>JAKCPB010000621.1:0-53177 GCA_021442155.1 Cymbidium sinense
AACCCATCTAGGGCTCAGGGCTTCAAGACTCCAGGGCTCAGGGCCTAGTGGCTCAGGTGTCACCGTTAGAGCTCTCAGCTCAGGATCCAAAGGTTTAGGGCCTAGGATCTAACTTAGCTTCATTTTAATCATCTAGCTTCTATTTCCATTTCCATTTTTTATTTGGGTTAACCTTTATAATAGGGCCTTTGGGGTCAAGGCTTTAGTATTTTTTCCCATCCAACGACCCGACGGTGGTTCTCTGGCCTAAGCTCGCTGCCTGGCCCATGCCTGCTTCAAAGCCTAAGCTCTGGCATACAGGCACGCCTCTGGGGCCTAGGGCTCAGGTCAGGGCCTAGTGCCTAGGTTTCAGGGTCAGTGCTTCAGCCCTCAGGGCCCAGGGCTCTATAGGCAAGGCCTAGGGCTCAGTGGTCCTGACTCAGGGCTCCTAGGTCATGGCCAGGTCACTTTGAGCTCTGGCCCAGGATCCACTGCCTAGGGCCTAGGGCTCATTTTAGTTTATCTTTAATCATCTTTCCTATCTATTTATTTATCTTTATTTGTTTATCTTTATCATTAGGGCTTTGGGGTTAAGGCCTTAGTATTCTCCCATCCACCCATCTGATCTGGCTTGGCCTAAGCCTGTTTTAAGCTCAGCCTGCCTTAGCTCAAAGCCTGGGCTGCACAGGCCTAGGGTCAATGCCTCTTGGGGTAGTGGCCTAGGTCAGGGCCTAAAGTGCTCAGTGGCCTAGGGCTCAGTGGCTGGACCTGTGGCTCAGTGGCCTTTCATGGCTCAGGCATGCTGCCTAGGGCCAGGGTCTGGCCTGGGCTCTGGGTCTCTGGCCTGAGGGCTCAGGCCATCATGACTCCAGCCTCAGGATCAGCCAGGCCTGGTATCAGTGGCCCAGTACTGCCAGGCCCAGGCAAGGGGGATCAGGGCCTGTGGGCTCATGGTCAGGGCCAGGGCCTGTAGCAGCCTGTGGCCTGGGCACAGTGATCTAGGGCCTGGCTCAGATCCATGGCCCAGGGCCTGGGCCTAGGGCCTAGGGCCCATGGTCAGTGGCCTTTACTAGGCCTTATCTTTTATCTATCATCTGATCTTATCTACACTCATCATTTTATCTAGGTTCATCCCAGGATTTCATTTAACCTAGCCTGGCCTCACCAAGCAAACCAACTCCAGAGGCCTAAGGAGATTTATTTTGAATCTATCTTAGATCTCTTCAGTGGCCTGGCTGGCCTTGTGGTCTGCTGCTTGGCTCCAGGGCCATGGCCGCCTCTGTGGCCTGGGCCCAGAGCCTAGCACTTTAAGGCCCAAGGTCATGGCCTGGGCCTGTGGCTCAGTGGCCTGTTCAGTGGCCTGTGGCTCAGTGGCCTAGGGCCCCCAGTACTCCAGGGCCCCCATCTGGGGCCAGTGGCCTAGGGCTCCAGTGGCCTAGGTCTGCAGGCTCAGGCTCAGGTCAGTGGCCTGGTCTTGTGGCTGGCCCATGGCCCACACCAGTGGTCCTAATCCTCAGATCTTGGCCCAGTGGCTCAGGATCTAGGGCTCCAGTGGCTCAGATCTGTGCTGGCCTGGCTGGCCCAGTCTGTGTGGCCTGGGCAGCCCAGTGGCCCAGGCCCAGGTCTGCTGGCCTGGGGCCTGTGGCAGGCTCAGGTCAGCAGGCCCAGCACTCCAGTCCTAGAGCCCAGGGCCCAAGGCCTAGGATCTGGCTGGCCCATATCTTTAAGGCCTGGCCTTGTGCCTTTATTTCTTTATCTTTATCTTTACCTATCTTATTTATCTTTATCTTATCTAATCTAGCTCTATCTATCTAGCCTTTATCCTGTATCTTATCTTTAACTAGCTAAAGCCTTTATCTTATCTTAGCTCATTATCATCACTTTAACATCAGCTAGCCCAGGCCTTTAGCCCAGGTTATCTTTATCATCTTACTTTTCCTCAGCTCAGGCCTTTTTAATTAGAACCCATCTTTCAGCTCAGGCCTCTGGCCTCTGGCAGCATGGCTCATGGCCTTGGTCAGGCCTGTGGTCTTGGGCCCATGGCAGCCATGGCTCAGTAGGGCTCAGGGCCCAGTGTCTTAGCCTCATGGCCCAGGGCCCATTCCAGGACTCAGTACTCAGTGGCCTGTGGCCTGGCTGCCCAATTAACACTAGGGCTGGCCCATGGTCATGTGGCCCAGGTTGTGGCTCCAGGCCTGCCTAGTGAGTTCTTGGGTCTTTGGCCTATGGTCTGAGCCCAGGGCCTAGGGTTTGTGGGTTTAGGTTATAGGGTTTGTGGGTCTGAGTTTGTGGGTTTTAAGGTTTAGGTTTGGGTTCTGTTTAGGGTTTAGGGTTTTAGGTTTGGGTTTGTGGTTTGGGTTTAGGTTTTAGGGTTTTGGGGTTTAGGTTGTGGTCTCAAGTTTTGTTTAGGTTTAGGGTTTGTAGTTTTTTTAAGTAAAACAAATCAGATTCAACATTTTTCTTTCGATTTCATCAACCAAGTAACACACCAAGTTTTCTACAACATAAGCAACCACGTAGATAAAAATGAGCAATAGAGCAAATCAAAATCTCAGATAACTAGAACCGCTCTACTATAAAGACACGTCCATAACTTTAGGTTTTTTTTAAGGTTTATTATTTTATTTTAGGGTTTCGGGTTTATTTATTTTGTTTATTTAATTAATTAATTATTTATTTTGTTTATTTCATTTTTATTTTTATTTTATTTTCTTTTCTTTTAGGTTTATGTTGCTTAAGGTTTTAGTTTTATTTCATTTTATTATTTTATTTTATTTTGTCTGTTTTAAGGTTTAGGTTTAGGTTTTAGCTTTTGGGTTTAGGGTTTAGGGTTTATGGTATAGGTTTAGGGTTTAGGTTAGGATTAGGGTTTAGGGATTAGGGTTTAGGTTAATGTTTTGGGTTTATTTAGGGTTTTGTGTTTTGGGTTTTTTTTGGGAAAGTTAGAATTTTATTACAATAAAAGGAAAAGATACAATGTCCTTAAAAGGGGTAAAGCTCTAAAATTCTACTATGCTCAGAGCTACAAGAAACCTAAAGAGCAAAACCCCCATTTAAGTACATTAGTAAAAAAAAAAGAAAACAAAAGAGCAAATACAATAGCTAAAAAGTATAAGATGAAAAGACAGAGTAAGACTAAAACAAATCCTGAAAATAGTAAAAGGATGAGTCAGCAGCAATTCATGATTCCTTTGAGAAAGCAAAATATTCAAGATCCTCAACAACAACACTTGGTTTTGAGTAATGACCATTCCCTATGTAAAGTTCCAACCCAAAAAAGAAATCTACAAAACACTACAAAGGAAAAAGTCATAGCTAAAAGGATAAGGATAAAGATAGAAAAGGAGAGAGTTGAGAAAGAGAAGGCTCGCTCGCTAGATCATCTCAAGGGGCAACAATTCATATGAGCATCCAAACTTCATAAAGAAGGGTTACAATCATATGTAATGCTACCAACTAGAGAACAGTGAGTAACATCAAAGCCATCATAAAAGATACCCGGTACAAGCAAACATCCAAGGCGCAATTAGTAGAGTTCTAGATCTTGCACCATTAAATAAAGAGCAACCACCAACAACTAGCTTGTACAAACCACCAAAAAAACCACAATAGACTAATCACAATAACCTAGAGGGAGGCTAGAACAAAGTCAACACCAACAATGCCATTATGCAAATACCCATCCAAGCTACAAACTAAAACCAGAACCAGCCATCAGCAAGCACCAGACCCATGCCAATTAACAAAGAAACAACCAACAAAACCAAGATAGGAGCCCTCAAGCCAAAGTCCTAACAAGTAGCCGTCACCAAGCCTAACCAGGGTGAACAACCACAAATGACTAAATAGCTCAAAAATGAAGCCATCAACTGAAGGAAACATAAGCTGTAGCCATTACAAATAACGAGAAGACAAAACAACCAAACAAAAGAGGGACAAAGGTAGCCACCAACCACTTGAAACCAAAAAGTTGAATCCAAATGGATCAACAAAGGTTCGACCAACATAACAAAAGGCTCCAGGAAATTATCCAAAAGAAGGAAAAGACCAACAACGAGAAAATCAACCAACCAAGATTCCAAAGATAACTACAAGTCCTCCAACCAAACATCTAACTAAAACAGCCATAAGGCAACCACTAGAGAACAACCCATCATAAGTAACCAACAAAGGAAGCATTATCAGCAGCCAATGAAAACTAGAAAACCAATAAAGCTCCACATAAGAGAGGTCCAAAATAAGCACAACCACCATATAAAGGAAATAACAGATAGTTAGAATAAAAAAAACCAAACTTCCCCAACAACAAAGACCAACTGAACTGGAAGCATAATAACAAAAAAAAAATGTGTTGCAAATAATGCACCCAATGGAGGCTAATCCCAAGAGAATAACCCAACACAAAACCAAGGCAAAAGAAGAATCTAGCAACAAACAATAAGGAACAGGTAGGCAACCCCCAAAAAAGTAGCAAGGAAATTCCCCAAAAATGGCCTAGAAAGGCAACAACCAACAAAAGTTCCAACTAGGAAGGCCACCCATCCAACCATGAAAAACTAGCAAAAAGTAATTTGACTTCAATAGGAGAACCAACAAACCAACCAATGTTGAAAATAGAATAAAGCCATAGAAAAAAACCATATTATCTACCAGCAACTCGAGTAATAAGGCAGAGAAGATAAAAGCCACCAGGCTAAAAAAACCAAGCCAACCCAAAAGCAAGAGGTCAAAACCTTAACTCATCTTAGGCCAAAATGTAAAAATAAGTTTAGGGTTTAGGGTTTTGAGCATTTTGAGGATGTAGGTTTGTGGTTTAGGGTTGCAGGGTTTAGGGTAGGACAGGGCTTAGGGTTTAGGTGTAGGGGGGTTTAGGGTTTAGGCAAGATGCTTAGGGGTTAAGGTTTAGAGATTAGGGTAGGGTTTATGGTTTGTGAGTTGTGGTTTGGTTTAGGATTTTTATGGTTTAGGTTTAGGATTTAGGGTTTAGGCCAGCTAAGGCTCAGGATTTGTGGTTTAGGGTTGGCCTAGGGTTTAGGGTTTAGGTTAAGGGGTCAGGGTTTACATTTTAGGGTTTAGTGTTTATAATTTGGTTTAGGTTTAGGTTTAGGGTTCCTTTTTTTTAAATATGCAACCCAAGAGGTTCAATTTATTTAGTTTATTTTTATTTATTTTAGTGCATCGATTATTTAAGCTCATTTTTATTTATTATTTAGTTTATTTTATTTATTTTAGTTTAGGTCTCATTTAGTTTATTTTTGAGGTTTTGGTTTATGTTTATTTTTAGTTTAGTTTTTTTATTATTTTCTCTTAGGTTTAGGTTTAGGTTTGGTTTTATTTAGGTTTTATTTTAGGTTTTATTTTGTAGTTTAGGTTTAACTTTATTTTATTTTATTTTATTTAGTTTAGGGTTTAGTTTAATTTTAGGTTTAGGGTCAGTTTTGTTTATTTAGTTTAGTTTATTTTATTTTATGTTTAGTTTATTTTATGTTTAGGTTATTTTTAGTTTAGGGTTTAGGTTTTTTTTTTTAGGTTTATGTTTTATTAAGTTTTATTTTATTTTAGTTTAGTTTAGTTTATTTTATTTTAATGATGATTTTATTTTATTTAGTTTTTTTTTTTTTTAGGTTTATTTTATTTTTTAGTTTAGTTTAGGTTTTATTTATTTTATTTTAGTTTACTTTTTTTTAATTTTTTTTATGCTTAGGTTTAAGCATAGGTTTAGTTTTATTTTATTTTATTTTATTTAAGTTTAGGTTTTTTTATTTAATTTATTTTAGGTTTTATTTTGTTTAGATTTTAGTTTTAGGTTTTATGGTTTAGAGTTTAACGCTTTAGGGTTTGGGGGTTTAGAATTATAGGTTTAGGATTTAGGGTTTAGGGTAGGATTTAGGGTTTAGGGTTTAGGATTTTAGTTTAGGGTTTATGGTTAGGATTTTTTTATTTTATTTTTATTTTATATATTTATTTTTAATTTGTATAGTAAATAAACTAATCAGTTTAGGTTTAATTAGATTATTTTTTATTTATTTTAACTTATTTTAATTTTAATTTTTTCTAAGTTTATTTTTATTTTTATTTAGTTTAGTTTATTTATTTTAGTTTAAGTTTTTATTTTAGTTTACATTTTAGGTTTTGGTTTAAGTTTGGGTTTATCTTTTAGGTTTAGTTTTATTTATGTTATTTTAGTTTAGTTTGTATTTTTTATTTTATTTTCTTTTCAAGTTTAGGCTTAGGCTTAGGTTTTTGTTTAGGTTTTAGTTTAGGTTTTTATTTTATTTTATTTTTTTATTTTATTTTAGTTTAGGATTATTTATTTATTTTAACTTTAGGATTTATTTAGTTTAGGTTTAGGTTTTCAGCTTTTAGGATTTAGGATTTAGGGTTTATGATTAGTTTACGGTTTCAGTTTTAAGGTATAGGGTTTAGTGTTTTATGGTTTAGGGTTTAAGGATTAGGGTTTCAATTTTAGGTTTAGGGTTCAAGTTTTAGTTTAGGGTCTAGGGTTTTTGGTTTTTTTCTTAATAGAGAGTAAATTTAGATTCAACATTTCTTCTTATCTATTTCATCAACAAGCAACACACCAAGTTTTCTAAGGCACAAGTGACAACATAAATAAAAAATGAGCACGCATAGAGTAGATCAAAAACCCAAGATAACTAAAACTTTCTCTACTATAAATACATAGTTCCGTAAGTAGTAGATCAAATCGATCGTTCTTAGTTTCTCCAGCTCCCATCAACCACCCCAGCCTTCTAGTAGTGATCCACCATCATATTCCTCGATATCTCCTCCACCACCACCATGGCTATATCCTCCATCGACGTTCAGGTTCAGGTTTTAGGTTTTAGGGTTTAGGTGGGGGGTTTGGTAGGGTTTAGGGTTTAGGTTTAGGGTTTAGGGTTTAGTTTAGGTTTAGAGTTGTGGTTAGGTGGTTTAGGTTTAGGTTAGTTTAAGGTTTAGGATCTGGGGTTTAGTGTGTGGTTTAGGATTATAAGTTTAGGTTTAGGGTTTAGGGCTTAGTTTAGGGTTCAGGGTTTTAGGCTCAGGGTGTTGCAAAGGGCTCTGGGTAGGTTTAGTTTGTGGCCTAGGGTTTGTAGCCTATTTAGGTTTAGGTTTTAGGCTCATTTAGGTTTAGATTTAGGTTTAGGTTTAGGTTTTAGGTTTAGCTAGGTTTCATTTTTTTATTTAGCTAGGGTCCAGCTCACATTTTATCTAGTCCAGGTATTATTTATCTTTAGCCCATTTAGTTTGTCAGATTCTTTAGGTAGGCCTAGCCTCTTAAGTTTATTTATTTTATAGTTTAGTTTATTTTAGTTTAGTGCAGCTCAGGGCTCAGCTCAGGTCTAGGTCAGCCCAGGTTTAGGTCAGATAGGTTTATCTTTAGTTTTTTTATGTTTATTTAGGTTATTTATTTATTTAGCTAGGTATAGATTTATTTATTTATCTTTAGTTTAGGTAGGTTTAGGTTTTATTTCTTTAATCTTTAGGTTTTTTAGTCCAGTTTTATCTTAGTAGGTTTTATCTTTATTAGGTTTGGTTATTTATATATATTTATAGCCTTTTAGGTTTAGGCCTAGGTTTTAGGTTTAGGTTTAGGCTCATTTGTTAAGTAGGTTTAGGGCTCAGCCTAGGTTTAGGTTTAAGTTTGGCCTAGTTTAGGGCTCAGGTTTATTTTATTTATTTTATCTTTATCTTTATTAGTTTAAGTTTAGGTTTAGGTATTTTGGCTTTAGGTTTTGGTATAGTTTGTGGCTCAGGTAGGTTAGATCTTTAGTTTTGTTTAGTTTAGGTTTAGGCAGTTTATTTTAGGCAGGTTTTTGGTTTAGGTTTAGATTTGTCTGGGGCCTAGGTTTATTTTTTATTTATTTAGCCTAGTTTAGCCTGGGTTTAGGCCTAGGTTTAGGTTTATTTATTTATTTATTTATTTTATTTCATCTTTTAGTTTATTTACTTATCTTAGGTTTAAGTTTAGTTTAGGTTTTATTTTATTTTATTTATCTGTAGTTTAATCTTTTGGTATGTTTAGGTTTTTTAGCTTTTAGTGCAGGTTTAGGTTTAGGTTTACATTTTATTTTAGGTCAGGTTAATTTAGTTTAGGTTTAGGTTTAGGTCATTTATTTAGTTTATGCAGGTTTATTTATTTATTTTAGTTTATTTTATTTAGGTTATTTAGGTTTAGATTTAGATTTTGATTTTGGCTCATTTATGTTTAGGGTCTAGTTTTAGTTTTAGTTTAGGCCTTTAGGTTTTAACTAAGTTTAGGTTTAGTTTAGTGTTTGTGGGTCACATTTAGTTTGGGGATTTTGGGCCTTTAGGGCTCAGGGCCTAGGATCAGTGGCCTAGGGTTTAGTCACGCTTAGTTTTAGATTTAGGGTCTTTGGGCCTAGGGCAGGATTTTAGTGTTTAGGGTTTAGAGTTTAGAGTTTTTTTTAAAAAAAAAATTCAAACAGGTTTTAGGTTTTTTTAGTTTATTTTTTTTTAAGTTTATTTTTTTATTTTTATTTAGTTTATTTATCTTTAGTTTAGGTTTTCATTTAGTTTATTTTTTTAGGTTTAGGTTTATATTTATTTTTTTATTTTGTTTTATTTTTATTTTTTTTTTTATCTTTAGGTTTTATTTTATTTTTTAGGTTTAGGTTTTTTCATTTTATTTTTATGTTTAGGTTTTAGTTTTATTTTAAGTTTATTTTTAGGTTTTAATTTTTAGTTTAGTTTAAGTTTATTTTAGTACATTTAAAATATATTTATGTTAGTTTGTAGGTTTAGTTTATTTTAGGTCTTGGTTTAGGTTTAGTTATTTTAGATTAGGTTTAGGTTTATTTTATCATTTTAGGTTTAAGTTTATTTTTAGCTTAGGTTTTATTATTATATTTAGGTTTATTTTAGGTTTATTTTTTATTTAGTTTTATTTATTTATTTTATTTATATTTTTATTTATTTTTTATTTTTTTATGTAGGTTTTATTTTATTTAGGTTTTATTTTAGGTTTGTTTTATTTTTTAGTTTAGTTTAGGTTTTCTTTAGTTTTATCTTTTATCTTTATTTATGTTTAGGTTGGTTTAGGTTTAGGTTTAGGCTCAGGCCTGTTTAGGTTTTAGTCTTTTTTTTTTTTATCTTATATAGGTAGAATATTTATTTATTTTATCTTTAGGTTTTATTTAGTAGGTCAGGTTTTAGCCTTTAGGGTCTGGTTTAGGATTAGGCCTAGGATTTAGGCCTGGGGTTTAGGGCCTTGGTTTGGTTCATAACTTTAGGCCTAGGGTTTAAGGCTCACGATATTTATGGTTTAGGTTGAGGTTTAGTGTTTAGGGTTCAGGTTTTGTGTTTAAGGTTAGTTTAGTTTGTGGTATGGTTAGGTTTTAGGTTTGTAGGTTTTGTGGGTAGGGTTAGGCCTAGGGTTTATTTATCTTTTAGTTTGTTTATTTTAGTTTGTTAGGTTGATTTTATTTTTTTATTTTAGGTTTAGGTTTTTTTTAGTTTTAGGTTTTATATTTTATTTATTTTCGCATTATTTCTAGGTTTATTTTTTTAGGTTTATTTTTTATTTAATTTTATTTATTTTATTTTATGTTTATTTTTGTTAATTTTACGTCTTTTATTTTATTTAGGTTTTTTATTTTTAGGTGTATTTTATTTTTTTAGTTTAGTTTAGATTTTAATTTAATTTATTTTAGTTTAATTTTTATTTTTTATTTATTTTAATTTAGTTTTAGTTTTTTTTCATAATTTATTTTATTTTTAGGTTTAGGTTTAGGAATAGGTTTAGGTTTTTCTTTAGGTTTTTATTTTATTTTATTATTATTTTTATTTAGGTTTAGTTTTTTATTTTATTTATTTTCCTGGTTTATTTAATTTAAGTTTAACTTTTAGGTTTTAGGTTTAGGATTAGTTTAGGTGTTTGTATTTTAAGGTTTAGGGTTTGTTTAGGTGTTTTATTTATTTTAGTTTAGTTTATTTTTTAGGATAGGTTTATGTTTTTTTTTTTTTTTTTAAGTTTATTTTTTTTTTAGTTTAAGGTTTAGGTTTTATTTTCATTTTAGGTATTATTTTTTGGGTTTCTTTTATTTCATTTTAATTAATCTTTTTTTATTTTATTTTTTTATTTTATGTTTAGTTTTATTTTATTTAGATTTTTTTTTTTTAGTTTATTTTATTTTTATTTTAGTTTGTTTTTATTTATTTTATTTTAATTTAGTTTTCACTTTTATTTTATTTTAAGGTTTATGTTTAAGTTTAAGTTTAGGTTTTACTTTAGGTTTTATTTTATTTATTTTTTATTTTTAGTGTTTTTTATTTTTTTTTAGTTTAGTTTAATTTAGTTTAATTTATTTTAGTTTAGTTTTATTTTATTTATTTTATTTTAATTTAGGTTTTATTTTTTATTTTATTTTATTTTATTTAAAGGTTTTTTTAGGATTAGTTTAGGTTTTAGTTTAGGTTTTTTTTTTAATTTACTATTATTTTTATTTAAGTTTTTTATTTAATTTTGTAGGGTTTTGGGTTTGGTTTTGGGTTTGAGGTTAGGTTTTATTTAATTTAGTTTAGTTTTATTTAGATTTATTTTATGTTTATTTTATTTTGTTAATTTTAAGTTTAGGTTTTTTTTAGTTCAGTAGTTTTATTTTTTAGTTTATTTTTAGTTTAATTTTTTATTTTATTTATTTTTTGGTTTATTTTATTTTATTTTACATTTAGTTTATTTTATTTAGGTCTAATTTAGGTTTATTTTATTTTAGTTTAGTTAGGTTATTTATCTTTAGTAGATTATTTTATTTTATTTATTATTAAATGGTATAAGTAAATAGGTCAGTTATTTTATTTTTATTTATAGTTTAGGTTTAATTTTATTTAGTGGTTAGTAGGATGGCACAGGGCCCAGGGAGTCCAGCAGGCAGTTTAGGGCTCAGTCAGGAATCATTAGGGTAGGGTTAGTTAGTGTTTAGAGCCCAGGGTCATTTTAGGTCAGTTGTAGGTCAATAGTTTAGGGTTTAGGGTTGTGGTAGTTGGGTTAGGGGTGTTTAGTATGGTTTGGGTTTAGGGTTAGTTTAGGTTTAGTTAGGGTGGGTTATTTATTTTAGTATTTAGGGTTTTGGGTTATTTTTTTTTAAATTACAAACTGTCATTTAGTTTATTTTAGCTCTTTAGTTTATTTTATATTTCTATTTAGGTTTATTTTTATTTTATTTAGTTTAGTTTATTTATTTTATGTATTTTATTTTAGTTTAGGATTTTATTTTGTTTATTTTAGTTTTATGAGCTTCATATTTATTTTTAGTTTAATTTTAATTTATTTTATTTATTAGGTTTAGTGTTTATATTTTATTTTTAGGTTTATTTTTTAGTTTAATTTTTTATTTTATTTTATTTTATTTTATTTTATTTTATTTTTATTTCTAGTTTTTATTTTATTTATTTTTTTAATTTTTAGATTTTTTTTATTTTTTAGTTTAATTTAGGTTTTTATTTATTTTATTTTAGTTTAGTTTTTTTGTTTTATTTATTTTATTTAGGTGAGTTTAGGTTTTATTTTATTTAGGTTTAGGTTTTTTTATTTATTTATTTTAGGTTTGATTTTAGTTTTAGGTTTTAGGGTTAGTTTTAGGTTTATGGTTTTAGGTTTCAGTTTATTTAGATTTAGGCCCAGGGTTTAGTCAGGTTTTAGGGTGGCTAAACCCAGGGCCTGGCCCAATGCCCAGGTCAGGCCCAGGGCCCAGGGCCCAGACGCCCATCTTACAGAGGCCCAGGGCTCAGTGTTTGGTTCCAGTTTGGGTGGCCCAGGGCTGTGGCTCAGTTCAGGCTCAGGGCCTGGTGGCTCAGTGTCAGGAGGCCTAGGGTTTTGGGGCCTAGGATTGCCACCAGGGTTGATAGGCCTCAGTTGCCTCAGAGCCCAGGGCCTGGGCTCAGTGGCTCAGGAGTAGTAGGCCTGGCTGGCCCAGGGTCAGGCCTTTAGGGCCTGTGGCCTGGGTGGTTAGTGTCTGGCCCAGGGCCTATAGCCTAGGGTTATGGTTTAGGTTAGGTCTGGGGGAGATAAGAATAGGTCAAGGTCTGGGGTTTATGATTTAGTGATTAATTTTGGTGTTTATGGTTTTTTTATAAAAAACTAAGTAAATCGGTAGGTTAGG
Source organism: Cymbidium sinense (assembly GCA_021442155.1). Lineage (NCBI taxonomy): Eukaryota > Viridiplantae > Streptophyta > Magnoliopsida > Asparagales > Orchidaceae > Cymbidium > Cymbidium sinense. Next base: position 12,102 of record JAKCPB010000621.1, read on the forward strand.
TCTATTTAGTTTATTTAGTTTAATTTATATTTTATTTAGGTTTATTTTGTTTAGTTTATTTATTTTTTGTTTATTTATTTTAGTTTAAGATTTATTTTTAGTTTATTTAGTTTAGATTTATTTTTATTTTTTTAGTTTAGTTTTATTTTTATTTTATTTTTGGTTTAGGTTTAGGTTTTATTTAATTTTAGCTTTAGGTTTTAGGTTTTATTTTAGGTTTATTTTTAGGTTTTATTTTTTAGTTTAGGTTTAGGTATAATTTTAGTTTATTTTATTTTATTTAGTTTAGGTTTAGGTTCAAGTTTAGTTTATTTTAGTTTTAGGTTTAGGTTTTAGTTATTTTAGTTTTTGTTTATGTTTATGTTTATTTTTATTTTGGTTTAAGTTTTTTTAGTTTAGGTTTACATTTTATTTTATTTAGGATTTTTTTTTAAATTAACTAAACCTTAACGCTTAGGTTTATTTAGTTTATTATATATTTATTTAGGTTTATTTTTTTTATTTTATTTATTTTAGATTATTTATTCTATTTATTTTAGTTTAGGTTTTTATTTTAGTAAATTTTTTTAGGTTTACATTTATGTTTATTTTTTTAGTTTAGTTTTAATTTTATTTTATTTTTAGGTTTAGGATTTATTTTATTTTTAGGTTTTATTTTTAGGTTATTTTTTTAATTTTTAGGTTTTATTTTATTTTATTATTTTAGTTTATTTTATTTTACTTTGCATTTAGTTTTATTTTATTTAGGTTTTTTATTTAGGTTTATTTGATTTTATTTTAGTTTAGGATTATTTATTTTATTTTATTTTAGTTTTAATTTTATTTTACTTTATTTAGGTTTAGGCTAGTAGGCTCAGGTTGGTTTTTTAGCCTGGGATCTTCTTTAATTAAGTTTAGGTATTTTTATTTTATCTTTTTAGGTGATAAGGTTTTATGGTTTTAGGGTTTAGGGCATGGCTCAGGGTTTGGTAGGCATTGGGGTGATGGAGGGCTCAGTCCAGGCCATATATAGGGCCTAGGGCTCAGTGTCTGGTCAGGTCCATGGTCATGGCTCATGGCTCAATGGCCTAGGTCAGTCAGGGCTCATGGTCAGGCCCACGATTTAGGGTTAATTTATGATCTTGGGCCTGGGTAAGAGTCATGGCCTAGAGCCTAGGGTTTAGGCTCAGTGGTTTAGGTCTGGGTCTGGCCAGGGCTCAGGGTCAGTGGCTCACGCCTAGTGTTCATGCTGTGCCTTAGGGCTCAGGTTTTGGGGTTTTAGTGGCTCAGGTTTGGTGGCCTAGGGCCTTTAGGGTTTAGGGCTTTATGCTTAGGTTTAGGGTTTAGGCCTAGATTTAGTGTTTAGTGTTTGGGGTTTAGAGTTTAGTGTTTCTTTTAATTAACTGAACTGGTAGGTTTAAGTTTATTTAGTTTATTTTATATTTTTATTTAGGTTTATTTTTTTATTTAGTTTAGTTTATTTTAGTTTAAGATTTTATTTTTTAGTTTATTTTTAGGTTTAGTTTAGGTTTATGTTTATTTTAGTTTAGTTTTATTTTACTTTATTTTTAGGTTTAGGTTTTTTTTAATTTTTGGTTTTATTTAGGTTTTATTTTACTTTTGGTTTTTAGGTTTTAGGTTTTATTTAGTTTTTTTTTTTAGTAGGTTTGGGTTTATTTTAGTTTATTTTATTTTATCTCTATTTAGATTTGTGTTTAGGTTTTATTTATTTTAGGTTTATTTTAGTTTTATTTAATTTAGTTTAGTTTATTTTAGTTTAGGTTTATGTTTATTTCATTTTTTTATTTTGGTTTAGGTTTTATTTATTTTTAGATTTTACTTTTTTTTATTTTATTTTTATATTTTTTTAGGTTTATTTTTTTTTAGGTTTAAGTTTTTTATTTAATTTTTTATTCTATTTTATTTTAGGATTATTTTATTTTCATTTTACATTTAGGTTTAATTTTATTTATGTTTTTATTTTTTAGGTTTTATTTTGTTAGTTTAGTTTATGTTTTATTTATTTTCTTTATTTAAGTTTTATTTTATTTTATTTCTTCTAGGTTTAGTTTAGTTATATTTTATTTTATTATTATTTTATCTTAGGTTTAGGTTTATAGGTTTAGTTTAGTTTAAGTTTATTTTATTTAGGTTTAGATTTATTTATCTTATCAGTGTTCATAGTTTAGGTTTTTGGGGTTTGGGCCCAGGGCCCAGGGCATGTAGGGCCCAGGGCCTGGGTGGAGGCAGGCCCAGGTCCAGGTCATACATCTTAGGGCCCAGGTGAATAGGTTTCTAGTGGTCTAAGTGGTCCGGCCCAGCCCAGGGCCCAGGGCCTGGTCCCAGGCCTAACGCCTAGTCAGTTTGATCAGGGCCCAGGTCAGAGCCTGGCCCAGGCTCAGGGCCCAGGTCCTGGCCCAGGGCCCAGTGGGTCAGGGCCCAGGGCCTGAGTAGAGCCTAATGCCTCAGGGCCTGTGGCCTTGGGGTCTTGGGTAGTTAGCTCAGGCCAGGTTTAGGGCCTGGCCTGGCCCAGGCTCGTGCCTTGTGGTTTTAGGCCTAGGGTTTAGGCCTAAGATTCCAGTGTAGGGCCTGGGGCCAGAGTTTAGTGTTTAACCAAGCAGACCCAGGATGCCTTATTTAGTTTATCTTATATTTCTTTAGGTATTTTCTTTTATTTTTTTATATTTTAGTTTAAGATTTTATTTTAGTTTATTTAGGTTTAGGTTTAGGTTTATGTTTATTTTAGTTTAGTTTTATTTTTTTTTTTTAGGTTTAGGTTTTATTTTAATTTTGGGTTTAGGTTTAAGTTTTTATTTTAGATTTTATTTAGTTTAGGTTTGGGTTTATTTTAGTTTATTTATTTTATTTAGTTTAGTTTTAGGTTTAGGTTTAGTTTATTTTTAGGTTTATGTTTATTTTATTTTGGTTTAGGTTTATTTATTTTATTTGAAATTTTAATTTTAGGTTTATTGTTTAGGTTTAAGTTTTAATTTTTTTATTTATTTTATTTTAGGATTATTTTATTTATTTTACATTTAGGTTTAATTTTATTTAAGTATTTTATTTTAGGTTTTTTATTTTCTTAATTTAGTTTATGTTTTATTTATTCTCTTTATTTAAGTTTTTTATTTTTTATTTTCTTTCTTCTAGGTTTAGGTTTAGGGATAGGTTTTAGTTTATGTTTTATTTTATTTTATTATTTTAGTTTATCTTTTTAGGTTTTTTTTTGTTTTAATTTAGTTTAGGTTTAGTTTTAGGGTTTATGGATAGTTTGGGGTTTAGGGTTTAGGGTTTAGGCTTGGGTTTTTTTGTGGGTTTAGGGTTTAGGTTTAAGGGTTCAAGGTTTAGGGTTTAGGGTTTAGGTTTTTAGGGTTTAGTTTAGGTTTTAGGTTTTGTCAAGTTTTAGTTTAGTTTTAGGGTTTTGGTTTTAATAGAGAATAAATTAAAATTCAACATTTCTTCGATTTCATCAACCAAGTAACACACAGAGTTTTCTAAGAGTAATGCGACTATAAAGATAAAAAATGAGCACACATAGAGCAAATCAAAAACCCTGGATAGCTAGAACTGTCTCGACTATAAAGACAAAGTTCCAGAAGCAATAGATCAGATAGATCATTCTTTAGAGTAGCGGGATCCACCATCATATCCCTGATCTCTCCCTCCGCCACCACCATGGTTGTAACCTCTATCGCCTCCTCCCACCTACTTAACCACCCTACCACCACCACCACATTTCCACCAAACACTAGATCCCCCACCACCACTACGATAACAACCACCTCCAGCTTAACCTAGTTGGCGGTGAAGTTCCTGCTGTCAAGGTTCTGCCCATTCTTAGGGTTTAGGTTTATTAAGTTTTCGGGTTTATGTTTATTTTTTAATTTATTTAGTTACTTTTAGGCTTAGGTTGGGTTTGGGGGTTTAGGGTTTAGGTTTGAGGTTTATGGTTTTAGTTTTTTTAGGTTTAGGTGGATTTAGGGTTTAGGATTTAGTTTAGTTTGTGGAGGGTTTAGAGTTTTAGGGTTTAGGTTTATTTTTAAAATTAAGTAAACCAAACAGATTAGTTTATTTAGTTTATTTTATTTATTTTAGCTTATTTTATTTCTAATTTTATTTAAGTTTATTTTATTAGTTTAGTTTATTTATTTTAGTTTAGGTATTTTATTTTATTTATTTTAAGTTTAGGTTTATTTTTAGTTGAGTTTATTTTTATTTCATTTTATTTATGTCTTTTTAATAGGTTTAGTTTAGTTTTATTTTATTTTTTAGGTTTATTTTCAAAATTAAGCAAATCAAGGTGGTTAGGTTTAGTTAGTTTATTTTAATTATTTTGTTTATTTTAGTTTTAATTTATATTTAGGTTTATTTTTTTTATTTATTTAGTTTGGTTTATTTATTTTGAGTTTCTTTATTTTAGTTTAGTTTTTTATATTAGTTTAATTTTGGTTTAGGTTTAGGTTATTTTATTTTTAGTTTAGTTTTAATTTTATTATATTTTTAAGTTTATGTATTATTTTTATATATGTTTAGTCAGCTTTATTTTTTTTTTATTTTTTTAGGTTTAGTTTTAGGTTCATTTTAGGTTTATTTTAGGTTTTAATTTTTGTAGTTTAGGTTTAAGTTTATTTTTAGTTTATTTTATTTTATTTAGTTTAGGGTTTTGGTTTAGGTTTAAGTTTTATTTATTTAAGTTTAGTTTATTTTAGTTTAGGATTATGTTTATTTTATTTTGTTTATTTTATGTAGGCTTGTTTTAAAGTTTAGAGTTTAGGTTTTTTATATTTATTTTTTGGGTTTTCTTTTAGGTTTATTTTTTAGGTTTATTTTTTATTTAGATTTTATTTTATTTTATTTTTATTTTACGTTAGTTTTTTTATTTTATTTAGGTTTTATTTGTAAGTTTATATTATTTTTTAGTCTAATTTAGGCATTTACTTATTTTATTTTAAATTTATTTTTATTTTTATTTAATTTTATTTTAGGTTTAGGTTTTAGTTTAGGTTTTTATTTTATTTTATTTTATTTATTTTATTTAAGTTTAAGTTTTTTATTTAATTTATTTTTAGTTTTTATTTTATTTAGGTTTAGGTTTTTAAGGTTTTGGGGTTTATGGTTTGAGATTTAGGGTTTAGGGTTCAGGGTTTAGCGTTTAGGGTTTAGGGTTTAAAGTTTAGGGTTTCAAGGTCTAGGGTTTAGGGTTAGGGTTTTTTTTATTTATTTTTTATTTTTTTATATTTTTCTAAATTAAGTAAACTGGTATGTTTAGGTTTATTTAGTTTATTTTTTATTTTGATTTATGTTTTTCTATTTTTATTTAGTTTTGTTTATTTATTTTAGTTCATTTTTTAGTTTTATGTTTAAGTTTAGGTTTATTTTTTAGTTTAGTTTTATTTTTATTTTATTTTTCTAGTTTAGGTTTTATTTTTCATTTTTAAGTTTAGGTTTAGGGTTTTATTATATTTTTTAATGTTTAGGTTTTAGGTTTTTATTTTAGGTTTATTTTTATGATTTTTATTTTAGTTTAGGTTTATTTTATTTAGTTTAGGATTATGTTTAGGTTTCGATTTTATTTATTTTAGTTTAGGTTTAGGTTTATTTTATTTTTATTTTAGGTTTTATTTTTTTTATTTTTTATTTTTTTTTGGTTTATTGGTTAGGTTTAGGTTTTTATTTAGTTCTTATTTTATTTTATTTTAGGTTTATTTTATTTTATTTTAAGTTTAATTTTATTTATTTAGGTTTTAATTTTGTTTAGTTTAGGTTTTATTTATTTTAGTTTAGTTTTATTTTTTTTTTTATTATATTTCATTTTAGGTTTAGGTTTTAGGTTTTTTTAATTTATGTTTTTTAGTTTAGGGTTTTTATTCATTTTCTTCAGGTTTTAATTAGTTTAGGTTTAGATTTTTTTTTTTAGAGAGGGTGGGTTTAGGCTCAGTTTGCAAAAGGGTTTAAGATTTTTTTGGTTTATTATTATTTTAGTGTTTAGCATTTTAGGGTGGGGTTTAGGGTTTTAAAGTTTAGTTTAGGGTTTAGTTTTAGGGTTTAGGTTTTAGGTTTAAGGTTTAGAGTTTAGGGTTTAGGGTTTTGGTTTTATAAATAGAGAACCATATCGATTCAACATTTCTTCTTTGTTTATTTAGTGTATTTTTTATTTATTTTAGTTTATTTTACTCTTATTTTATTTATGTTTTATTTATATTTAGTTTAGTTTATTTTATTTTTGTTTTATTTATTTTAGATTTTTTATTTTAATTTAGGTTTTTTATTTTAGTTTATTTTTTTAGGTTTAGGTTTATTTTAGTTGAGTTTTATTTTTGTTTTATTTTTTAGGTTAAGGTTTTATTTTTTATTTTAGGATTTGATTTAGGTTTAGGTTTTTATTTTATTTTTTTAGGTTTAGGTTTTAGGTTTTTATTTTATGTTAATTTTTAGGTTTTACTTTCATTTTAGGTTTAGTTTATTTTAGTTTATTTTATTTTATTTAGTTTACTGGTTAGGTTTAGGTTTAGGTTTATTTATTTTAGTTTATTTTATTTTATTAGGTTTAGTTTATTATTTTGTTTTATTTTATTATTTGGTTTTTAGTTGGTTTAGGTTTTATTAGTATTTTTTAGCTTTAGGTTTTATTTAGTTTTATTTTATTTTGTTTATTATAGGTTTATTTTATTTTAATTTTACATTTAATTTTTATTTTATTTAGGTTTTTTATTCCACATCATTTTATTTTTTATTTAGTAGGTTTTGTTTATTTTATTATATTTTATTTTAATTAGTTTATTTTATTTTATTTTTTTAGGTTTAGGTTTAGCTTTAGTTTAGGTTTTATATAATTATATTTAGTTTAGGTTTTTTTTATTCTTTTATTTTGTAGGTTTTATTTAGTTTAGATTTAGGTTTTAATGTTTAGGGTCAGCATTTAGGGTCAGTTCTGGGGGTCTGTGGTTTAGGGTAGTGTTAGGCTTTAGGGTAGGGTCAAGATTTAGGTTTAGGAGGGTCAGGTTAGCTGGGTAGGGTTACCAGGGTAGATAAGGCCTGGGTAGATGGTTTTAGGGCTCAGTGGTCATAGTGTAAGGTGGTGGCCTAGTAAGATTTATGGTTTAGGTTTAAGGGCATAGGTAGGGTTTATAGTAGTGTTATTAGGTTTAGGTTTAGGGTTTTAAATTAATAAACCCAGATCAGTTTTTATTTAGTTTATTTTATTTATTATTTTATTTTTTATTTATTTTTGGTTTATTTTTATTTTATTTAGTTTTATTTATTTAAGGATTATTATTTTTTAGTTTAGGTTTTATTTAGTTTATTTTAGGTTTAGGTTTATGTTTATTTTTTTAGTTATTTTATTTTATTTTTTAGGTTTTTGTTTTCTTTATTTTGGTTTAAATTTTAGGTTTTGTATGTTTAGGTTTACTTTAGTTTTAGTTTATTTTATTTTATTTAGTTTAGGGATTAGGTTTAGTTTATTTTAAGTTTAGGTTTATGTTTTATATATTTTAGTTTAGTTTATTTTAGTTTAGGTTTAAATTTATTTTATTTTGTTTATTTTAGGTTTAGTTTTTTTTTAGTTTAGTGTTTATGTTTTATTCTTTTTTTTATTTTTAGGCTTTATTTTTTAGGTTTAGGTTTTTATTTAGTTTTTACTTCATTTTATTCTAGGTTTTTTTTTACATTTTGTTTTTATTTTATTTAAGTTTTTTATTTTTAGATATATTTTATTTAGTATAGTTTAGGTTTTTATTTATTTTATTTTAGTTTAGTTTTTATATTTTGGTTTAGATTTATTTTAGTTTAGGTTTTATTTTATTTAATTTTTATTTTATTTTTAGGTTTTATTTAGTTTAGGTTTAGCCTTTTAGGGTTTAGGGTTTAGGGTTTTGGGTTTTTTGGGTTTAGGGTTTAAGTTTTAGGGTTTAGGTTTTAAGTTTATGATTCAGGTTTTAGCTTAGGGTTTAGGTTTTAGGTTTAGGGTTCAGATTTTAGTTTAGGGTTTAGGGTTTTTGGTTTTTTTTGTTTAAGCAGAGAACAAATTCAAATTCAACATTTCTTCTTTCCAATTTCATCAACCAAGTAACGAACCAGGGAAGTGAGGTAATCAAATGTCCTCCTTGGGGCTAGCTAAATCCTCATGTTCTCGGGATGTCCAGACTATATACCCATTACCATTCAATCTTATATAAATCAACACATGAATAGAGAAAAGAGAACTCAACCTTGATACACTTAAGCTATAAGCACATGTTTCTTATGTATTTATAACCGGCACCATAACACATATTATTATTCATTTATAAGCTTTAGAAAAGTACATTTTGATTTAATAGTGATAATAGCCACACATATGTTAAATTAAATAAGCACATGAAAGCTTACATAAAAGAAATCCATTTTATTTTACTTGATTTTGAAAAGATGGATGCATGACTTCAAATGACATACCAAATTTAACATGATTGGAAAGAGGATAATCAAATATAAGCATGTGATTTATTCAACCAAACTAGTTCTTAAGGACAATCAAATCAAATAAGATTATTTAAAGCAAACCAAAGCTTCTTTATTAATTAAGTTTTGGATTTGATTTGATTTAAAGAGGAGAAGAGAAATCATCACTTGCTATTTTAAACCCATTCCCACACATTAGTGATTTGATTTAATTTAAGGAAATGTAATTAAGTTGATTTTATGGGTTAATTAAGTTGAACCCTTAATTAGATGAATTAATTACCTTACCTATGTCACCTTAAAGTAATTAACTAAATAATTATGTGCCAACATGATATGCATGGAAAATAAACTTGCAATGATCCTAGGAAAAAAAGGGGTCCAATGCAATTGGCTCATGATTAATAGTTAATTTGATTAAGGGACTTAATTAATTACTCTTATGGTTTTCCCACACATGTGGACTAACCATAATTTCAATAAACTCCTTTATGTTATTAAACACCTGAAGATCTACCCCATGATTTAATTAATTAAGGTCTGATGTGATTATGATTTCAATTTGATTATGTGATTTAATTAATTAGTTAAATTTTAATTAATTTCATTTTAAAAATGGGTGAAATCAACTTAGTGAAAGGGGTCCCAACCTTATTCCTTAGTTCATTTAGTGTTGAACAATGATTAATAAACTTAATTAATGAATTTATTACTGTTCATGGGATTAATTAAGCATTAATTAACTTAAAAGAGTAGTTAAGGTTTAATTAGTCAATTTACCTAAGTGAGAAATAAATCCCAAGAAAATCATGGGAGGCATAGGTTATCCCATTAAATTAATGCACAAAATTTGGGATTAATCGCTTAAGTAATTAAAGAGTAATTAAGCTAATTAATTTTGTAATTAAACCTTAATTACTATTCAAGATTAGTTAAGATCATTTTAATTAATTGTCCTTTGAAATACCTTTAAAATGAGTATTTATTTGCATTTTTTCTTTCTCTATGATTTTTTATGATTTTTAGAAGTTTCAGCCATTAAAAATGATTAATTAAACCTAATTAAAGCCTAATCTTGTTGGCCACATGGCGCCGATGTGCTTTCATGAGATTGGCTACTTAAAACTTATCTCAATGCCTACGCGTGGCAATGGCGCTTTTCACCATCCAATCTAAGATCTAATGGCTACGATTAATCCCACAGCTTAATAAGATTATATCAGATTGATTTAGCGGATCTAATCATGACCTTCCATTTCAATCATTTGAATGGATGGTGTGATTTAATGTCATGCAAGTGAGGGAGAATGGAGTCCATCCACTATTGCTCACTTGATCTGAGCTTACCCGAGCTCGGATCAACTCCAAAAGGATCCCACACCTTCACGACAATGAGATGCAAGTTTTCTTTAAAAAGCTCCAACCCATTTTTTTTAAGGATCAATTTGGAAGCATACCTCACGGAAGATGGCGCTCAAATATCAAGGAAGCTTCATCTAGTGTAGACCTTATTGAGCAATTGGATCAATTCCTCGACATTCACTCAATGGCCATGAATTGATAATTTTGAGCTTGGCTTTGATCGAAGTCCCACCTATGGTACTTGACAAGCTTGGGAGATGATTCATTTTTGCTCGACAAGGCCTAGGGAAGGTGTGTGGAAAGTTAATTTGTGTTTGATAGAGAAATGGGGAAGTTAGGTCGAAAATGGGAATGTCCTATTTTGGGACAGACGAGAATGGCATTTTCTGATCGAGGAACGAGCTTGGGAGCTTAGGGAATGGCTCTAGCAGCTAGTCTTGGGTAGCTAGGGCTCTAAGAAATGAATTTTGTGTGTGTTTGAGTGGAAGAGAGTGTATACCCCTTCATCTTGATCAAGGTGGGGTTTAGTTTCTAATGGCCATCCACCATCTCGTGGAGTCGGGGTGGCGTGGAGGAGGTGAGTTAGCTCAGCTTGGTTGGTTGAAGGTGTGGAGGTGGCTGCCAAGGAGGAATCATGGGTGTCCTATGGGTTTCAAATGCTCCAATGGGGAGGGTGGGGTGATTTCACCTCCCATGGGTCATGGTCGACCCAACCACACCTAGGTCAAGTAAAGCATCTTGGTTCCAGGTTTTAGGTTTATTTTAAGTTTTAATTTTTAGTTTAGGTTTAGGTTTATTTTTAGTTTAATTTATTTTATTTAGTTTAGGTTTAGGTTTATTTAGTTTATTTTTAAGTTCATGTTTTATTTATTTTAGTATTGGTTTAGTTTATTTTATTTGTTTATTTTATTTTATTTTAGGTTTAGGTTTTTAGTTTAGTTTACATTTTATTTTTATTTATTTTTAGGTTTATGTTTTATTTAGTTTATTTTATATTATTATAAGTTTATTTTATTTTATTTTACATTTAGTTTTAATTTTTTGGTTTTTATCTTTTTATTTTATTTTTTAGTTTAGTTTACTTTTATTTTATCTTTATTTTATTTTATCTTATTTTAGGTTTAGGTTCTTTATTTATTTTATCTTGGTTTTATTTTAGTTTAGGCTCAGGTGTGATCTAGGGAATCCAGTGTCTTAGGAGGCTCAGTAAGGTATGGGTCAGGATCAGTTTGGGGGAAGAGGGCCTTAGCCTGGGGAGGTTTGGCCCAGAGAGGTGTCAAGAGCTAGTCAGGCTCAGTTAGTGGCCTGGAGTAGAGGGCCCAGGAGGGTCAGGGTTCAGTGGCTAGGGCCTGGAGTTTAGTGGCCCAGGGCCCAGGGAGGGTAGGGCCAGTTTGGGGTTTAGGTGGCCTAGGGTCCACTAGTTAGTAAGGGAGGCCCATGGGAGTGGTCAGTGGGTCCGGATCTAGGGCCCAGGGTAGGGCCTTTTAAAAAGAATAAACCCGCAGTTTAGGTTATTTAGTTTATTTAATTATTTATTTATTTTAGTTTATTTTATTTTATTTTATTTTAGGTTTATTTTATTTATTTAGTTTATTTATTTTAGGTTTATTTATTTTAGTTTAGGTATTTTATTTTAGTTTATTTTTTAGGATTAGGTTTAGTTTATGCTTATTTTGGATTAGTTTTTTTTATTTTAGGTTTTTTAGGTTTAGGTTATTTTATTTTAGGTTTATTTTAGTATTTATATATTTAGTTTAGTTTAGTTTATTTATTTTTTAGGTTTAGGTTTTATTTATTTTAGTTTAGTTTATTATTTTAGGTTTAGGTTTATTTTATTTTGTATTTTAGTTTAGGTTTTTTTTTAGGTTTAGGGTTTAGCTTTATTTTTATTTATTTTAGGTTTATTTAGGTTTAGGTTTTATTTATTTTTTATTTTAGGTTTATTTTATTTTATTTTATTTTAGTTTTATTTTATTTAGTTTTATAGGTTTATTTTATTTTTTAGTTTAGTTTAGCATTTATTTATTTTATTTTTATTTTATTTTATTTAGGAGGTTTTAGGTTTAGGTTTAGGTAGTTTAGGTAGGTAAGTCTTAGTTTAGGTTTTATTTTATTTTATTTAGGCTCAGTTTTGTTTTATTTGTATTTGCCTGAGGTAAGGTCAGGGAGTAGGGTCTGGGGCCCAGTGGAGTTTAGGATCAGGAGGTAGGGTCAGGGAGGTCAGCAGGTCTATGGTATGGCCTAGGGAGCCCAGGCCCAGAACCCAGGGTGGGTTTGGGTTATGGCTCAGGTGAGTTAGGGTCAGGGAGGTTATGGTATTAAAATTAAGCAAACTAGGTTTATATTTTATTTAGTTTATTTTATTTATTTTAGTTTATTTAAGTTTATTTTGTTTTTATTTAGTTTAGTTTATTTATTTTATTTATTATTTTAGTTTTTTCTTTATTTTATTTAATTTTTAGGTTTTGGTTTATTATTTTAGTTTAGTTTTAGTTTTATTTTATTTTTAAGTTTAGGTTTTATTTTATATTTTAGTTAGTTTAGTTTTATTTTATTTCTTAGGTTTAGGTTTTGATTTTATTTTAGGTTTTCTTGTTTATTTTTTTTTTAGTTTAGGTTTATGTTTATTTTAGTTTTTTTTTATTATTTAGGGTTTAAGTTTGGCTTAGGTTTATTTATTTTAGGTTTATTTTAGGTTTTATTTATTATTTTAGTTTATTTTAGTTTAGTTTTATGTTTATTTTATTTTATTTTTAGTTTAGGTTTTATTTTACTTTAGTCTTTAGTTTATTTTTATATTTTAGGTTTATTTTTAGGTTTAAGTTTTATTTAGCATTTATTTTATTTTTTATTTATTTTATTTTATTTTACTTTAGTTTTTTTATTTATGTTTTATTTTAAGTTTAGTTTAGGTTTTTTTATTTTATTTTAGTTTATTTATTTTATTTTATTAGGTTTAGTTTAGGTTTATATTTTGTTTTATTTTGTTTTATTTTGGTTAAGATTTTATTTATTTTATTTTAGATTTTATTTAGTTTTTTTAGCTTTGGGTTTTAGTGGTTTAGGGTTTAGTGGTTAGGGTTTAGGGTTTAGGTTTAGGGTTTAGGTTTAGGGTTTTAGGTTTTAGGTGGAAGGTTTAGGTTTAGAGTTTTGTGTATGGTTCAAGTTTAGTTTAGGGTTTGGGGTTTTCAGCTTTTCTAATAGAGAACAAATTCAGATTTGACATTTCTCCTTTTCCAACTCATCAGCCAAGTAACACACCAAGTTTTCTAAAACACGTGATGACATAGATAAAAATGAGCATGCATAGAGAAATTAGAAATCAGATAACTCTCTATAAAGATAGTTCAATAGTTGATCAATCTGTTCTTTAGTTTCTAGTTCCCATCAACCACCCGCCTCTCGAGTAGTGGATCCACCATCATATCCCTCTCCACCACCACGACCGTAACCTCCTCGCTTCTAATAACCACCACTACTCCACCACCTCCATATCCACTCATTCTAGATCCCCTAGCCACTATGATAATCGTACTCCACCTTCACCTCCATCGCCAAATCTAGAGCCTGATGATGGTGATGTTCCTACCGTCAAGGTTCTATTTAGAGTTTAGGTCTTTAGATTTTAGGGGTTTAGGTTGTTTTAATTTATTTATTTACTTTAGGTTTAGTTTAGTGTTTGGGGTTTAGAGGGTTTTTAGTTTGGGTTTAGGGTGGGTGTGGTTTATGCTTGTTTGGTTTATAGGGTTTAGGGTTTAGATTTTGTGGTTTGGTTTAGGGTTTAGGGTTTACTTAGGTTTTAATTTATAAGTTTAGGGTTCAGGTTTAGTTAGTTTAGGGTTTGTGGATTTAGGTTTTAGGTTTTAAAAAAATTTAAGTAAACCAGTAGTTTAGTTTATTTAGTATTTTTTTATTTATTTAATTTATTTTGTTTTTTTTTTTTACTTAAGTTTGTTTTTTTATTTAGGTTTATTTTTAATTTTTATTTAGTTTATTTTATTTATTTTAGGTTCATTTATTTTAGTTTTAAGTTTTATTTTGAAAGTTTTGTTATTTTAGTTATGGTTTAGGTTTAGTTTATTTTAGGTTTAGGTTTAGGTTTTATTTATTTTAGTTTAGTTTATTTTAGTTTATTTTATTTAGTTTAGGATTAGTTTAGTTTATTTTAGCTTTAAGTTTAGGTTTTATTTATTTTAGTTTTATTTTAGTTTAGGTTTAGTTTATTTTATTTTTTTTTATTTTTAATATTTTTTTAGTTTAGGGTTTAGGCTTTATTTTTGTTTTTAGGTTTTATGTTTAGCTTTTATTTTTTTAGGTTTTGGGTTTTTTTGTTATTTTTTATTTTAGGTTTATTTTATTTTATTTACGCTTAGTTTATTTTATTTTATTTTTTTTTATTTTAGGTTTATTTTATTTATTTAGTTTAGTTTGGGTTTTATTTATTTTATTTTTTAGCTTTTATTTTTTATTTATTTTATCTTTATGTTTAGGTTTAGGTATAGTTTAGGTCTTAGTTTATGTTTTATTTTATTTTTTTTATTTAGGTTTATGTTTTTTTTATTTTATTTTTAGGTTTTATGTAGTTTAAGTTTAAGTTTTTATGTTTCTAGGGTTTAGGGTTTAGGATTAGGTTGGGGTTTAGGTTTAGATTTAGGCTTGTAAGTTTTAGGTTTGGGGTTTAGGGTTTAGGTAGGGTTTAGGGTTTGTGGTTTGGTTTATTTTGTTAGGGTTTTGTGGTTAGGGTTTTAGGGTTTATGGTCAGGTTTAGGGTTTAGGTTTTTAGGTCTAGGGTTCAGTTTTTTAGTTTAGGGTTTAGATTTTGTTTTTTTTAACAGAGAACAAATTCATATTCAACATTTCTTCTTTTTGAATTTATCAACCAAGTAACACACCAAGTTTTCTAAGGCACAAGTGATGACATAGATAAAAAAAGAGCACGCATAGAGCAAATCAAAAACCCTAGATAACTAGAACTATCTCTACTATAAAGACATAGTTCCATAAGTAGCTGATCGGATCAACCATTCTTCAATTTCTCTAGTTCCCATCAGAATCACCCCAGCCTCTCGAGTAGCGGGATCCACTATCATATCCCTCTCCCACTACCATGGTTGTAACCTCCGTCACTCTTCTAGCCTCGATAACCACCACCTCCATATCCAGATCACCTCCAGATCCCCCACCACCACTGTGATAATCGCTGCCTCCGCCTTCGCCTCCACCGCCAAATCTAGACTGAGGCTGGTTGCCAGTGATGTTCCTACTATCAAAGTTCTGCCCATTCTTAGAGTTTAAGTTTAAATCTATTTGGTTTTAGGGTTTAGGTTTGTTTTTTATTTATTTATTCACTTTAGGTTTAGGTTTAGGGTTTTTGGTTTAGGTTTTAGGCTTTAGGGTTTAGGATTTAGGGTTTAGCTTTAGGTATATGCTTTAGGTTTAGGGTTAGGGTTTTAGGGTTTAGATTTAGGGTTTAGGTTGGGTTTGGGTTTAGGGTTTAGGATTAGGATTTAGGTTGTTTAGGTTTAGGTTACTTTTAGGGTTGTGGGTTTAGGGTTAGGTTTTTTTAATATATTTTCTTTTTTTTTATTTTTTTATTTTTGGGGTTTAGCATTTAGTGTTTAAGTTTTAGTTTAAGGTGTTTTAGTTTAGGGTTTAGGATTTTCATTTTTTTTTAACAAGTGAACAAATTCATTCAACATTTCTTCTTTTGATTTCATCAACCAAGTAACACACCAAGTTTTCTAAGACATGTTTATGACATAGATAAAAAATGAGCAGTACATAAAGAAAATAAAATAGATAACTAGAACTGCTTTACAAAGACATTTAAAGAAAATTGGATCGATGTTCTTGAATTTCTCTAGTTCCCATCATAACCACCCATGCCGAAAGCGGGATCCACCATCATATCCCCATCTCTCTCTCTTCCACCATCATGGTTGTAACCTCCGTCACTCCTCCCACCTCTATAACCACCACTTGACCACCACCTCCATATCCATAAGCACCTTCATATCCCCTACCACCACTCATGATAGCCCCCTCACTGCTTCCCTCCACCACCGATCTAGTGAGCTGGTTGATGGTGATGTTCCTACCATCAAGGTTCTTCCCATTTTAGGGCTTTCATTTAGGTCTAAGTTTATTAGGTTTTAGGGTTTAGGTTTATTTTATAAGTTATTAAGTCACATTAGGTTAAGGTTTAAGGTTTCGAGTATAAGGTTTAGGGTTTAGGGTTTAGGGTTTGGGTTTAAGGTTTTGGGCTTTAAACTTAAAGGTTTAGGGTTTAGGGTTTAGGGTTTACAGTTTTTGGTTTGGGGTTTGGGGTTTGGGGCTTTAGGGTTTAGGGTTTATGGTTTAGGGTTTAGGATTTAGGTTTAGGGCTCAAGTTTTAGTTTAGGGTTTAGGGTTTTTAGTTTTTTTTAATAGAGAATAAATTCAGATTCAACATTTCTTTTTTTTTATTTTATCAACCAAGTAACACACATAGTTTTCTTAGACATAAGCTATGACATAGATAAAAATGAGCATGCATAGAGTAAATCAAAAACCCTAGATAGCTAGACCATCTCTATTGTAAAAACAAATTCATAAGTAGCATCGATCAATTGTTCTTCTTCAATTTTACAATTCCCATCGTAACCACCCTGCATCTTAAGTAGCAGTGATCCACCATCATATCCTCGATCTTCCTCTTCGCCACCATGGCTATAACCTTCGTCGCTCCTCCTACCTCCATAACCACCACTGCTCTGACCAACACCTCCATATCCACCAGCACCTTTAGATCCCCCACCACCACTGCGATAACCGCCATCTACTCCTTCACCTCCACCACCAGATCTAGACTGAACCTGGTTGATGGTGATGTTCCTACCATCAAGGTTCTGCTCATTCTGAGGGTTTTTATTTAGGTTTAGTTTAGTTGTTTAATTTATTTAGTTACTTTAGGTTTAGGTTTAGGGTTTGGGGTTTAGGTTTGGGTTTAGGTGAGGTATAGGGTTTAGGTTTAGGTTTAGAGTTTAGGGTTTTTTTAACACAAATGATTCCATAACAAACAAGAAATTACCAATTCAAATAAGACATTATCCTTTAACAACTAATAAATTAGATAAAATAAATTGCAATTCAAAAATTCACAAAATAGTATTTCACAAAATGATTTAACTCGAGAGACAATAAAATTTTATTTTAAGGCCAACAAAGCTTAGTCAACAATCTAAAACCCATATCATCATCGATTCCTCAACAAAGCTCTTCCTTTTTTTCTTCCACTATAGTAGCTGGAGAAGGAGTAATGTAAGCATCAAATGCAGTAGCCACATCAATTTTCTAGGATCCTTCAAATACTCCTTAACCTTTTCATCTTGTGGGTAAGTGTAATCAGTGGCAATCATGATGGCAAGGACATTCTTGTAAGCGTTGATGAACATGTGGGGCACTACAGCAAGAGTGGGATAAGAGAGGGCCAGAGAGTGAGAAGTGATCATTGAAAGCCCTGCCAAAAACTTCTCGATGAGATCATCTTCAGTGAGGTCAAGCACCTTAGGACTAAACACCAAACCATCATCATACATAGATTGGATGACAAGGCCATAAGAGAATGGCCTAATCCCTAGCGAGGAGAGCATCCTTGAGATCCCACCTTACCTTATAATCACAACTAAGGTGATAATTTCAATAGTACCCTTATTAATCTTAGTTGTTGAGAACCAAGAAGAAAGAAGTCTGAAGGATCCGCACTGTTGCCTAGAGGAACCACAACATCAATAAGTGCAAGAAGACCAACATGGGCAGGAGCACCAACTTTGTATTTCGCAACCTCTTAGCTGACTTCTTTAAGATCACCTTTCATAAAAATTAGCTCAACTCGGGTTTAGGGTTTAGGGTTTAGGGTTTAGGGTTTTAGGATTTAGGGTTTAGGATTTAGAGTTAGGATTTAGGAAATAGGGTTTAGGGTTTAGGGTTTGTGGTTAGGTTTAGGGTTTAGGTTTGGGTTTTTAGAGTTTAGGTTTAGGGGTTATGGTAGTTTAGTGTTGTATGTTTGTAGGTTTAGGATTTAGGATTTACCATTTTTTTAAAATTAAGTAAACCAGTAGGTTTAGGTTCATTTAGTTTATTTAGCATATTTTTATTTATCTAGTATATTATTTTATATTTTATTTATTTATTTTTATTTTATTTAGTTATTTATTTATTTTGTTTTATTTAAGTTTATTTTTTAGGTTTAGAGGGTTTTATTTTTAAGTTGAGTCATTTTATTTTATTTTTTTATGTTTTATTTTTTATTTTTATTTTAGGTTTAGGTTTTTTATTTTATTTTAGTTTAGGTTTTAGGTTTCATTTAGGTTTATTTTAGGCATTATTTTAGTGTAGGTTTTTAGGTTTTATTTTTTAGTTTATTTTATTTTATTTTAGTTTGGTCTTTAGTTTAGTAATTAGTTTGGTTTAGGTTTTATTTTTTTAGTTTAGTTTATTTTAGTTTAGGTTGAGGTTTCTTTATCTTTGTTTATTTTATTTTATTTTATTTCTTTTAGTTTAGGGTGTAGGTTTATTTTTTATTTTATTTTTTTATTTTATGTTTATTTAATTTATAGGTTTTTTTTTTATCTTTTATTTTATCATTTTATCTTTTATTCAGGTTTATTTTATTTATCTTTAGTTTATTTTATTTATTTATCATCTTTTTGGTTTAGGAAGTTTAGTTTAGTTTTATCTTATCTTATATTTTATTTAGTCAGGTTTTATTAATTTTATTTTAGATCTTATTTAGTTTAGGTTTCAAGTTTAGGTGTGGGTGGGCCTGGGCTAGGGTTTAATGCCCAGGGTTTAGGTTTGGGATTTAGGGTGTGGTAGGTCAGTTAGGTGGGTAGATTAGGAGGGTTTAGGTGGTGGAGGAGGGTTTAGGATTTTGGTGGGGTAGGTTTAGGGGTCAGGCTTAGGTTTAGGGTTAGTTTTAGGGTTTAGCATTCAGGGTTAGGGTTTTTTTTATTTTTAGGGTTTAAGGTTTATGGTCTATGTTTAGGATTTAGGTTTTACTTTAAGGATTAGGGTTTTTTATTTTTTTTAATTGAGAACAAATTAAGATTCAACATTTCTTCTTTTGATTTCATCAAACAAGTAACACACCAAGTTCTCTAAGACACAAGCGATATAGATCAAAATATATACACATAAAGAAAATCAAAACCTTAGATAACTAGAATTTGTCTCTCAAAGACAAGTTGCATAAGAGATCGGATCGCTCTTCTTCATTTCTCCCATCAACCACCTAAGCCTCCCCGAGTAGGTGATCCACCATCATATCCTGATCTCTCCTCCCACCACCGCCATGGCTCTAACCTCATCGCCTCCTCCCACCTCCATAACCACCACTACTCCGACCACCACCTCCATATCCACCACCACGGTTGTAACCTCCATCCCTCCTCCCGCCTCCATAACCACCAATGCTCGGAACACCACCTCCATATCCACCTGCACCTCCAGATCCCCCACCACCACTATGATAACCGCCACCTTCGCCTTCGCCTCCACCACCAGATCTAGACTAAGCCTGGTTGACGGTGATGTTTTTCCATTAAGGTTCTACCCATTCTTAGGGTTTAGGTTTATTAGGTTTTTGGATTTAGGTTTATCTTTTAATTTATTTAGTTACTTTATGTTTAGGTTTAGGGTTTTGGGCTTAGGGTTAGGGTTTAGGGTTTAATGTTTTTTTAACTCAAATGATTTTATAACAAACAAGAAATTACCTAATCAAGCAAGACATTATCCTCTAACAACTAATAAAATAAGAGAAAATAAAATGCAATTCAAAAATTCACAAAAATAGTATTTCACAAAATGATTTAACTCTGAGAGACCATAAAATTTGATTTTATAGAAGGCCAACAAAGCTTAGTCGATCAAGCTGAAGCCCATATCATCATCGATTCTCTTCCTCTTCTTCTTCCACTACAAAGAATGAGCAGAAGAGAACAGTAGAAGCACCAGTGCAAATACAACAAATTTAGTAGGATCCTTCAAATACTCTTAACCTTCTCACTGAATGTGTAATCAGTGGAAATCACAATGATGAAGACATTCTTGTAAGCATTGATGAACATGTGGGGCACTGCAGCAAGGGTGGGATAAGAGAGGGCCAGTGAGAGAGAAGTGATCATTGAAAGCCCTATCAAAAACTTCTCGATGAGATCATCTTCAGTGAGGTCAAGCACCTTAGATCAACATCAACCATCATCATAAATAGACTGGATGATAAGGCCATAAGAGAATGGACTAATCCCCAACTTAATGAGTAAAGAAGCATCTGGATCCCACTTTATTGTTTTTTTTAATCAGCTCAACTAGGGTGATAATTTCAACAGTACCCTTGCTGATCTTAGTTGGGATATTTAGAACCTTGAAGAAAGAAGTCTGTGAAGGATATAGATCATTGTTGCCTAGAAGAACCCCAACATCAATAGGTGCAATAAGATCAACACGGGTAGGAGCACTAACTTCATATTTCACAACCTCTCACTTCTTTAAGATCACCTTTCATAAAAATCAGCTCAACTTTAGGTTTAGGGTTTAGTGCTTTTAGGTTTAAGGTTTAGGGTTTAGAGTTTTGGTTTTAGGTTTGGGGTTTAGGTTTAGGTTTTGTGTAGTTTAGTTGTTGCAGTATAGGTTTTTGGGTTTTGGGTTAATTTTAGGTTTAGCTTTAGTTGAGAATTTAGGATTTAGGGTTTAGTTTTTTAAAAAATTAAGCAAACCAAGAGGTTTAGGTTTATTTAGTTTATTTATTTTAGTTTATTTTATTTTAGTTTATTTATTTTATTTATTTTATTTTTAGTTTAGTTTATTTTTTTCTTTTTATTTAATTTAGTTATTTTATTTTAGGTTTATTTTATTTTGTGTATGTTTTTTATTTTAGTATTTTTTTTTTATTTTTAGTGAGTTTTATTTTTTATTTTTAGATTTAGGTTTTATTTTATATTTTAGTTTTAGGTTTTAGGTTTTATTTTATTTTTTTAGTTTAGGTTTTATTTTTTTGGTTTATTTAGGTTTTATTTTTTTTTTAGTTTAGGTGGGTTTAGGTTTAGTTTATTTTAGGTTTATGTTTAGGTTTTTATTTTAGTTTTAGTTTATTTTAATCTAGGTTTAGGTTTATTTTATTTTATTTTATTTAGTTTTTTTTTAGTTTAGGGTTTATGTTTTATTTTTTATTTATTTTAGGTTTATTTTAGGTTTAAGTTTTATTTAGTTTTATTTTATTTTATTTTAGGTTTATTTTATTTTTATTTTACATTTGTTTTTTATTTTCTTTAAGTTTTAATTTTATTATATTATTTTAGCTTAGTTTAGATTTTACTTATTTTATTTTAGTTTATTTTATTTTTTATTTAATTTTATTTTTTAGGTTTAGGTTTTAGTTTAGGTTTTATTTTATTTTATATTTTATTTTATTTAGGTTTAGTTTATTTTTTATTTTATTTTAGGTTTTATTTATTTAGTTTAGGTTTTTTTTTAAGTTAGGGTTTGGGTTTAGGTTTAGGGTTTAGGTTTAGGGTTTAGGGTTTATGTTTGTTTAGGGAAGGTTTAGTGTTTAGTTTAGAGTTTTAAGGTTTAGGGTTTAGGTTTAGTGCTTAAGGTTTTTTTTAACTAAGTAGAATTTATTGCTCAAAAAAATATGTACAAGAAGACCATATTAGAGACTAAATTCAAAAAGAGAAGGAAAAAACTACTGTTCAAATGAGCTATAGGAGAATCCTAAAGAGTTTAGTCCCTAAACTAATACATCAAAAGAATGAAAAAAAAATAAAGACAAAACTAAAAAAGCCAAGCAAAAGGCAAGAAAGGGGAAGAATCCATGAGCTCCAAAAGAACCTCCAAAGAGACAAGATCCATAAGAAAAGAAACCATAACCTACAACCAAGACAACTCCAACCACCTAAGAAAAATGAGACCATCAGTAAGACTCCAGCTCCCTCCAAGAAGAAGAAGAGACCAACTAAAAAATAGAACCTGCAATTTACAAGAAATCTCAAAAGAGATCAAAAAATAAAGAGAAAAAACTCGCTTAGATATGAAGAAAGAAGGATAATCTCAAGAATGAGGCATCAAATCCTAAGTGTATCCAGCTTCAAAGAAGGGTTACAAATAGAAAGTCACCAACCACAAAAATATCAAGGAAAAAAATCCATCATATCATCATAGCCATCCCAACCAAAGAAAAATACAAACCTATCATAATAGCCACCGCCCAAAGAAAAGTGAAGCTAAGGAAATAGAAGAGAGAGAGAGCAACACATATAATTAACATAAGGCAATCCCAACAAAACCAAATATGAAAACCTCTTAAAAAAGATGGAGAAAAAAAGCTCACAACCCAAAAAAAAGAAAAGAGCCTCAAAGATAAAGCCAATAGAGCCCACAACACCAATCCAAAGCCACCAAGGCACCAAGCCATAGAGCCCACAACAACACCAATCCAAAGCCACCGCATCAACCAAAGGAAAGGAAATACCAACAAAGTAGCCATAATAGAGCCCCAAAAAGAGCAAGAGAACCAAACCAACCAACCAAAAAAAAAGAAGAAGGCCACTAAAAGCTAAAATAAATAACTAGAGAAATAGCCAACTAATGGAAAACCACACACCAAGGACAAAACCCAACCTACTACCAACAAAGAGAGCGAAGCACCAACCAAAGAAAGGCAAGCCAATATGAACAAAGCCATCAAAGACAAAACCAACCAAACCAAAGGGCACAAAAAAAAAACCCAAATAAGAAGCTAGAAAGAGAAAATTAAGAAGATAATACCAAGCTAGCTAGAAAACACACAACAGAAGCTCAACCAATAGAGGAAAAACTAGCCAAAAGCTAAAACTCACAAAGACAGGAGAGATTATTTCCAAGAAGCTTTGGAACGAGTAATCCTCATCAAGTGTGGAGGGGCATAACCAACACTTTTTTTCTTCTTATAAATAGTTTATAACCATGCCCTTTCCAAAAAATCTCCATCTGAAAATGAATTAGTATTGTTAAAAAAGGCATGGGGATCAGAAGAAGCTATCAATTCCAAAGATGAGCATTCAGAAACATCCACATCATTAGACGAAGGAAAATCAGAAATAGTATGCATTTTAGAATCGGTGAAAGGAGCGTAAACAGTTTATTAAGAAGACAATTATCAATATTTTCACCTTCCAACAAAATTTGAAGAGTATCCTCCATGTCTTCATTCATAAAAGAAGTAAGTGAAGCAGAATATAGATTTTCACAATCTTCATGTAAGGGGATTAAAATAAGATTCAAATCCTTATAAACACATAGATATTACCAAAATTCAACATATAAAAACTAAAACCATCATTTTGAACTAAATAGAACTATTCACAATGAGAGAATTATCACGTATCTAAATCTTAATTTTTAAAAGAAGGATCACCAATATTAACAAGTTTGTCAAGACCAGAAGTTAAAATATTAGAAATAAGAAATTCTTTTCACCACCATTCTCAATCAAAGAAGGTAGAGAAATAGTCTCTTCCCCATGATCTAAAGTAGACATAGGAAAAAGAGAAACAACATCTAACTAAATAGAAGAAATGGTGTTAGCATTGACAATATTCAAACCATCAACATGAATTGACTTATTCACAACATCCAAACCATTAGAATCATTAAAGCTTTAAAGTATTCCCTTTAATAGAATCATCAAAAAAAAAACACACTCGAGTGATTATTAGTTATAACTTTTAGAAAGATCTTAATTTTGCAAACAAATCATTAATAGGTAAAACTTTTTAGAAAAAGCAAAAGACTCGGCTAATTTCAATATCCTCATATGAAATCATAATTGTCGGAGTACCTTTAAAAGTCATATGAAGCAAATTCAAAGGAGTCTTAGTGGAGGAATTCTTACCAGCTAAAGCCTCTTTGAAAGATTTAGTAATAGTAGGTAATTTAGAGGTAGGATTACCCAAAAAATCTGATGCCCTAGCAGGATTCATCAGCACATGGGATTTACCCCATGGATTTAAAGAAGTCAATGCCATGAGTCACTGTGCCATGACAAGAACAAGTTGATATCAGCCCAAAGCAAATAATCTATAGGGAATCCAAGAGAGAAAGTGCTCAAAAACTCACCAAGAATGCGAGGGATCCCAAAATCACCAATAATGGTTTAGTTTTTAGGGTTTAAGTTTTGGGTTTAGTGTTTATTATTATTAGGTTTTATTAGTTTTATTAGTTTATTATTAATTGTGTTTAGTTTTATTAGTTTTGTTTTATTAGTTTTAGGCATTATTATTTAGGTTAGTTTAAGGGGGGGTTTAGGTTTTGTTTATTACTTTATTTAGTTAGTTTGTTTATAGGGGTTTGTTTATTTTAGTTTATTTTTAGCCATCATTAGTTATTTAGTTTATTATTAGTTTATGGTTATTATTATTTAGGTTTTAGTTAGTTTTACCAGTGGTTTAGTTTATTAATTTAGTTTTGTTACTTTATTAATTAGTTTATTAGTTTTATTAGTTTAGTTATGGGTTTTGGTTTATTGTTTTATTATTAGTTTTTTATAGTTTTAGTTTGTTTTTAGTTAGTTATTTATTATTAGTTATTTTAGTTTATTTTTCTTTAATTTTTATATAATTATTATTTTATTATTATTTTAGTTTATCCATTTAGTTAGTTTAGGTTTAGTTATTTAGTTATTTATTTGTTATTTATTATTAGTTTTATATTATTAGTTTAGTTAGTTAGTTATTATTTATTATTAAATTATTATTAGTTTTAGTTTAGTTATTGATAGTTAGTTATTATTATTATTATTAGGTTTTAGTTTAGTTATTTAGTTTAATTATTTAGTTAGTTTTGTTTTATCTTATTAGTTTATTATTTTATTAATTAGTTATTATTAATATTTTAGGGGTTTATTATTAGTTATTTATATTATTATTAGGTAGTTATTATTATGTATTATTAGTTTTTATGTTTTATTAGTTTAGTAGTTATTTAGTTAGTTTAGTTATTTATTAGTTATTATTGTTAGTATTAGTTTAGTTTAGTTTATTTTAGTTTTTATTTATTAAGTTTAGTTTTATTATTTAGTTATTAGTTAGTTATTAGTTATTAATTTTATTTTATTTATTATTATTATTATTTAGTTTATTATTAGTTATAGTTTTGTTATTATTAAGTTTTTATTTATTTATTTATTAGTTTTATTAGTTAGTTATTAGATAGTTTTAGTTTAGTTTTATTAGTTTATTAGTTTTTATTATTTAGTTATTATTATTATAGTAGTTATTAATTATTTAGTTTAGTTTAGTTTGTTATTATTAGTTTTATTATTATAAATTTATGAATTTTAGTTTTGGGGTTTAGTGTTTAGTTTATTTAGTTATTATTATTATTATAATATTATCATTATTATTATATTATTATTATTATTAGTTTTAGTTATTATTATTATTAGTTATTAGTTTAGTTAGTTAGTATTAGTTTAATTTTAGTTTTGTTTTATTAGTTAATTATTATTAGTTTATTATATAGTTTTTATTTAGTTTATTATTATTCATTAGTTTAGTTAGTTTTAGTGTTTTTTAGTTTAGCTAGATTTTATGTTATTAGGTTTTATTATTATTTTAGTGTTTTTAGTGATTATTAGTTTCATTTAGTTTATTTTTATTATATTAGTTATTAATTTGTTAGTTTAGTTAGTTATTAGTTTTTTATTAATAGTTAGTTTATTAGTTTGTTTATTATTATTAGTTTAGTTTATTTATTATTTACATTATTAGTTTAGTTTATTATTATTATTATTATTATTATTATATTTTATTTTCTTTAGTTTAGTTTATTATTAGTTTTATTTAGTGTTAGTTATTATTAGTGATTTAGTTTAATTTATTAGTTTTTAGTTTTATTATTAATTTTAGTTATTATTATTTTAGTTATTAGTTTATTAATTTTTGTTAGTTATTAGTTTTAGTTATTAGTTAGTTTATAAGTTATTTTAGTTAGTTTATTAGTTTTAGTTTATTAGTTATCAATTTTGTTTAGTTAGTTTAGTTATTGTGTTTATTTTATTATAGTTAGTTATTTTAGGTTAATTATGTTTAGAGTTTAGATTTTTTTTTAGTTATTATTATTAGTTAGTTATTTATTAAGGTCTAGTTTAGTTATTTTTATTAGTTTAGTTTTAGTTATTAGTTTAGTTTAGTTTAGTTTTATTAATTTTATTAGTTTAGTTTATTTTAGTTAGTTTACTAGTGGGGTTTTTTGTTTATGTTTAATTTAGTAATTAGTTTGTTTATTAGTTTAATTAGTTTTTGTTATTATTTATTTATTAGTTTTTTAGTTATTATTTAGTTAGTCTATTTTAGTTAGTTTTATTAGTTTTTTCTTTAGTTTATTATTAGTTTAATAATTATTTATTTTAGTTTATTACTTATTAATTTTAGTTTTAGTTAGTATAGTTTAGTGTTTTATTAATTTCTTATTAGGATTTTTGGCCATTATTTAGTTTCTCCAGTTTCCATCAGAACCACCATCATATCCTCGATCCCTCCATCAGCCACCACCATGAGCGTAACCTGTCGCCCTCCTCCTCCATAACCACCATCGCCCACCACCACCTCCATATCCACCAACACCTCTAGATCCCACACCACCACTGCAATAATCACCGCCGCCTCCACTATCATATCTAGACTGAGCCTGGTTGACAATGATGTTCCTGCGGTCAAGGTTCTGCCTAGTCTTAAGGTTTAGGTTTAAGTTTAAGTTATTAGGTTTTAGGGTTTAGGTTTATTTTTTAATTTATTTATTTACTTTAGGTTTAACTTTATGATTTAGAGTTTAGGGTTTAGGGTTTAAAGTTTAGGGTTTAAGGTTTAGGGCTTAGGGTTACGATTTAGGCTTTAGGGTTTAGCATTTAGGGTTTAGGGCTTAGAGTTTAGGGTTTGTGGTTTGGATTATGCTTTAGGCCAGGTGGCCAGTGTTAGGAGGGTTTAACGCCAGGGTAGGCTCAGTGGTCAAAAGCTCAGGGTTTAGTGATTATGCCTAGGGTTTAGGGTCAGGATCAGATAGGTAGAGCTCATGGCCTGGTTTAGGATTTGGGATGATTTAGGTTTTTTTATTTTAGGCTCAGCCTAGATTTAGGTTATCTGACCCATTCTTTAGTTTATATTTCTTTAGCTCAGGTTTATTTCTTAGTTTATTTTATCTTATTTTAGTTGGGTTAGTTTAGTTTATTAGGTTTAGTTTATTTTATTTTAGTTTATTTTACTTTAGGTTTATTTTATTTTATTTTATCTGAGGTTTAGGTTTTTTTGGTTTATTTTTATTTATTTTGTCTTTAGGCATATTTTTAGCCAAGCTTTTTTATAGTTTTATTATTATATTTTAGGTTTATTTTATTTAAGTTTAAGTTTTAAATTTTTTAGGTTTTTAGTTTTTAGTTATTATTTAGTTATTATTATTAGTTTTATTAGTTTAGTTATTAGTTATTTTAGTTTAGTTTTAGTCTTATATTATTAGTTTTATTATTAGTTTTATTAATTTATGTAGGGTTTAGTGTTTAGTTTATTTTAGTTTTATATTATTATTATTATTATTATTATTATTATTATTATTATTATTATATTATTATTATTATTAGTTTATTAGTTTTAGTTTTAGTTATTAGTTTTATTTATTTAGTTTTAGTTTTATTAGTCTATTATTATTATTAATTATTATTAGTTTTATTATATAGTTTTTATTTAGTTTATTATCATTTATTAGTTTTGTTAGTTTAGTGTTTAGTTTAGTTTAGTTAGTTTTTATGTTATTAAGTTTTATTATTATTTAGTGTTTTCTTAATTATTATTAGTTTTAATTTAGTTTATTTTATTATTATTATTAATTTATTAGTTTAGTTTTATTAGTTTATTATTATTAGTTAGTTTATTAGTTTAGTTTATTTATTATTTTTTATTTATTTTAGTTTATTTATTATTATTATTAGTTTAGTTATTATTTTATTTATTTAGTTTATTATTAGTTATTATTAGTTTTTATTGTTATTAGTGATTTAGTTTTAATTTATTAGTTTTTTAATTTTATTATTAGTTTTAGTTATTATTATTTAGTTTGTTTTATTAATTTATTAATTTTAGTTTAGTTAGTTTATTAGTTAGTTACTTTATTAGTTATATAGTTAGTTTATTAATTTAGTTATTAGTTATTAGTTTAGTTTAGTTAGTTTAGTTATTATTAGTTTAGTTATTGTGTTTAGTTTTATTTACATATATTTATTTATGTTAGTTATGTTGGGTTTATATTTTAGTTAGTTATTATTATTAGTTATTATATGTCCAGTAATTATTTAAGTTTAGTTTTATTTAGTTTAGGTAGTTTAGTTTAATTTAGTTAGTTTATTTTTAGTTAGTTTACTAGTGGGTTGTTTATGTTTAATTTAGTTTATTTATTAGTTTAATTATTTTTTTTATTATTGTTTATATTTTTTTTATTTATTATTAGTTAGTAGTTTAGTTAGTTATTAGTTTTTTGTTTATTATTATTAATTTTATTAATTTTAGTTTATTACTTATAATTTAGTTTTAGTTAGCATAAGTGTTTATTACTTTTATTAGGGTTTTTGGTTAGGGTTTAAGGTGGGGGGTTTAGGGTTTTTAATTTGTGGTAGGGAGGTAGTGGTTTAGGTTCATTGTAGGTTAGTTTTAGGGTTTAGCATTTAGGTTAGGGTTTATTTTTATGTTATTTTGTTTTGGGTTTAGGGTTTTAGGGTTTAGGTTTAGGTTTTAGGTTTAGGGTTCATGTTTTAGTTTAGGTTTAAGATTTTGGTTTTTTTAGAGAACAAATTCAAATTCAACATTTCTTTCTTTTGATTTCATTAGCCAAGTAACACACCTTGTTCTCTAAGACATAAGAGATGACATAGAAAAAAATGAGCATGCATAGAGCAAATCAGAAACCTTAGATAACTATAACCATCTCTATTGTAAATTCACAGTTCCATAAGCAGTAGATCAGATTGACCATTCTTTAGTTTCTCCAGTTCCCATCAGAACCACCATCATATCCTCGATCCCTCCACACCACCACCAAGTGTAACCTCCGCCGCCCTCCTTCTCCCA
Source organism: Cymbidium sinense (assembly GCA_021442155.1). Lineage (NCBI taxonomy): Eukaryota > Viridiplantae > Streptophyta > Magnoliopsida > Asparagales > Orchidaceae > Cymbidium > Cymbidium sinense. Next base: position 41,012 of record JAKCPB010000621.1, read on the forward strand.
TAACCATAATCACCACACCACCTATATCCACCAACACCTCTAGATCCCACACCACCACTGTAATAACCGCCGCCTCAATCTTCACTTCCACTATCATATCTAGACTGAGCCTGGTTGACAATGATGTTCCTGCCCTTAAATTCTAAGGTTTAGGTTAAGTTATTAGGTTTTAGGTTTAGGTTTATTTTTTTAATTTATTAGTTACTTTAGGTTTAGCTTTATGATTTGGGGTTTAGGGTTTAGGGTTCAAAAAGTTTGTGGTTTAGGCTTAGGGTTATAGTTTAGGGTTTAGTTTGTGGTTATTTTAGGGTTTAGGAGAGTTAGGTTAGGGTTTTGTGGGATTACTCTTTAGGGATGCAAGGGTTTGGGTCAGGGTTCAAGATTTTGGGCTTGTGTGGTCTCAGAGTTTGGTTTTAGTGATTATGCTTTATGGTTTAGATTTTGGCCAAGGTCAGGCCAGGGTCAGGGTCAGGATCAGGGCCCAGGTTTAGAGCCCATGGTTTGGCCTAGGATTTTTTTAGGGTTTATGGTTTGGGGCAGATAGTGTCACATGTAGAGTTTTCAATAGTTAGTTTTTTGTGTGGGTTGGACATGGTTTAGGGTTTTTAAAACAATGCAAACCAACAGGTTTAGGTTTATTTAGTTTATTATTATTATTTTATTTAGTTTATTTTATTTTTTATTATTATAGGTTTATTTTTTTATTTAGTTTAGTTTATTTATTTTAGGTCATTTATTTATTTTAGCTTTATTTTAGTTTAGTTTTAGGTTAAGTTTAGTTTATTTTAGTTGAGTTTTATTTTATTTTATTTTAGTTTTAGGTTTTATTTTTATTTTAGGTTTAGGTTTTAGGTTTTATTTTATTTTTTAGGTTTAAGTTTTAGGTTTAATTTTAGGTTTATTTTAGGTTTTATTTTAGTTTAGGTTTAGGTTTAATTTTAGTTGAGTTTTATTTTATTTTATTTTTAAGTTTAGGTTTTATTTTTATTTGGTTTAGATTAGGTTTTTATTTTTTTCAGTTTAGTTTATGTATCATTTTAGGTTTATTTTAGGTTTTATTTTATTTTAGATTTAGGTTTACTTTAGTTTATTTTATTTTATTTTTTTAGTTTAGGTTTAGTTTATTTTAGGTTTATGTTTAGATTTTATTTATTTTAGTTTAGGTTTAGGTTTCTTTAATTTTAGGGTTTAATTTTTTTTTAGTTTAGGGTTTAGTTTCATTTTTATTTATTTTTAGGTTTATTTTGGGTTTTAGGTTTTATTTAGTTTTATTTTAGTTTATTTTAGTTTTATTTTATTTTATTTTATATTTAGTTTTAATATTTATTATTATTCTAGGTTTATTTTATTTTATTTAGTTTTGTTTATGCTTCTATTTTATTTTAGTTTTATTTTTATTTTATCTTTAGGTTTAGGCTTTAGGTTTAGTAGTTTTTATTATATTTGATTATCCATTCTACTAGGCTCAGCATTTTATTTATTTTATTTTTAGTTATAGTTAGGTCAGGCTAGCCTGGCCTGTGGCAAGTCAGGCCCAGGATTCCATGATCTAGGGCCCAGGGCCCAGGGCTAGGCTCACCATCTGGGCCTAGCCCAGGTCTGCTGGCCTGTGTGGCCTGGTCCCAGTGCTCAGTAGGCCTAGTGGCTCAGGGCCTGTCTTGGGCCTAGGGTCATGGCCCATCTTTTGGCCTAGGGCTTTGCCAGTGGCCTAGCCTGGGCTCCAGCCAGGCTCTGGCCTTTAGGGCTCAGGGCTCAGTGGCCTAGCTCAGGACTGGGGCCTTTAGGGCTCATGGCTCAGTGGTCAGGCTCAGGGTTTAGGGCCTGGGTTTAGGGCCCAGGATCTAGGGTCTGGGCTAAGGCCTGGGTAGGGTTTTATTTTATTAAGCAAACAAGCAGTTTATTTTAGTTAGTTTATTTTTATCCATCTTTAGTATTTTATTTTATTTTTATTTTAAATTTTATTTAGTTTAGTTTAATTTACTTAGGTTTATTCATTTTAGTTTAGGTTTTATCTTAGTTTATGTTTTAGGTTTAAATTTACGTTTAGGTTTATTTTTTTAGTTTAGTTTTATTTTTATTTTGGTTTTTTGGTTTTGGTTTTTTTTTTTATTTTTAGGTTTAAGTTTAGATTTTAGATTTTTATTTTAGGCTTATTTTTAATTTTATTTTTACTTTAGGTTTAGGTTTATTTTTAGTTTATTTTATTTTATTTAGTTTAGGCTTTAAGTTTAGTTTCTTTAGGTTTAGGTTTAGCTTTTATTTATTTTAGTTTAGTTTATTTTACTTTATGTTTAAGTTTATTTTATTTTGTTTATTTGAGGTTTGGTTTTTTTAGTATTTATGTTTTATTTTAATTTATTTTAGCTTTTCTTTTAGGTTTATTTTTTAGGCTTAGCTTTTTATTTAGTTTTTATTATATTTTATTTTAGGTTTATTTTATTTTTATATTTTAGTTTTAAATATTTTAGGTTTTTAGTTTAGGTTTATCTATTTATAGCCTAGTTTAGTTTATTTATTTATTTTATTTAATTTATTTTTTATTTTATATTTTTAGGTTTAGGTTTTAACCAGGCTCTTATTATCTACTCCATCTAGTCTAGGTCTGTGCCTTTTTTACTCCATCTTTATCAGGTCTTATCTTGGGTCAGCTCAGGCTGGGGCCCAGGACTCCAGGGTCTGGCCTCAGGCTAGGCCCAGGCCCAGGCCCAGGGCCTGTGGGCCCATAGCCTGTGGGCCTCAGCCCAGAGCCTCAGCCCAGGCCTCAAGATCTAGGCCCCAGGCCCAGCCTCATGGCTCAGTCAGTGCTCAGATCAGGCCTGTGGCCTCGGATCCAGGGTCTGGGGCCCAGGGCCTGGGGCCTGTGGCCCAGGCCCAGCGCCTCAGGCCCCAGTGGCCTAGGGCCTGTGCCAGGGCCTAAGCCTGGGCTCAGTGGCCTCAGTGGCCTGGGCCAGTGGCCAGTCCTGGGCCTGGCCCAGTGATTGGCCCAGAGCCCAGGCCTAGGTCTTAGATCTAGGGCCTAGGGCCTGTGGCTCAGTGTCAGTGTCAGGGCCTAAGCTCAGACTTCCAGGGCCTGTCCTGGCCTGAGCTCAGGGTCAACTGAGGTGTGGCCCAGGATCTAGGGTCATTGTCCACTCCATCTAAGGCCTAGTGTTAGGGCCTAGCATAGCATTGATCATTATAGGTAGGGCCTTTCTTTGAAATCAAGCAAAAGCAGGAGGTTTATTTAGATTTTTTATCTTTATTTAGCTTTATTTTATTTTCCCTTTTAGGTTTATTTTTATTTATTTTAGGTTTTATCTTTAGTTTATTTTAGGTTTAGTGCAGATCTATCTTTATTTTATATTTTATCTTCATATTTTATTTAGGTTTATTTTATTTTTAGGTTTACATTTTGGTTTTATTTATCTTTTAGGTTTAAGTTTTAGTTTTATTTTAGGTTTATTTCTAAGTTTTATTTTAATTTAGTTTAGGGCTTATTTTAGTTTATTTTATTTTATTTAGATTAGGGTTTAGGTTTAATTTATTTTAGGTTTAGTTTATATTTTATTTATCTTTAGTTTAGTTTATCTAGTTTAGGTTTATTTATTTTTTTTTTTTTAGTTTAGGGTTTAGGTTTTTTTTTTTAGGTTTAGTTTAGTTTATTTCATTTAGTTTTATTTTATTTTATTTTAGTTTTATTTTTTTATTTTTATTTTGGTTTATTATAGATTGATTTTAGGTTTTTTTAATTTAGTTTAAGTTTTTGTTTATTTTATTTTAGCTTAGTTTTAATTTTTTTTATTTTATTTTTTTTAGGTTTATATTTAGTTTAGGTCTCAGTCTAGGTTTAGGTTTTAGTTTTAGGTTTTATTTATTTTTTATTTTTATTTATTTTGGTTTAGATTTTATTTATTTTATTTTAGTTTTATTTTGTTTAGGTTTTTTATTTAGGCTTATGTCCAGGTTTTGTGGTAGGGTCTGGGGCCTAGGGCCTGGCTGCCTATGGTCTTAGGTCAGGGTTTAGTGCTCATGATAGCAAGGTAGTTTTGTGGCCTTTTAGGGTTTAGGGCTCAGTGGTAGGTCTTGGGGTTTAGGATTTAGGCCTTTTTAATTAGGTTTAAGTATTTTTTATGTTTTAATTAGTTTTTTAGGTTTAGGTTTATTTAATTTAGTTTAGTTTAATTTAGTTTTATTTTAGTTTAGGTTTTATTTGATTTTGGATTTTATTTTAGTTTAGTTTAGGTTTAGGCTTTATTTAGGTTTATTTCATTATTTATTTATAGTCTAAATTTAAGTTTGGTTTAGTTTTTTATTTTATTTTTTTTTAGTTTTTTTTTTAATTTAGTTTAGTTTAGGTTTTATTTTTAGTTTAGTTTAAGTTTATTTGGTTTATTTTGGGTTTAGGTTTTATTTTACATTTAGTTTATTTTATTTTTTTTTTAGTTTTAGTTTTTTATTTAGTTTTAGTTTATTTATAGTTTAGGTTTATTTTTGGTTTATTTTGTTTAGTTTAATTTGGGCATAGGTTTTATTTGTTCAGTTTAGGTTTTATTTAAGTTTAGGGTTTATTTAGTTTATTTATTTTTTTTATTATTTTATTTAGGTTTATTTAGTTTATGTTTTATTTTAATTAGGTTTATGTAGGTTTAGGTTTTATTTAGTTTGTTTTATTTAGTTTTATATTAGGTTTAGTTTAGTTTATTATATTTTATTTAGGTTAAGGATATTTTATTTGTAGTTTAGTTTATTTAGTAGTTTAGGTTTAGTTTAGGTTTAGGCTTTAGTTTTATTTTAGTTTATGTTTAGGTTTAGGTTTATTTAGGTTTATTTAGTTAAGGTTTTATTTTAGGTTTAGGTTTATTTATTTTTATTTTATTCTAATTTTATTAGTTTAGTTTATCTATTTTAATAAGGTTTATTTTTAGGTTTATTTTATTTTAGTTTAGTTTATTTATTTTTATTTTAGGTTTACTTAGTTTTAGTTTTATTTAGTTTAGGTTTAGGTTTAGGTTTTTTATTTGTTTATTTAACTTTAGTTTTAGTTTAGTTTAGGTTTATGTTTAGGTTTAGGTTTATTTATTTTATTTATTTATTTATTTAGATTTAGGTTTAAGTTTATTTATTTAGTTTATTTATTTATTTAAGTTTAGGATTTGGTTTTATTTAGTTTGGTTTATTTTGTTTTATATTTTAGGGTTTAGGTTTAGTTTTATTTTAGTTTATTTAGTTTAGGTTTAGTTTTGGTTATATTTATTTATTTATTTATTTTTTTACTTATTTATTTATTTAAGTTTATTTTATTTTTTATTTATTTTATTTATTTTATTTATTTTATTTTTTATTTTAGCTTATATTTTAGGTTTTATTTTAGGTTTACTTAAGTTTTAGGTTTAGGTTTTTATTTTATTTTATTTTATTTTATTTTTTATTTATTTAGTTTAGTTTATTTTATTTATTTAGTATTTTATTCAATTTATTTATTTAGTTTAGGTTTATTTAAATTTTGTTTATTTTTATTTAGTTTTATTTAGGTTTTATTTAGTTTTATTTTTTAGTTTATGTTTTTTTTAGTTTAGTTTATTTTATTTTGTTTAGGTTTATTTATTTAGTTTAGTTTATTTTAAATATTTAGGTTTAGATTTCATTTAGTTTATTTTAATTTAGGTTTTGTTTTTTATTTTAGTTTATTTTAGTTCATTAATTTATTTTATTGTTATTTATTTAGTTTAGTAGGTTTATTTAGGTTTAAGTTTATTTAGTTTATTTACTTATTTAGTTTAGTTTATTTATTTAAGGTTTATTTTAGTTTTTAAGTATTATTTAGGTTTTTTTTAGATTTAGTTTATTTTGGGTTTATGTTTATTTTTTTTATTTAGTTTATTTATTTTTAGTTGTTTAGTTCGGTTTAGTTTATTTTATTTAGTTTTTAGTTTATTTAGTTTAGGTTTAGGTTTATTATTTTGGTTTATTAAATTTAGTCTAGGTTTAGGACTTAGGTTTTATTTAAGTTTAAGTTTAGGGTTTATTTAGTTTATTGATTTTTTATTTTATTTTTATTTAGGTTTATCTAGTTTTTGTTTTATTTTTATTTAGGTTCACTTTAGGTTTGTTTATTATATTTTATTAAGGTTTTTTTTATTTGTATTTTAGTTTATTTAGTTTAGCTCAGTTTAGGTTTAGGCTTTTAGTTTATTTTAGTTTATGTTTAGGTTTAGGTTTATTTAGTTTAGGCTTTTTATTTTTATGTTCAGGTTTATTTATTTTTATATTATTCTAATTTATTTATTAGTTTAGTTTATTTAGTTTATTTAATAAGGTTTATTTTTTAAGTTTATTTTTAGTTTAGGTTTAGGTTTATTTATTTTAATTTAGTTTAGTTGATTTTATTTTTTTAGTTTAGTTTTAGTTTTTTAGTTTTAGTTTTAGGTTTAAGTTTACGCTTAGGTTTATTTTATTTGTTTATTTAACTTTAGCATATTTAGTTTAGTTTATGTTTATGTTTAGGCTGAGGTTTATTTATTTTGTTTATTTATTTATTTAGGTTTAGGCTTAAGTTTATTTATTTAGTTTATTTAGGTTTAGGATTAGGTTTTATTTAGTTTGGTTTATTTTGTTTAGGGTTTAGGTTTAGGTTTAGTTTTGGTTTATATTTATTTATTTATTTATTTTATTTTTACTTACTTTTATTTATTTAGGTTTATTTTATATTTAGTTCATTTTATTTATTTTATTTTATTTATTTTATTTTAGTTTATTATTTTATTTACTTTAGTTTATTTTTATTTTTATTTTTAGCTTAGGTTTATGTTTAGGTTTTTATTTTAGGTTTATGGTTTAGTTTAGGTTTAGTTTTTATTTTATTTTATTTTTTTATTTATTTATTTAGTTTAGTTTATTTTATTTTATTTATTTAGGTTTATTTAGTATATTTATTCAATTTATTTATTTAGTTCTTTATTTAATTTTTATTTAGGTTTTATTTAGTCTTAGTTAGTTTGGTTTAGTTTATTTTAGTTTAGTTTAGGTTTAGGTTTATTTAGTTTTAGTTTAGGTTTTTTATGTTTTTAGGTTTAGTTTATTTTATTTTGTTTAGCTTATTTATTTAGTTTGGTTTATTTTAAATATTTAGGTTTTAGTTTAGTTTATTTAGTTTACTTTTAGTTTTATTTAATTTTTTATTTTTTAATTATTTAGTTAAATTATGTTTATTTAGTTTAAGTTTATTTATTTATTTATTTATTTTAGTTTATTTTTATTTATTTGCTTTTTAAGTTTAGGTTTAGATTTTTTTTATTTTTTAGGTTTAGGATTATGTTTAGTTTTTAGTTTAGTTTATTTAGTTTATTTTTTAGTTTATATTTTTAGGTTTAGTTTAGTTTAGGTTTATTTAGTTTAGTTTAGGTAGTAGGGCTTTATTTAGGCTTATTTTAAGTTTAGGTTTATCCAGGTTTAGGTTTATTTAGTTTAGGTTTAGGTTTAGGTTTATTTTAGGTTTAGGTTTGGATTATTTATTTATTTATTTTAGGTTTTGTTTAGGTTTATTTTAGTTTAGTTTAGTTTATTTAGTGGCTAGCTTTAGGTTTAGTTTAAGCTTTAGGTTTAGTTTTAGGTTTGGTAGGTCAGGTTTTATTATTTAGTTTTACTTTAGTTTAGGTTTATTTTATTTAGTTTATGTTTAGGTTTATTTTATTTTATTTAGTTTAGTTAGTTTAGTTTAGGTTTAGCTTTAGGTCATTTAGTTTAGTTTATTTTAGTTTAATTTTATTTAGTTTATTAAGATTATTTACTTAGTTTATGTTTAGGTTTATTTAGTTTATTTTATTTTATTTTATTTTATTTTATTTTATTTATTTAGTTTTAGGTTTAGGTTTAGTTTAGGTATATTATTTAGTTTATTTTATTATTATTTTTTTATTTAGTTTAGTTTAGGTTTAAGTTTAGGTTTTTTAGTTTAGATTAGATTTGGATTATTTTTTTTTATTTAGTTTAATTTTATTTTAGTTTATTTTAGTTTAGTTTTTAGGTTTATTTATTTTAGTTTGGTTTATTTAGTTTACTTTATTTTACTTTATTTTAATTAATTTAAATTTATTTTAGTTTAGTTTAGGTTTGCCTAGTTTAGGTTTATTTTAGTTTAGGTTTAGTTTAGGTTTAGGTTTAGGTTTAGGTTTAGGTTTAAGTTATTTTATTTTATTTAGGTTTATTTATTTATGTTTTAGTTTTATTTAATTTAGTTTAGTTTAGGTTTATGTATTTTAGTTTAATGTATTAGTTTAGTTTATTTTAAGTTTAGGTTTATGTAGGTTTAGCTTTAGTTTAGTTTATTTATTTATTTTTTTTCTTTTGGTTTTATCTATTTATTTTATTTAGTTTAGTTTAGTTTTGTTTTTAGTTTAGTTTATTTTAGGTTTAGGTTTATTTTATTTATTTATTTATTTAGTTTATTTTATTTAGTTTGGTTTAGGTTTAGGTTTTATTTAGTTTAGTTATTTTTAGATTAAGTTTATTTTAGTTTAGTTTAGTTTATTTAGTTTAGGTTTAGGTTTAGGTTTTATTTAAGCTTTAGTCACATTTAGTTTAAGTTTGCTTTAGGTTTAGATTTAGTTTAGGTTTAGGTTATTTAGGTTTAGTTTATTTAGTTTAGGTTTATTTTATTTAGGTTTAGGTTTATTTATTTTAGCTTATTTTATTTTATTTTATTTAGTTTTAGTTTATGTTTATTTTAGTTTAGGTTTATTAGGTTTGTTTAAGTTTATTTTTATTTAGGTTTTTATGTTTAGGTTTAGTTTTAGGTTTTTATTTAGGTTAAGGTTTAGGTTTATTTTTTATTTTAGTTTAGGTTTATTTATTTAGTTTAGTTTAGGTTTAGGTTTAGATTTATTTATTTATTTATTTAGTTTATTAAGTTAAGGTTTATTTATTTTGTTTAGTTTTTTTATTTTTAATTTTGGTTTAGGTTTAGTTTATTTTATTTTAGTTAATTTTATTTTTTTAGGTTTAGGTTTATTTAGTTTAGGTTTTAGGTTTATTTTAGTTTAGTTTAGTTTAATTTAGCTTAGTTTATTTTATTTAGTTTATTTTAGTTTAGGTTTATTTTATTTAATTTATTTAGTTTAGTAGTTCAGTTTGTTTAGTTTTAGTTTAGCATAGTTTAGTTTATCTAGTTTTAGTTTAGTTTTAAGTTTATTTAGTTTAGTTTATTTTATTTATTTATTTTATTTTATTTATATTTAATTTTATTTTATTTAGTTTGGCCATTTTATCTTTATTTTATTTATTTATTTTAGCTCAGTTGGCTCAGTTTCTTTTATTTAGTTTAGTTGGCTCAGGTTTAGGCTCAGGCCTAGGGTTTAAGCCTAGGGTAGGGCCCAGCATCCAGGTTTTTAGGTTTATTTTAATCTTTCATTATTTAGGGTCAGGGCCTGGGGATTTAGGGTTTTGGCTCAGGGCCCAGGGTAGTTTTTAGCATTTAGGGCTCAGGGTCTTAGGCCTAGGGCCTAGAATTTAAGTCAGGGTTTTTAAATTAAGCAAACCGACAGGTTTATGTTATTTATTATTTTATCTTTATCTTTATTTAAGTTTATTTTTATTTTATTTAGTTTAGTTTATTTATTTTAGGTTTATTTATTTTATTTTAGGTTTTCATCTTAGTTTATGTTTAGGTTTAGGTTTAAGTTTATGTTTTTTTTAATTTAGTTTTATTTTTTTATTTATTTTAGGTTGATGTTTCTTTATTTTTAGGTTTATGTTTAGATTTTATTTTATTTGTTATGCTTCAGTATTAGGTTTTCTTTTTAGGTTAATTTTAGGTTTTATTTTTTAGTTTAGTTTAGGTATATTTTAGCTTTAGGTTTAGGTTTTATTTATCTTTGTTTATTTATTAGTTTAGGTTTAGTTTTTTTTTTATTTTGTTTAGTGTGGTTTAGGGTTTAGGGTTTGGTTTTAGGGTTTAGGTTTGGGGATTTAGGGTTTAGGGATTTAGGTTCTGGGTTTTAGAGTTTTTAGGGTTTAGGGTTTTGGGTTTAAGTTTTAGGTTTAGGTTCAAGTTTTAGTCTAGGGTTTTTTGTTATTGGTTTTTTATTTTAACAGTGAACAAATTAAGATTCAACATTTCTTCTTTTCAATTTCATCAATGAAGTAACACACAAATTTTTCTAAGACACAAGGGACAACATAAATGTAAAATGAGCATGCATAGAGCAAATTAAAAACCATATATAACTAGAATTATCTACTATAAAGACACAGTTCAATAAATAGCAGATTAGATCAGCCATTCTTCAATTTTCTTAGTTCCCATCAGAACCACTCCTGCTACTCCACCATCTAATCCCTAATCTCTCCCTCCACCACCGCCATGGCTATAACCTCCATCACTCCTCTGGCCTCCATAACCACCAGTGCTCCAACCACCACCTCCATATCCACCAAGACCTCTAGATCCCCACCATCACAAGGGATAATCAGATCCTCCGCTTCCACGCCAGATCTAGACCGGTTGCTGGTGTGATGTTCCTGCCAGTGGTTCTATCCATTCTTAGTGTTTAGGTTTATGTTTAGGTTTATGTTTAGGTTTATTTGATTTTAGGGTTTACATTTTTTAAATTTATTTAGTAACTTTAATATTAGGTTTAGGGTTTGGAGTTTTTGGTTTAGGAGGGGTTTAGGTTTAGGATTTAGAAGATTTTTAGTTTAGGGTTTATACTAAGGTTTAGGGTTAAGATTAAAGTTAAGGGTTTAATGCTTTTAGGTTAATGGTTTAAGGTTTAGAGTTTAGGTTTAGGCTTTAGGGTTTAGGGGGTTTAGGTTTAGGGTGTGGGTTTAGGGTTTAGGTTATTTTGTGAGCTCAGGCTTTAGGATTTGGGTTTAGGGCCTGTGGCTCAGGGTAGATTAGCCTAAATTTAGAGTAGGGTTTAGGGTTTAGGGTCATAGCCCATGGCCAGGGCTGGCCCAGGGCCTGGTGGAGGGCTCCAGTAGTTTTATAGTGCAGGGTTTAGGGTTTTAAAAAAAATCAAATCAAGTTTAGGTTTATTTAGGTTATTTAGCATATTTTTATTTATTTTAGTTTATTTTATTTTATTTTTATTTAATCTAGTTTATATACTAGGTCATTTATTATAGTTTAGATTTTTTTTAGTTTATTTTTTTATGTTTAGGTTTAGGTTTATGTTTATTTTAGTTTAGTTTTATATTTTAGGTTTAAGTTTTTCTATGTGTTAGGTTTTATTTTAGGATCATTTTAGGTTTTATTTCTTTTAGTTTAAGTTTATTTCTTTAGTTTATTTTATTTTATTTAGTTTGGGTTTAGGTTTATTTTATCTTTAGGTTTAGGTTTTATCCATCTTAGCCTCAATTTATTTTATGTAGGTTTAGGTTAATTTAATCTTTATTTTAGGTTTAGTTTTAGTTTAGGGTTTAGCATTTATCTTTTATTTATTTTTGGTTTAGTTTTATTTATTGTTTAGGGTTTAGGTTAGTTAGGTCAGGATGTCTTGTGAATTTAAGGAGGCCTGGGCTGCCATGATCAGGTCCAGGTCCAGGGCCTAGGCCAGGGCCCAGTGTGTGGCCTTTAGGATTTAGGCCTCAGGTCAGGATCAGGTTGGGTCAGTTAGGGCTCAGGGATCAGGACTGATTAGGGCTCAGGATCAGTGACTGGGTAGAGCATTGTGGGTCTGTAGGCCCAGTTCAGGGGCCTTTAGGTCAAAGGTTTGGGTCCGAGGCCTTTTAGAGAGTGTCAGGGTTAGGGGTTTAGTGTGGGGAGGCTCAGATCAGGATAGAATAGTGCAGTATTTAGGTTTAGGGTCAGTAGGTGGTTTAAGTTTAGTTTTTTTCTTTAAAAAAGCAAATGGTAGGTTTAGGTGTATTTAGTTCATTTTAGTTTATTTTTTATATTTAATTTATTTTATATTTTATTTTTATTTAGGCTTATTTTTAATTTTTATTTAGTTTAGATTATTTATTCTAGGTTTATTTGTTTTAGTTTAGGTTTTTTTATTTTAGTTTGCCTTTTTAGGTTTAGATTTAATTTTATGTTCATTTTTTAGTTTAGTTTTATTATTATTTTATTTTTTAGGTTTATGTTTTATTTTTTACTTTTAGGTTTAGGTTTAGCTTTTTATTTTATTTTTAGGATTAGGTTTTAGGTTTTATTTTAGCTTTAATTTTAGGTTTAATTTTTTTATCTTAG
>JAKCPB010000622.1:0-94647 GCA_021442155.1 Cymbidium sinense
CATTGTAATCAATATTTTATGATATGTGATGGTGCAAGCTCAAACTAACTATACAATATCATGCTAAACATATTATATAGTGTGAATTAACACACTATATTATATTATAATATATGATGTTATATTATAATTTGCTATAATATAATATATTGTCTAACATTACACCTCATTAGAATCACTTAAAAGGAACAAATAATAAAAATTTTCTCAAAATATGAATAATGTTCATTTTGGATGTAAAATTATTATTTTCTATTAGAAATGGTACAAAATAGCATAATTTTGGTGTTGCTTCTTAGTGTGCCATGAATTTGGCCAAATTATTCCATCTCAACCTTCAAATTAACATTTTTGTGAGTTTTGACCCAAATGTATTATAATAAAAGTAAAAACATACTAATGTACAATAACATTTAGTAACACACCACCACAATCATATATATGTGAAGTTATATTGTTATGTACATTATATTTAAATATGCTTTCATATAATATATTATCTTACATTACACCTTAAAATGAATCACCTTAAGCAAAAAAATTATAAAATTTGGTTGAAAATGAACATTTATTTTGGATGCAAAATTCCATTATTTTAATAAAATGACACACCATAGCACACCCCTAATGATGTTCCCTAAAGCTTACCTTAAATTGGGCCAAATCCCATCATCTCAGCCTATAAATCAATATTTTTATGAATTATACTAGTACAAACTCTACTACATCATACTATAACAAACTAAAATATGCTAAACAACAACTTGTAATACATAATAGTATGCTATAAAGCATGATGCTACACTATGTTATGGCATCCTATATTATAATACACTATAACATATTATATTATATTATATTGCATATCACATCACAAGGGATTGCTTAAGATAAAAAATCATAAAATTAGTTTAAACAATAAAAAACTATATATTTTAGTCATATCACTTACATATTTTAAATTTAAATAATATATTATGATGTCATGCTCTACCTATTTTAAATTTTTCCAAATTCTACCATTTTAAAGTCTAAATCAACATTTTTATAAATAATGCTAGTGTAGGCTCAACTGCATGATTGTAAAATACTAAAATAATTTAAAATACATAGAATAATATATTATGATATATGATGCTATACTATGCTACAACATATACTATTTATTTTGAACATAAAATCTTACTTTTTACAATACAAGTGGTATAGCACACCTTGGTACTACAACCTAATTCCCACTTCAAATTTAACAAATTTCATCATCTGATTTATTAAATCAATATTTTATGATTTATATTAATATAGACTATAAGGCACAATACCATAATAGACTAAAAACATTTCAAAACATTTTATAACATCCAAAAGCACAAAATATATGATGCTACATTATACTATAATAAATGGTAATATAATTTGATTTAGGGTTAAGGTTTAGGTATTCAAATCTCTAATAGTCAAGGGAAAGTCTCTTGAAGACATTTTCTTTACCTACCATAACTATGTTAGATTAGGTCATTCTTTATATCTACCCTAATGACATCTTTATTTAAGGTTAGAGTTTAGGGTTTGGGGTTAGTTTATGGTTTTAGGGTTTAGGTTTGGGGTTTAGGTTTTGTGGGGTTTAGGGGTTTAGGTTTGGGGTTTAGGTTTGTGGTTGTAGTTTTGTGGTTTAGGTTTATTTTGGGTTTGTGGTTTGTATTTGTGGTTTAGGTTTTAGGTTTGTGGTTTAGGGTTTAGGGTTTAGTGTTTAGGGTTTAGGTAGGGTTTAGGATTTAGGGTTTAGGGTTTAGGTTTTAGGTTTAGGGTTTAAGTTTTAGTTTAGATTTAGTTTAGATTTTTTTTTAAAAGAGAAAATTCATTCAACATTTCTTTTTCAATCAAGTAGCACCCCAAGTTTTCTAAGACACAAGCAACATGACATAGATAAAAAATGAGCACCCAGAATCAAAACCCTAGGTAAGTAGAACCATCTCTAAAAAGACATAGTTCCATAGTAGTAGATCGGATCTGCCATTCTTCGCCTCTAGTTCCCATCGAACCACCCTCCTCAGTAGGGATCCGCCATCATATCCTCGATCTCTCCACCACCACAACAATAACCTTCATCTCCTCCGCCTCCATAACCACCGCTCGACCACCACCTCCATATCCACTAACACCTCCAGATCTCCCCACCACCACAATAACGCCTCCGCCTTCGCCTCCACTACCAGATCAAGACTGAGCCTAGCTTGATGGGATGTTCTCCATCAAGGTTTGCAGTTTAGTGTTAGGTTAGTTTAGGGTTTGGGGTTATTTTAGGGTTTAGGGTTTAGGGTTAGTTTAGTGAGGTTTGGGTTTATTTTAGTGGTGTAATTTTTAGTTGTGGGTTTTTAGGGTTTAGTGTTTGTTTTAGGGTTTAGGGTTTTTTATGGTTTAGTGTTTTGGGTTTACTTTAGGGTTAGTTTTAGTTTAGGGTTTAGGATTTAGGGTTTTTTTTTAAAAAAATTAAGATGGTTTTGGTTTATTTAGTTTATTTTATTTTTTTATTTATTTGAGTTTATTTTATTTTATTTTTTTATTTTAGTTTAGTTTTTTATTTTAGTTTAATTTTAGGTTTAGGTTTATTTTAGTTGAGTTTTATTTTATTTTTAGGTTTAGGTTTTATTTTTTATTTTAGGTTTAGGTTTAGGTTTTATTTTTTTAGGTTTTTAGGTTTTTTATTTTAAGTTTATTTTAGGTTTTATTTTTTTTAGTTAAGGTTTAGGTTTAGTTTTAGTTTTTATATTTAGTTTTAGTTTAGTTTATTTTATTTATTTTAGTTTTGGTTTAGGTTTATTTTATTTTATTTTTTTTTTCTTAGTTTAGTTTATTTATTATTTTATTTTAGGTTTATTTCTAGGTTTAGGTTTTATTTTAGTTATTTATTTTATTTTAGGTTTATTTTATTTTTATTTTAAGTTTTATTTTATTTTATTTAGGTTTTATTTTATTTAGTTTAGGTTTTATTTATTTTATTTTTAGTTTTTTATTTTTTTATTTATTTAGGTTTTAGTTTATGTTTTATTTTATTTTATTTATTTATTTTATTTTGGTTTAGGTTTTTTTATTTTATTTATTTAGGTTTTATTTGTTTAGGTTTAAGTTTTAGCTTTAGTTTTAGGGTTTAGGGTTTGGGGTTTTATTTTGGGTTTAGGATTTAGGTTTTAGTTTTTTTTTATTTTAGGTTTAGGTTTTAGGTTTTAGGTTTTTTTAAAGATAGAACAAATTCAAATTCAATATTTCTTTGTTTCATTAACCAAGTAGCACCCAAGTTTTCTATGACACAAGTGATGACATAGATAAAAATGAGCACAGAGCAAATCAAAACCCTAGATAAGTTGAACCGCTCTATGTAAAGACACGCTCCATAAGCAAATGTGATCGATCACCATTCTTCGCTTTCTAGTTCCCATCGAACCACCCCAACCTCTCGAGTAGTGATCACCATCATATCCCTAATCTCCATCTACTACCACCACGGAGTAACCTCGCCGCCTCCCGCCTCCATAACCACCACACTTCAGCACCACCTCCATATCCACTAGCACCTCCGATCCCACCACCACTTGATAATCGCCACCTTCTCCTTCATCTCCACCACTAGATCTAGACCTAGCCTATGGTGATGTTCCTGCCAAGGTTCTCCATTCTGTGGTTTAGGGTTTAGGGTTTTTTGGAAATAAGGAAATTTTATTACCACAAAGAAAAGGTACAAAGTCCTTGAGGGGCAAATCTAAGCTAATGCTCAAAGAGCTACAAAGATCCTAAAGAGATAAGCCCCCTAACTATTACAATAGTTAAGGAAAGCAAGCAAAGGAAAACAAAAATAGTAATCAACAAATGAAAATCCATGTAAGTAGCAAAGAACTCAATGATCCTTTAAAACCAGTACGATCCACCATGGTAGTCTCCAAACCTATAAAAGATCTACAAAATGCTTTTAAAAGGATGAGTACAATTAATCAAGTAATTAATCAAGCATAAAGAGTGAGAGCAGATAAAATGAATAAGATAAAGAAAAGGCTCGGGCTCAGTTACAATCATTTCAAGGAGCAACACTATATGTAAGCATCCAAACTTCAGGTGAAGGGTTACAATTACATATAGCTCTACCAGCCAAAAGAAGAAAGAGTGGAAAACATCAAAGCCATCATTGCCAGCATACCTCTTGTAGCACCTTATCCAAGGACAATCATCGCCTAAAATCCTCAAAAGCAAAAATAGCCTCCAAACACCATCAAAGATATCAAGCTCAATATGATAGATAAATCCACCGGATAGCAAACCAAAGGAGCACCACTAAAGCCACCACCAAGAATGGATAACAAAATCAATAGGAGAAAACCTCATAATATAAGAAAAAACAATAAATAGAGATAATCCAAAGGAAAAAGAAAACACATAAGTGTTAGGATCTTCCATCAAAAGGATAGGCAAAGAGCCAATAATAATAAAACCCAATCTAACTAATAGCAAGAGGAGTGGTGAAGAAGCATAGGAGAAACAGAAGAAGAGAGTCAGAAAGATAAGTAGTTTTCCCAGCACAGTCCCCAAAGAGCAGAAAATTTTTCCAAAATAAGACTCCATCAACTAGCCAAGCACATAATTCAAAATAGCTAGCCAAGAAAGCCTCAAAGCAAACCTCCTCAGATCCAAATCATCAATCCAGAACAATTAGTATAAAGTCAACAACAATCAGCCAAAAACATGAAGATACTTAGGAGATAGAAATAGATGGTAGCCACCAATCCCAATCAAGGAAAGGAAATCCAATCTAGAAAGCTAGAGACCAAATGTAGAATAATAAGAAACAGTAGTACAAAAAATAAGCGACAAAATAGTAGTACAACAATGACCCAACATAACCACCATCTCTCAAGGCCTAATAATAGCTAACCAAGAGTCATTAGCCAGCCACTTCAGAACAAAACCCACAACCAAAATCTCAATAATACAAGAGGAGGACCAACTCATAACCAAAGGAAACAACAAACCAGAGACATCCATCCTCAAAACTAACAAAAGCAGAAACAAAGTAAGGGTAAAGAGCCACAAAAAATAGTTCTCCAAGCTACAACAAAGCAGTAAATAGCCCTCAAAGTCACCAAGCCCATTATAACAGTGAGAGAAGTTGCCACAAAAACACGTCTACCAAAAACCACTATCCGATGAGCAATCCCCACCCAAGAATCCCACACCCCAAATAGTAGAAGCAGGGGGAAGGGATCAACTCATGAGAAAGCAGCCAAAGCACTGGAAGAACCACCCTAAATAGTAAGAAATAAACAGGTGGGCCATCCACCACAAAGCAACCACCTAGAAAAACTCAATAAAATAACCACCAAAAGAGAACAGAACCAAGGTAGATAATTCCAAAGAACAACATAACCAGAGGGATAATATCACATCCAGTTCACCAGCAAACCCAAACCAAACAAATTAGGCTGTAGAAAAACCCAACCATTAAATAATCAAAGCAAAAAAAAAAGAGAACAATAAAAGGGGAAAACCACATCACCAAAATAACCTAATTCCACCATAATAAGGAACAAATAGGAAGAGAGAACCACAACAACATGAAGGCAGGAAAATAGCCTCCACCTACTGCAAACTTGACTTCCACTAGGAATGGAGATAAAACAAACCAGAAACAAAAAACTATAGTAGAAAACCAAAGGAATGAAAAATAACCCCAACCAATCCAAAAAAAAATAGAAATTCATACTAGAGAATAAAATTAGGTTTAGGAGAAGAGAAAACTCAAATCCAAACCAATGAAATATCAAAACCAAGAAAAACCATCCACACAAAGTAATCAAAAACCACAAAGAAGGAAGGAAGAGCTAAAAGCTTCTAAGATTAGGCAACCCAGTTTTATCTAGATTAATAAGACACCTTAATAAAAATGGAAGATCTTCATTAGAAAATAATTGCAAATTGGAAAACTTGGTCCCAAAGTTGGTAAGAAAATTAGCACAAGAATTGCCTTCTCTATAGATATGAGAAATTTAAAAATCTAGATTAGCAAGAAGACTCTAGTATGATTAAGCAATAAAACACTTGACATTGCCATGGAAGGACTTAAGTAAATCTAAAGAAGGAGAGCATCAACTTCAACCCGGATCTTAGAAAACCTCTTTGTAAACAAATGGAAATGGCATGATGAATGCCTTTAAGTTCAACAAATAAAACATAACAGGATCTAAGGGGCAAAAGCAAAAATTACCTTGCCACCATGATCTCTCAAAATCCCACCACAATCATAACAACCATTAAAGATCAAGCCATTAGTATTAACCTTGATGCAATTATGATTAGGTTTAATCCAATGGATAATTTTTTGGTTGGAAGAAGTATTACAAGTAAAAAGGTTAATCCCAAATTTCAAGGCCATAGACTGGTACCCTTTAAAATTGGAGTATGTAAGAAGATGCTTTAAAAAGAGACAAAATTTTATATTTGGATATAGTAATGATACAATTATAATTCATAGAAATACTATGCTTTGAATCATTTCTATCCATCCAAATATTCCAAAGAATAGTAATAGCTAAGTCAATTTTAACATGACCCTTAGAAGTATGAGAGAAACATGCTTCAAGAAGTTGCATAATAGAAAGTGAGCCATTAAAATGGAAGGTATTAAAAACATTATCATACTACTACAATCTAGTAGTAATAGGGCCATTCATAAAAACATGATCCACACTTTCATTGTGATAACAATAGTGACATTTAGAGGGGAGGTGGAATCCTTTTTTTAAAAAGTAGCATCCATAGGGATATAATGCTTAAGAATGCGCCAAGTTAAGACCGAAAATGAATTGGGGACACTATTATTCTAGATTTTGGTAAAAACTAAAGGAATCTTAATATTTAAGTCTGATAAATTGCCAAACATCCTCAGAAACAAAATCTCAAGAATAAGAGATTTTGAATATAATTTTGTCAGGTTCATTAGGGTGAGGGCAAATTTTGAGAAATTTCAATGATCACATTAAGGACAAGGTTATTCAATTGAGCCGCATCCCAATTATTATTAATAAGTAACTGATGAACCTTAAGCACCATAGTAGAATGATTATTAAGAAGGGAATCAATAGTGCCCTGACCAAGCTAGTTGCCTTGCCAAGAAAAGGAGAAACCAAAATTGATACCCCAGAAAATTAAATTATTAGCACTCCATTTGATACTAGAAATCTTTCTCTAGGCAGGAGAATCCCCATATTTGAAAACACAGATGAGGGGGTGTTTTCCCTAATAATATTTAGCATGCATAAACTTTGACTAATAGCTATCTTTATTTCTAAAGTTCCACCACATTTTATAGAAAAAATAATTAATAGAATCCTCTAAGGTTTTAAAACCCAAGCCACCTTCATTATTGGTACCTGGTTATGCCGACTTGCCCAATGTAATCTTTTGGTAGATGTATTAGACCCCCAAAAAAATTTGTTACAAAGTCTATTAATCTTTTAAATAATATAATGAGTATGGACAATAGTAGACAAAGACATATGCAAAGAGCAAAGGGTACTTTTGATCAAGATAACTCTAGCACCAAAGGAGAGTAAATGAAATTCCCAAGATGAGATTTTCTTATTAATTTTTTGAATAACTTCATCAAATAAAAAGATCTTTTCATGCCTCTATATAAGGAGTCCCTAAGTATTTGATAGGAGATTTTGATGAAAGAAGCCATAATATTCATGATAACATTGATCTTAGATAAGGAGATAGAAGAGCAAGTACTAAAATAACTTTTATCATGATTAATATTCAAGCCACTCTCCCTACCAAAGTGATTTAAGAACTTACATAATTTTTTAATGTAATGAGTCGAGGCATTGTAAAATATAATGAAATCATCAACAAAATTAAGATGAGAAATGGAAAACCCACCAATGGTTCTATAGAACATGTGAGGCATTCTACTAAACATATGCTCAAGACATCTAGAGAGATATTCCACAATAATAATGAAAAGAGCAAGAGAAGAAGGTCACTTGCCTTAACCCATGAGAAGAAGAGAAAAATCCATTCACTTCACCATTAAAAAGAATATAAAACCAAGAATTCTCAATCCCATTCTTAATTAAAGTAATAACTTGATTTGAAAACTCAAATAAAGCCCACATTTTATAAAGGAAAACCCAACCAATATTATCGTAGGCTTTTGAAATGTCAAGCTTAAAAAGTAGGTTACCACCTCAAACTTTGGCATTCAAATCATGAATCATCTCTTGGGCTAATAGAACATTATCAGTAATGGATCTCCCTTTAACAAAACCAATTTGATTGAGGGAGATAATTTTAGCAAGATACTCAATCTTTTAGCAAAACCTATTTGTTTGAGCATCTTTCTCTCCTCACTATTTTGGTGCTCTAGAATTTCATTTCCCTTGCGGAGGTGCATCCCCTTTGTGGTTGTTTTATGGAAAATTTGGTTGCTTCCAATTGGGCGCTCGATGGCATTTAGCTACTCATGATGCAATTGATTATGGATGTAATTTATGCCATGGGGAAATCGATTAATATGGCTATTCCATATGGATTCTCATGGGAGTTTCTTGCATAAATCCATCCCTAGCTTTGAAATCATTCAAGGATGTTCTTGCTAGTAAGGTTAATTGATCTGGTGAGTCTCTCAACCTTATTTTGACTTCCTTTTGGGGCATGCCCACAATAATGTGTTCTGATCTGGTTGTGGAAATGCTTGCAAAGCCATTTGAATTTACATTGGTGGGTAAGTTTGCTTTACATCATCCTACTTTGGAGAAAATTCATTCTTTCTTCCATAGCTTGAAGCTTTCTGGAATTTTTTTTGGTCGGATTGATTGATTCTCGTCATTTATTTTTTTAGTTTAGGTTAAGGTTTAGTTTTAGTTTATTTTATTTTATTTAGTTTTGGTTTGGGTTTAGGTTTAGGTTTTACTTATTTTAGTTTAGTTTATTTTAGTTTAGCTTTAGGTTTATTTTATTTTTATTTTAGGTTTCATTTTTTTTAGTTTAGGGTTTATGTTTTATTTATTATTTATTTTA
The DNA here is from genome assembly GCA_021442155.1 of Cymbidium sinense. Classification (NCBI taxonomy): domain Eukaryota; kingdom Viridiplantae; phylum Streptophyta; class Magnoliopsida; order Asparagales; family Orchidaceae; genus Cymbidium; species Cymbidium sinense. The sequence goes on from JAKCPB010000622.1 coordinate 9,067, forward strand.
GGTTTATTTTCTAGTTTAGGTTTTTATTTAGTTTATATTTTATTTTATTTTAGGTTTATTTTATTTTTATTTTAGGTTTAGTTTTATTTTATTTAGGTTTTCTATTTTTAGTTTAGTTTAGATTTTATTTATTTTATTTTAGTTTAGATTTTATTTTTATTTTATTTTCTTTTAAGATGAGGTTTAGTTTAGGTTTAGGTTTTAGTTTTAGTTTATGTTTTTATTTTATTTTATTATTTTATTTTATTTTGGTTTAGGTTTTTTTATTCATTTTATTTTTAGGACTTATTTAGTTTATGTTTAAGCTTTTAGCTTTTTAGGGTTTAGAGTTGAGGGTTTAGGGTTTAGGATAAGTTTAGGGTTTAGGGTTTAGGGATTAGGGTTCAGGGTTTAGGGTTTAAGTTTAGGTTTAGGAGTTTAGTTTAAGTTTTAGTTTAGGGATTAGGGTTTAGGGTTTAGGGTTTTAGTTTATTTTTTTAAGAGAACAAATTTAGATTCAACATTTCTTCATTTTGATTTCATCAACCAAGTAGCAGCCTAAATTTTCTAAGATAGACGTGATGTTATAGATAAAAATGAGCACCCATAGAAAATTAAAACCACAGATAAGTTGAACTATCTCTACTTTAAAGATAGTTCCATAGCGGTAGATGGATCGACCATTTTTTAATTTCTCTCCATGAGAACCACCCGCCTCTTGGTAGGGATCCATCATTTCCTGATCTCTCCCTTCACTACCATAGTTGCTCCTCGCTCTCCTTCCTCCATAACCACCACTTTACTGACCGCTCCATATCCACCACACCTCCAGATCCCCCACCACCACTGATAACCGCCTCGCCTTCCTCCGCCAAGATCTAAATTGAGCCTATTTTATGATGATGTTTCCATCAAGGTTCATCCAGGGTTTAGGGTTTAGGGTTTTAGTTTATGGAGTTTAGGTTTAGTTTAGGGTTTAGGTTGTTTAGGATTTAGGGTTTAGCTTAGTGTGGTTTTAGGTTTAGTTTAGGGTTTAGGGTTGGTTTAGGGTTTAGTTTGGGTTTTTTAGGGTTTAGGGTTTAGGGTTTTAAATTTAAGTTTTAGGGTTTAGGTTTAGGGCTTAGGGTTTAGGGTTTAGGGTTTTAGGGTTTAGGTTTAAGTTTAGGGTTTAAGGTTTAGGTTTATAGTTTAGTTTTAGGTTTAGGGTTTAGGTTTAGGGTTTAGGGTTTAGGGTTAGTTTAGGGTTTAGGATTTTTTTAAATTAAGTATATCATTAGGTTTAAGTTTACTTAATTAATTTTTATTTTTTATTTATTTAGTTTATTTTATTTATTTATTGATGTTTTTATTTTTTTATTTAGTTTAATTTATTTAATTTAGGTTTATTTATTTTAGTTTAGGTTTTATTTTAGTTTATTTTTTAGGTTTAGGTTTATTTTTTAGTTGAATTTTATTTTATTTTATTTTCAAGGTTTAGGTTTATTTTTTTATTTTTAGGTTTTGGTTTAGTTTTTTTTTTATTTTATTTTTGTTTAGGTTTTAGGTTTTATTTTAGGTTTATTTTTAGGTTTTATTTTTTAGTTTTAGGTTTATTTTTAGTTTATTTTATTTTATTTAGTTAGGTTTAGTTTAGGTTTAGTTTATTTTAGGTTTAGGTTTATATTTTATTTATTTTAATTTAGTTTATTTTATTTTAGGTTTAGGTTTATTTTATTTATTTTATTTTATTATTTTAGGTTTATTTTTTATGTTTAATTTATTGGTTTATGTTTTTTATTTAGTTTTTTATTTTATTTTATTTTAGTTTATTTTTTTTATTTTACATTTAGTTCTTATTTATTTATTTTTTATTCTTAGGTTTATTTTATCTTTTTTTGTTAGTTTAGTTTTATTTATTTTATTTTTTATGTTTTTTATTTTATTTTATGTTTAGGTTTAGGTTTAGTTTAGGTTTTCATTTTATTTTATTTTATTTTATTTTATTTAGATGTAGGTTTTATTTATTTTATTATTAGGTTTTATTTAGAATAGGTTTAGGTTTTTAAGTGTCTAGGGTTTAGGATTTATGGTTTTAGCTTTTAGGGTTTAGGGTTTAGGGTTATGGTTTAGGGTTTAGGGTTTAGGCTTTAGGTTTAGGTTTTGAGGTTTAAGTTTTGGTTTTAGTTTAGGGTTTAGCATTTAGGGTTTAAGATTTTTAGCATTTAGGGTTTAGGGTTTATGATTTGTTTAGGGTTTTTGGTTTTGGGTTTAGGGTTTAGGGTTCAAGGTTAGCATTAAGGTTTAGGGTTTAGGGTTAAGGGTTTAGGGTTGTAGGGTTAGTTTAGGGTTTAGGGTAAGTTTTAGGGTTTAGTGTTTAGGATTTAAGGTTTAGGATTTAGGGTTTAGGGTTTAGGGTTTAGGGCTTAGGGTTTAGGGTTTTTTTTAAAATTAAGTAAATAGCAGTTTAGGTTTATTTAGTTTATTTAGTTTTTAGTTTATTTTATTTTTTTATTTTTTATTTTTATTTTTTATTTTTATTTAGTTTAGTTTTATTTTAGGTTTATTTATTTTATTTTTTTTGGTTTTAATTTTAGTTTATTTTTAGGTTTAGGTTTAGGTTTAGGTTTATTTTAGTTGAGTTTTTTATTATTTTTTATTTTTTATGTTAGGTTTATTATTTTTTTTTTTAAGGTTTAGGTTTAGGTTTTATTATATTTTTTTAGGTTTAGTTTTAGGTTTTATTTTAGGTTTAGTTTAGATTTTTTTATTTAGGTTTATTATTTAGTTTATGTAGTTTATTTTTAGTTTATGTTTAGGTTTTATTTATTTTAGCTCAGTTTATTTTATTTTATTTTTTTATTATTTTAATTTATTTTAGTTTAATTTTTATTTAAGTTTTTATTCTTAGGTTTATTTTATATTTTTATTTTAGTTAGTTTTTATTTATTTTATTTTAGTTTATTTTTATTTTTTATTTTATTTTATTTTTAGGTTTAGGTTTATGTTTTAGTTTAGGTTTTTATTATATTATATTTTATTTATTTTATTTTTTTAAGTTTTTTTATTTTATTATTATTAGGTTTTTTTTTTTTAGTTTAGGTTTAAGTTTTAAGGTTTTTAGGCATAGGGTTTAGGGTTTATGGTTTTAGGGTTTAGGTTTTAGGGTTTAGGGTTTAGGATTAGGGTTAAGGTTTAGGTTTATAGTTTAGTGTTTAGGCTTTAGGGTTTAGGGTTTTGAGGGTTTAGGATTTAGGGTTTAGGGTTTAGGGTTTAGGGTTAGCTTAGGTTTAAGGTTAGTTTAGGGTTTAGGCTTTTTAGGGTTATGGTTTTAGTTAGAGTTTATTTTAGATTTAGGTTAGGTTTTTTATGGTTTAGGGTTTAGGGTTTAGGGTTTAGGTTTAGGGTTAGGTTTAGGTTTAGGGTTAGGGTTTAGGTTTTAGGGTTTATTTGGGTTTAGTTTAGTTTAGTTTAGGGTTTAGTTTAGGAGTTTTAGGGTTTAGGATTATTTTAGGGTTTAGTTTTTTATGTTTAGGGTTTAATTTATTTTTTTTTTATTTTAGGTTTAGGTTTATTTAGTTTATTTTATTTTAGTTTATTATTTTTATTTTTTAGTTTATTTTTATTTTTATTTAATTTAGTTTTTATTTTAGTTAGTTTTAGGTTTAGGTTTATGTTTATGCTTATTTTTAGTTTATTTTATTTTATTTTATTTTTAAGTTTATGTTTATTTTTTATATATTTAGGTTTAGGTTTAGGTTTTATTTTATATTTTTAGGTTTTGGTTGTAGGTTTAATTTTTTTTTTTTTTAGTTTAGGTTTAGGTTTTTTTTGTTTATTTTATTTTATTTAGTTTAAGGTTTAGTTTAGTTTATTTTAGGTTTAGGTTTAAGTTTTATTTATTTTAGTTTAGTTTGTTTTAGTTTAGGTGTAGGCTTATTTTATTTTATTTATTTAGGTTTAGATTTTTTTGTTTAGGGTTTAGGTTTTATTTTTAATTTATTTTTAGGTTTTATTTTTAGGTTTATTTTTTTAGGTTTAGGTTATTATTTAGTTCTTATTTTTTATTTTATGTTTATTTTATTTTTATTTTACGTTTAGTTTTTATTTTATTTAGGTTTTTTATTTTTAGGTTTATTTTATTTTTTTGGTTTAGCTTAGGTTTTTATTTATTTTAATTTATTTTAGTTTTTATTTCTTATTTTATTGTAGTTTATCTTTTAGGTATAGATTTAGGTTTAGGTTTAGGTTTTAGTTTAGGTTTTTATTTTATTTTATTATTTAATTTTACTCAGGTTTAGGTTTTTTTCTTATTTTATTTTTAGGTTTTATTTAGTTCAGGTTTATGTTTTTAAGTTTTTGGGGTTTAGGATATAGGATTTAGGGTTTGGAGTTTTGGGTTAGGGTTTAGGTAGGGTTTATAGGTTTTGGTTTAGGGTTAGTTTAGGGTTTAGGGTTTCAGATTTAGGGTTTATAGGTTTCAGGTTTAGCGTTTAGGGTTTAGGGTTTAGGTTTAGGTTAGTTTAGGGTTTAGGTTAGAGTTTTTTTGTTAAATTTTTTTGTAAATTAAGTAAACTCGTAGGTTTAGGTTTATTTTGTTTATTTAGTTTATTATTTATTTATTATTCTTTATTTTAATTTTAATTTATATTAGTTTAGTTTATTTATTTTAGGTTTATTTATTTTAGTTTAAGTTATTTTGTTTATTTTATATATTTAGTTTAGGTTTGGGTTTATTTTTTTAGTTTAGTTTTTTTTTTTTTGCTTTATTTTTAGTTTAAGTTTATTTTATATTTTAGGTTTAGGTTTAGATTTTATTTTTTCGTTTAGGTTTTAGGTTTTTATTTAATTAGATTTTTTTAGGCTTTATGTTTTAGTTTAGGTTTAGGTTTTTCTTTAGTTTATTGTATTTTATTTAGTTTTTAGGTTTAGGTTTACATTTAGTTTATTCTAGGTTTAAGTTTGGGTTTTATTTATTTTAGTTTAGGTTTAGGTATATTTTATTATTATTTTTGGTTTTGGTTTTTTTGTTTAGGGTTTAGGTTTTATTTTTTATTTATTTTTAGGTTTTATTTTTATGTTTATTTTTTAAGTATCATTTTTTATTTAATTTTTGTTTTATTTTATTTTAGGTTTATTTTATTTTTATTTTAGTTTTATTTTATTAAGTTTTTATTTTTTAGTTTACTTTTGGTTTTATTTTATTTTATTTTACTTTAGTTTTATTTTTTTTATTTTATTTTTTTAGGTTTAGGTTAGTTAGGTTTAGTTTAGGTTTTATTTTATTAATTTATGTTTTTTTATTTATTTTATTTTTATGTTTTATTTAGTTTAAGTTTATGTTTTTAACTTTTTAGGGTATAAGGTTTAGGGTTAGTTGAGGGTTTAGGGTTTGGGGTTTAGGGTTTAGAGTTTAAAGTTTATGATTTTGGGTTTATGGTTTAGGTTTTAGGGTTTAGGATTTAGGGTTTAAGGTTATAGGGTTTAGGGTTTAGGGTTTTGGGTTATAAGTTTAGGGTTTATCGTTTAGGGTTTACAGTTTAGGGTTTAGGGCTTAGTTTTTAGGTTAGGTTTAAGTTTATTTATTTTTTATTTATTTATTTTAGTTTATTTTATTTTTTATTTTTATTGAGGTTTATTCTTTTTTTTTTTAGTTTAGTTTACTTATTTCATGTTTATTTATTTTAGTTTTGGTTTTTTATTTTAGTTTTTTTTGTTTAAGTTTATATTTTAGCTGAGTTTTCTTTTTATTTTAGTTTTTAGGTTTATGTTTTATTTTTTTTAGGTTTAGGTTTAGGTTTTTATTTTATTTATTAGGTTTAGGTTTAGATTTTTTATTTTTTTTTTATTTTATTTGGTTTAGGGTTTGGGTTTAGTTTATTTTAGGTTTTATTTATTTTAATTTAGTTTATTTTAGGGTTTAGCTTTATTTTATTTTATTAATTTACTTTTATTTTAGGTTTAGGTTTTTTTTTAGTTTAGGGTTTAGTTTTATTTTTTATTTATTTTTATGTTTTTTATTTTTTTGACTTTATCTTTTAGGTTTAAGTTTTATGTAGTTTTTATTTTATTTTATTTTATACTTCGTTCCAGTTGCATGTTATTTGCTGAGTTTTATTTTGAGTTTATCTAATTTTTTAGTTTAGTTTAAGTTAACATATTTTTATTTCAATTTACTTTATCTTAATTTTAAGTTTATCTTTAGGTTTTTATTTTATTTAGGTTTAGGTTTTTTTCATTTATTTTATTTTTAGGTTTTATTTAATTCAGGTTCAGGTTTTTAGGTTTTAGGATTTATGGTTTAGGGTTTAGGTTTTAAGATTTAGTGTTTTAGGTTTTATATTTTAGGGTTTAAGGTTAGGGTTTAGGGTTTAGGGTTTAGTGTTTAGGCTTTATTTTTTTTTAGTTTAGGTTTATTTAGTTTATTTTTTATTTATTTGAGTTTATTTTATTTTTTATTTTTATTGAGGTTTATTCTTTATTTTTATTTAGTTTAGTTTATTTATTTCAGGTTTATTTATTTTAGTTTAGGTATTTTATTTTTTTGTTTATTTTTTGTTTAGGTTTATTTTTTAGCTGAGTTTTATTTTTATTTTATTTTGTAGGTTTATGTTTAATTTTTTTTAAGTATAAATTTATGTTTTGATTTAATTTATTAGGTTTAGTTTTATTTTTAGGTTTTATTTTATTTGGTTTAGGGTTTAGGTTTAGTTTATTTTAGGTTTTATTTATTTTAGTTTAGTTTATTTTGCATTAGGTTTAGCTTTATTTTATTTTGTTAATTTACTTTTATTTTAGGTTTAGGTTTTTTTTTAGTTTAGGGTTTATTTTTTATTTTTTATTTATTTTTATGTTTTATTTTTGGGTTTATGTTTTATTTTTGGGTTTATCTTTTAGGTTTAAGGTTTTATTTAGTTTTTATTTTATTTTATTTTATTTTAGGTTTATTTTACTTTTATTTTATTTTTTTTTATTTTAGTTTTATTCTTAGGTTTAACTAATTTTTAGTTTAGTTTAATTAATATATTTTATTTTAATTTACTTTATTTTAATTTTAGGTTTAGGTTTAGGTTTTAGTTCAGGTTTTTACTTTATTTAGGCTTTTTCATTTATGTTATTTGTAGGTTTATTAATTTAGGTTAGTTTTAGGTTTTTTAATAGTTTTAGGTTTAGGGTTTAGGGTTTAACATTTAGGGTTTTAAGGTTTAGGGTTTTAGGTTTTAGGGTTTAAGGTTAGGGTTTAGTGTTTAGGGTTTAGTGTTTAGGCTTTAGGGTTTAGGGTTTTATGGTTTAGGGTTCGCTTAGGGTTTAGGGTTAGTTTAGGGACTAAGGTTTAAGGTTTAGGCTTTAACTTTTAGTTTATAGTTTTAGGTTTAGGTTTAGGTTAGTTTATTTTAGGGTTTTAGTTTTAGGGTTTAGGTTTATAGTTTATTAGATTAAGGTTAGGGTTTAGGGTTAATTAGTTTAATTTTAGTTTAAGTTTAGGGTTTAGGTTTAAGTTAGGTTTAGTTTATTTTAGTTAGGTTTAGGTTTAAGTTTTAGGTTTAGGTTTAGATTATTAGGGTTTAGGGTTTAAAGTTAATTTTAGGTTAAGTTTTATTTTATTTTATTTTTTTAGGGTTTTAGTTAGGTTAGGTTTAAGTTAGGGTTTAAGTTGGGTTTAGTGTTTAGAGTGATTAGTTAGTTAGGTTTAGTTTAGGGTTAGATTATAGGTTTTTAGGTTTTTTAGGGTTTAGGATTTTTAAGTTTAGGTATAAGTAGTTTAGGTTTAGGGTTTAGGGTTAGTTTAGGGTTTAGGGTTTAATTTAGGGTTTAGGGTTTTAATTAGTAAATCAATTAGGTTTAGGTTTAGTTTAGTTTTTTTATTTAGTTTAGTTTATTTTATTTTAAATTTTTATTTAAGTTTATTTTTTTTTATTTAGTTTAGTTTATTTATTTTAGGTTAGGTTTTTTATTTTTGTTTATTTTTTAGGATTAGGTTTAGGTTTAGGGTTTAGGGTTTAGGGTTTATGGCTTAGGGTTTAGGTTTTAAGGCTTAGGGTTTAGGGTTTTGGGTTTAGGGTTTAATGTTTTGGATTAGGGTTTAGGGTTTAATTTTTAGGGTTTAGGGTTTTGGATTTTGGGTTTGGGGTTTAGGATTTTAGGGTTTATGGTTGTAGGTGTAGGGTTTAGGATTAGCTTTAGTTTAGGTTTATGTTTAATGTAAATAGTAGGTTTTTTTTTTTAGTTTATTTTTAGGGTTTAGGGTTTAGGGTTAGCTTAGGGTTTAAATTTATTTTTAAAATTAAGTAAACCTATAAATTCATATTTATTTAATTTATTTAGTTTATTTTTTATTTATTTTAGTTTATTTTATTCTTTATTTTTATTTATGTTTATTTTTTTATTTAGTTTAGTTTATTTATTTTAGTTTAGATTTTTTATTTTAGTTTATTTTTTAGGTTTAGGTTTAGTTTAGTTTATTTTTAGTTGAGTTTTATTTTATTTTATTTTTAGGTTTTGGTTTTATTTTTATTTTTTAGTTTTATTTTATTTTATTTTTTAGGTTTAGGTTTAGGTTTTTTTATTTAGGTTTATTTTTACATTTTATTTTTAGTTTAGGTTTAGGTTTATTTTCATTTATTTTTTTATTTAGTTTAGGTTTAGGTTTAGGTTTAGTTTATTTTTTGGTTTAAGCATAGGTTTATTTATTTTAGTTAGTTTGTTTTAGTTTTAGTTTGGTTTATTCTATTTTATTTATTTTATTTTTTATTTTAGGTTTAGATTTTTTTTTAGTTTATGGTTTAGGTTTATTTTTATTTATTTTTTTTAGGTTTATTTTAGGTTTAGGTTTTTTATTTTCTTTTTTATTTTATTTATTTTATTTTCTTTTAGGCTTATTTTATTTTTTATATTTAATTATTTTTTTATTCAGGTTTATTTTACTTTTTTTTTTAATTTAGTTATATTATTTTATTTTAGTTTATTTTAATTAGTTTAGTTTATTTTATTTTATTTTAGGTTTAGGTTTAGGTTTTAGTTTATGTTTTTATTTTATTTTATTTTTTTATTTTATTTAAATTTAATTTTTTTTTATAATTTTAGGATTTATTTAATTTAGGCCTAGGTTTTTAAGTTTTTGGGGTTTAAGGTTTAGAGTTTAGGGTTTGTGGTTTAGGGTTTAGGACTTTAGGGTTTATGGTTTTAAGGTTCAGTGTTTAGGGTTAGGCTTTAGGATTTAGGGTTTAGGGTTTAGTGTACAGGCTTTAGGGTTTAGGGTTAGCTTAGGGTTTAGGGTTTAGGGTTTATCATTGTATGTTGTAGTTTTAGGGTTTAGGGTTTAGGATTTAAGATTTAGGATTTAAGGTTTTAGAGTTTAGGGTTTAGGGTTTAGGGTTGTAGGTTTAGGGTTTAGGGTTTAGGATTATGATATAAAATTAGGTTTAAAGGTATAGTTTTGATTTATTTTTATTTATTTGAGTTTATTTTATTTTTATTTTATTAGAGGTTTATTCATTATTTTTGTCTAATTTATTTATTTTAGTTTATTTATTTTAGTTTAGGTTTTATTTTTTATTTTTTTTGGTTTAGGATTGTTTTAGTTGAGTTTATTTTTATTTTATTTTTTTAGGTTTAGGTTTTTTTAAGGGTAGGTTTAGGTTTTATTTTATTTATTTTAGGTTTATGTTAGGTTTTATTTTATATTTTAGTTTTATTTTATTTAGTTTAAGGTTTATGTTTAGTTTATTTTATGTTTTATTTATTTTAGTTTAGTTTATTTCACATTAGGTATAAGTTTATTTTATTTTGTTTATTTACTTTTATTTTAGGTTTAGGTTTTATTTATTTATTTTATGTTTTATTTTTGTGTTTATCTTTAAGGTTTAAGTTTTTATTTAGTTTTTATTTTATTTTATTTTAGGTTTATTTTAGGTTTATTTTACTTTTATTTTACATTCAGTTTTTATTTTATTTAGGTTTTCATTCTTAGGTTTATCTAATTATTTTTAGTTTAGTTTTAGTTTATATATATTTTCTTTTAGTTTATTTTTATTAGTTTGTTTTATTTTAATTTTTGGTTTAGGTTTAGGTTTTAGTTTGGGTTTTATTTTATTTAGGTTTAGGTTTTTTCATTTATATTTTTTTAAGGTTTTATTTAGTTTAGGTTTAGGTTTCTAAGTTTTTAGTGTTTTAGGTTTAGGTTTTAGGATTTAGGGTTTAACGTTTAGGGTTTTAGGGTTTAGGGTTTTTGGTTTTAGGGTTTAAGGTTAGGGTTTAGGGTTTAGGGTTTAGGGTTTTTATGGTTTATGGTTTGCTTAGGGTTTAGGGTTAGTTTAGGGTCTAAGGTTTAAGGTTTAGGCATTAGGGTTTAGGGTTTTAGGTTTGGTTTAGGTTTATAGTTTAGGTTAGTTTAGGTTTTAAGTTTAGGGTTTTAGGTTTAGGGTCTAGTTTATAGTTTAAGTTTTAGCTTAGGAGTTTAGGTTTAGGGTTTTATTTTTATTTTAGGTTTAGGTTTAGGGTTTAGGTTTAGTTTAGGGTTTAGTTTGGGTTTTATGGTTTTAGAGTTTGGGTTTAGGGTTTGATTTAGGGTTTATGGTTTTAGGTTAGGTATTTTAGGGTTTGGGTTTAGTTTAAATTTTGGTTTAGTTTTTTTAGGGTTTAGGGTTTATTAGTTTTTTTTTTATTTTAATTTTTAACTTTTTTAATTTTAAATTTAAGTAAAATGGTAGGTTTTGATTTGTTTAGTTTGTTTTTTTTTTATTTTAGTTTATTTTATTTTATTTTTTTATTTTGATTTATGATTATTTTTATTTTTATTTAGTTTAGTTTATTTATTTTAGGTTTATTTATTTTAGTTTAGGTTTAGGTTTATTTTTTTATTTTAGGTTTAGGTTTTTTTAGTTTAGGGTTTAGGTTTTATTTTTTATTTATTTTTAGGTTTTATTTTTAGTTTTATTGTTTAGGTTTAGGTTCTTATTTAGTTTTATTTTATTTTATTTTAGGTTTAATTTATTTTATTTTGGGTTTAGTTTTATTTTATTTAGGTTTTTTTATTTTTTAGTTTAGGTTTTTTAGATTTTTTATTTTAGTTTAGTTTTAAATTTTATTTTATTTCTTTTAGGTTTAGCTTTAGGTTTAGTTTGTTTTATTATATTTTATCTTGTTTAGATTTTTTTATTTATCTTATTTTTTAGGTTTTATTTGATTTACGTTTAGGTTTTTAGCTTTTTAGGCTTTAGGGTTTAGGGTTTAATGTTTTTTTTTGGGTTTAGGGTTTAGGGTTTATGGTTTAGTTATTAGGGTTTAGTGTTTAGCTTTTACAATTTTAGGGTTTAGGGTTTAGGGTTTATGGTTTAGGGTTTGGAGTTTAGGGTTTAGGATTTTTAGGGTTTAGGGTTTAGGGTTTTTAGGGTTTAAGGTTTATGGTTTAGGGTTTAGGTTTTTGGTTTAGGGTTTAGGTTTTAGTTTAAGGTTTAGGGTTTTATTTTTTTAAGAGAAATTGATTCAACCTTTTTCTTTTAATTTCATCAACCAAGACAAGTTTTCTATAGCGATGACATACATAAAAAAATGAGCATGCATAGAGTAAATCAAAAACCCTAGATAACTTGAACTCCCTCTACTGTAAGGACACACTTCCATAGCAGATGGATTGGTCATTCTTCACTTTCTCAGTTCATCACTAGCCTCTCGTAGTGGATCACCATCATATCCCGATCTCCCTTCACCCCACGGCTAACCTCCTTCACCACTTCCATAACCAGCCTACTCCGACCACCACCTCCATATCCAGCACCTCTAGATCCCCACCACCAATGTAAGCTTGCCTCCTGGCTTGTCTAGGCGAGCTTGTTTGTGATGATGTTTCTTTCGTTAAGGTTCTACCCATTCTTAGGGTTTATGTTTAGTTTTAGGTTTATTAAGTTTTAGGGTTTAGGCTTATTTTTTAATTTATTTAGTTACTTTAGGTTATGGTTTAGGGTTTGGGGTTTGGGTTTTAGGGTTTAGGATTTTGGGTTAGTTTAGGGCTTAAGGTTTATGGTTTAGGGTTTTATGTTTATGTTTTTAAGGTTTAGGGTTTAGGGTTAGGGTTTAGGGTTTAAGGTTTTTTAGGGTTTAGGGTTTAGGGTTTAATGTTTAGGATATACGATTTAATATTTAGGGTTTACTTATTTTAAAATTAAAATAGGTTTATGTTTATTTAGTTTATTTATTATTTATTTCAATTTATTTTATTTTTTATTTTTACTTAGGTTTATTTTTTTATTTTTATTTAATTTTGTTTATTTATTTTAGTTTATGTTTTAACTTTATTTTATTATTTTATTTTATTTTAGTTTAGGTTTTTTATTTATTTTATTTTTAGGTTTTATTTTGTTTAGGTTTAGGTTTTCACTTTTTAGGGTTTAAGCTTTAGGGTATATGCTTTGGGGTTTACAATTTAGGGTTTAGGGTTTAGGGTTTAGGGTTTAGGGTCATGGTTTAGGTTTTTGGTTTTAGGGTTTTAGGGTTTAGGGTTTAGGTTTAGGGTTTATTTTAGGTTTAGGGTTCATGTTTTAGTTTAGGGTTTGGTTTTTTGGTTTTTTTTTATTAGAACAAATTCAAATTGAACTTTTCTTCTTATTTGATCAACCAAGTAACACACCAATTTTTAGAGATGACATAGATAAAAATAGCTGCATAGAGCAAATAAAACCACAGATAATTAGAATCATCTCAAATGTAAGACAATTTCATAGTGATCATGTTCTTTAGTTTCTCCGGTTCCCATTAGAACCACGACCTCTCGGTGGGGATCCACCATCATATCTGATCTTTCTCTCCTAGCCTACGGTAACCTCTCACACCTTTTTGACCACACATCCATCACCTCTAGATCCACCACCACTGCGATAACCAGCCTCCACCTTCCTCCACCACGGATCTAGACTGAGCCTATTTGATGATGATCAGGTTCTCATTCTTAGGGTTTAGGTTTAGTTTTAGGTTTATTAGGTTTTCGGGGTTAGGTTTATTTTTTAATTTATATAGTTACTTTAAGTTAAGGTTTAGGGTTTGATGTTTAGGGTTTAGGTTTTACGGTTTAGGGTTTAGGGTTAGTTTAGGGTTTAGGGTTTAGAGTTTAGAGTTTAGGGTTTAGGGTTAGTTTTATTGTTTAGGGTTTAGGGTTTAGGGTTTTTTTTAAAAAAAATTAAGTAAACTAGTAGGTTTAGGTTTATTTAGTTTATTTTTTTTATTTTAGTTTATTTTATTTTTAAATTTTTATTTAGGATTATTTTTATTTTTTTCTTTGTTTTCTTTTATTTTATTAGTTTGCTTATTTATTTTAGGTTTATTTTATTTTTATTTTAGTTTTAGGTTTATGTTGTTTATTTATTTTTAGTTTAGTTTATTTTATTTGATTTTTAGGTTTATTTTTATTTTTTTATTTTAGTTTAGATTTAGTTTTTATTTTATTTCTTTAGGTTTAAATTTTAGGTTTATTTTTAAGTTTTTTTTTAGTTTAGGTTTAGGTTTAGTTTTAGTTTATTTTATTTTATTTAGTTTAGGGTTTAGGTTTAGTTTATTTTAGGTTTAAGATTAGGTTTTATTTATTTTAGTTTTGGTTTATGTTTATGTTTATTTTGTTTATTTTAGGTTTAGGTTTTTTTAGTTTATGGTTTAGGTTTTATTTTTTATTTATTTTAGGTTTATTTGTGTTTAGCTTTTTATTTAGTTTTATTTTATTTAGGGTTTTGTGCCACCATCCTTCAAGATCATTGATATGGAAACCCAATGATAACACATTGCACACTTTAGAGCCGGTTGTTGCAACACCGTGGTAACAATGCTCCTCTTCTCTTTTCATTAGTCAAGGTGTTGCATTTGATTAGTACATCAAACTGACCAACAGTTTGGTGAAGACTTTTACTGAGTTGGAGCACCTCTTCATCAAGAGGTTTGGAGCTCAGAGAGGTGATAGTGACCTCAGAGAAATAGAAACTCAATGAGTCCCTTATTATTTACATTCTCGTGGCAACGAGCATGAAATGCAAATAATGTCTGATAGGATGCCATTGAGATTCTTCTCAAGAATATCCATGGCCCTCGCTTCATGCTTAAGGGCTTTACCATCAAAACATTTGAGAAATTAATCAACAAGGTATAGCCTACAAGAGGAAGCAGTTGCCTTTCGACCAATCATCTAGCCTGCCGCGAAGGTGTTTGAGAAGAAGCCAGAGTTGTGTCATTGGATGAGGGAAGCAGCCTAGAGTTCGAGAGAGACTACGAGCTCAGAGCTCCTCCTGCCACCTCCTCTTCCACCACCTCGGCCATCTTACTGGCCACCACAGCCATCACAATGACCATTTCCACCACCTCAACAGCCTACCTAACAGCAGTATTCATATCCATCGCCAAGTAGCTACTTTTCACCTACTCTTGTCGATAGATTGAATAAGCCATATTCATTCAAGAGGGAGGTAGTTAGAAAATCTTTAAGAATCTCTTAAAGAAACCTGACTTTCAATTACCAAAGCCTAAGAGGCCAGAGGAAGTGGGCAAGAGCAATGATCCTATCTATTGCCTCTACCACCGCTTGTTAGGCCATGTCTTAGAGGATTGTATCACTTTTAAGGACTAGCTTGAGCTACAAGTTGGGAGCCATAGTTATCCCTAAGGAATACTTATTAGAATAACCATCATCTGTTAGAGTAATCCTTGGGGATACTTGTGATCCTCTTAAGTCCAAAGAAGGTTAGGATATCTCCTATCTGAACCTCTAAGAAGGTCATTTCTAAGATCGAAGCTTTCCTTGTAGTGCAAGTAGCTCAAACCTCCAACACCAAGGAAGGTTTCTAGGCAAAGGATAACTGGGAGGGTGAGCCCAGAAGCAGCCTCACCATACTTGCCCTGATAGTCCAATAATGCCCACCACCACCTCCACGCTTCCTACCCCTTCTTCTCGCTAGGTCCTTCCCCGAAAGAGCATTGTATATGTGGATAAGGGCACTAAACCCCTTACTCCACTTTACTTTAATTTCTATATCATGTCTACCCAAAAAGAAATTAATGAAGAAAGCTAATTCTACTTATATATTGTCTACTTCTGATGCTCTTGATTTTATTTCTATTGAAAGCTCTCTGAATCTAAATAAAAATAATAGCTCTAGTAGTTTTGATCCTTTCTTTTCTAATTTAGAGTCAGACTATCCTTCTATGAATCAATCAAGTTCACCTCTTGAGATTGACGTGGAGTCAACTGACTCTGAGGATCCCATAGGAGAAGCTATAGGTATGCCCGATGAGAAGGTAGAACTTTGCACAAGCTCATCATTCCAAGAAGTCACTGAAGTCAACCTACGCATTGGCAAAGTTTTGCCTCCTAGGGTAGTACCTCAGGATAAGGTTAAGCAAGTCATTAGTTCCAATGAGCAGATAGCCCCTCCATAAGATGCTCCACCCATGGATATGCTTGTGGAGGACCAAGCTAGAGTTGATTATAATGTCCTAGCTCACCTTAGAAAGTTTCCAACTAAGATAAGAATATATGACGCCCTTGTCTTATCCAAAGAGATGAGGGAATCTCTAATCAAGGCCTTACTTGATCTAGAGATATGCTTAGCTCAGCTGACCGCTACTAAAGAGGAGGCATGCCACTCGAAGGACATCTTAGAGTTACATTCGATGAAGAATTACTCTAGTGATGATCAAGCATAACCACCTCTTTACATTGTGGATGCGATATGAGACTATCCAAAGTTCGGTTGACCGTGTATCAACATTTTGAGTCTAAGAACCCTTGCCTACTTGAGGATTGATATCTGCAAACTCCAAAAGAACGGATGATGTTGAGAGGATTCAATGAATAAGGCGAGAGGGACTTATGGTGTTTATTTTAGATGTAGTGGGAGGGGGACACATGATCATGGGGTACTTTTGAGACGGGTACAACATTAAGGTATACTATCTCGAAAGATAGAGGCATCACCCTACAATGGACCTAATCATGTAATAAGGACTCTTAAGGCATGATGGGTCTTTGAATGTACCAGAGATTTTTCCCTTACTTTACATAGATAAATAAAGTAGGGTTTATATTAAACCAGGTTCTTAAGTTCCCTATGGAGGAAAGCCTCAATAGTTAATTACATCTTAGGAAATGAAATTTCCTAAGAATACTCTCGATTAAAGTAGACAATTATCATCTTCAAAGATTTCAAGGTTAGACTATTAAAGGATTGGTTATATTTGGAAACTCAATTCAGAAACTTCAAGGAGAAGACTTATTTTTGGAATCCAAATGAAATAAGTAAGAAATGCTAATGATACTAGGAAGCCTAGTAAGCATTATAATCTATTTATATGTTTTGAGTTGAAATTTAATTAGATTACTAAGGCTTATGATCCACCAACACAAGGTTGTGGGAATTCCTAAGAGGTGATGATTTATGCTCATGGCCCAACGAAAATAGCTACCTGGATCCTAAATCTAGGGAGCTTTAGTATGAGCTAAAGCATGACCTAAATCTAAGATAGGTGGACATAAGGGTTTACCTCCACAAGAGAGAATAAATTGTCTGGACTTATAACACTAGAGTGGTCGCCACTAACTACTCCTATGATTTTAAAACCATGTAGTCCATTCTTTTAAATTGCAAGATAGTTAGGGTAGTTATTTAATTAGAAAGAGACTAAAGTCCTAAACACACTCCTAAGAGATTAGAGCATGAGTGGTATGAGCATATGACTTAATTTATAGATGCAAAATCTTTTCAAATTTTATTTCATTTTAGACACATCATTTTGACAGAGGCTTTAGGATTTCTTATGCCTAAATGCATGATGAAATAGGTTATGGGTCAAATCAACTAGAAGAAGGTGTTCTCCACCACAAGGGATGCCCTCATAGGTCAAGCATTCCTTTATCATGCAAGGATGGAGATACTTCATGTTTAAGAGAGAAAGAATATGCATGCATGATGTGAAACATACAACCATACAACTAAGGGAATGTTAATCATTTAATTATCTTATTTATGTCTTAGGCTTTATGATGAGGCTATGAGTTGTTTAAAATTTAGTTATGAGTGATTAGTTGGGTAGAAAAGTTATTTTTATCCTAAGAGCCTAATCAATCAAGCCACACATTAATGCATCAATCATTTAAGAAACTATGAAAAGCATGTTGTCCTAATGCACAATGTAAATAACATCAAACAATTATATAAACTATTAAAAAGAATAAAAGGTCGATCTTCGGTTGCATACAACCCAAGAGAAAAAAAGATAGGTTGCCGAGCTCTACCCATATAAAACCTGGAATAAGAAAGAATAATTATAATTGAATTAAAAGTGATGGGGGTCTTCTTTCTTCATATGTCCATTTATGATTTGGATGGTGCTTGCTTCAAAGGCATCACATGGCACCCTAGGACCAAGCCTTCTGGCCACTGCTCATCCTAATCCCCCATAGCACTAATCCTAATTCCTATTACAAATTACATTTATGAGGGAGAAGTAAATCTATCTACACTTGAAAAATAAAGGTTAACTGAATATACATATAATCCCAAGCAGTTGTATTTATAATTTGGACTTAGTACCCTACACATGGGTAACTAATCCCACATGTCCTAACTAAGATTATGCTTAAAGATTTAAGCAACCTTTAAAAAGAGCATTCACATTTATTTTTAAGCATCCCTTAAGCATAATCCCCTATAGAAAACATGATTAGGCAAATATTGGCCTATAATCCAATTTATGAAGCATACACCCTAACATCCAATCTAAAATAATACACCATAAAACAAAATATACATCACATCATACACTATCCTAACTTAGAGCTAGAAGTGGTGACTTAATTCTAATGTGTGTATTAAGGCTTTTGTGGTAAGTCTTGTTAGGCATTAGTGTTGTATTTTCTAAGTGTAGAAGGATTCAATTTAACATGAAAGGTTGATTTCACTTGAAGTAGTTTAATTGATTTGAGAATTTTAATTTGTATTTTCTTTTGTTTCATTTGATTACACTTAGCAACTAAGTGTTATAAAGAGAGGAAAAGAGGATTTCCCTCTTTCATCCATACCTTAAGTCACTTTCTAAAGTATATTAATTTGATTTAGTTCTCTTTAGTGAATGGCTTATTAAATGATTTAATTAATCCTAAGTTTAGGTTCACCTTAAATAAGCCTATTCAAAATGAAAGGCATCTTAAGATTAATTTAATTGAATTACTACCACATGACATATATTAAATCATTCCTTTCCATCACATGTAACATGCATATGATTTAATCCTAAGTGTATCTATACATGTAACATATTTTAGCACACTTAAATGATGAATGTATGTGTATGTTTAGAATTTATATTTTATTTGATTGAATTATTTAAACATATTAATTTAAAACTTTATCCAAATTCTTATAAAAAAAGAACATAAGAATGAAATTAAATAGGCATGTGCCATTATTAAACTAGGGAAGTGAGGTAATCAAATGACCTCCTTGGAGCTACCTAAAGCCTCATATTCTCGGGATGTCTAGACTATATACCCATTTGCATTCAAACATATGTAAATTCATATACATGAACATAGGAAGTAAGCTCTAAATCATATGGCTAATTAATTCAACCACTTAGTCAATTATGAATGCATGCAATTTTAATGTAAAATGGGATTTTCATTCACTAATCACATATACATATACATGTACAAAGATATAGGCAAGTATGTCATTTTTAAACTAGGAAGTGAGGTAATCAAATGACCTCCTTGGGGCTAACTAAAGCCTCATATTCTAGGATGTCTAGATCAGATATACTTGCTTTTCTTGGACACACATGGATATATGCATAAATGAGGGAAAGAAAATCATGCAAAGATTGTATATTTTGTTTGATTGAATCATTTATATATATGAATTAAAGCTCTATCCAAATTCTAATGTTGAAATACATAAGAATGAAATCAAATGGGTATGTGCCATTGTTAAAAACTAAGAAGTGGTAATCAAATGACCTCTTTGGGGATAGCTAAAGTGTCGTGTTCCCGAGATGTTACCCATTACCATTCAATCTTATATAAATCAACACATAAATAGAGGAAAGAGAACTCAACATTCATACACTTAAGCTATAAGGCATTTCTTATGTATTTATAACTACCATCATAACACATATTATTATTCATTTATAAGCTTTTGAAAAATACATTTGGATTTAATATTGATAATAGCCACATGTATATTAAATTAAATCAACACATGCAAGCTTACATAAAAGAAATCCATTTTACTTTATTTTATTTTGAAAAGATGGATGCATGAATTCAAATGACATACCAAATTTGAAATGATTGGAAAGAGGGCAATCAAATATAAACATGTGGTTCATTCAACCAAACTAGTTCTTAAGAACAATCAAATCAAATAAGATTATTTAAAGTAAACTAAAGTTTCTTTATTAATTAAGTTTTGGATCTAATTTTATTTAAAAAGGTGAAGAGAAATCATCACTTGCTGTTTTAAACCCATTCCCACATTGGTGATTTGATTTAATTTAAGAAAATGTAATTAAGTTTATTTTATGTGTTAATTAAGTTGAAGCCTTAATTAGATGAATTAATTACCCTTACCTATGTCTCCTTAAAGTAATTAACTAAATAATTATGAGCCAACATGATATGTGGAAAATAAACTTGCAATGATCTAAGAAATAAAATTCTAATGCAAGGCTCATGATTAATAGTTAATTAGATTAAGGGACTTAATTAATTACTCTTATGGTTTTCCCACACATGTGAACTAACCATAATTTCATTAAAGCCCTTTAGGTTATTAAACACATAATGATCTACCCCATGATTTAATTAATTGAGTTTTGATGTGATTATGATTTTAATTTGATTAAGTGATTTAATTAATTAGTTAAATATTAATTAATTTCATTTTTAAAAAGGGTGAAATGAACTTAGGGAAAGGGGTCCCAACCCTATTCCTTAGTTCACTTAATATTGAACAATGATTAATAAACTTAATTAACCAATTTGTAACTATTCATGGGATTAATTAATCATTAATTAACTTAAAAGAGTTATTAAGGTTTAATTAGTTAATTTTCCTAATTAAGTGAGCAATAAATCCCAAGAAAATCATGGAGGAGGTCATCCCATTAAATTAACCCATAAAGTTTGATTAATTGCTTAATTAAGGAGTAATTAAGCTAATAAATTTTGTAATTAAACCTAATTATTATTCAAAATTAGTTAAGATCATTTTAATTAATTCTAAAAATACCTTTAAAATGAGTATTTATTTGCATTTTTTTATTTCTATGATTGTTTATGATTTTAAGTTTAAGCCATTAAAAAATGATTAAAGCCCACTAATTAATTTATCATTGCATTTAATTCTCTACATGATCTAAGATCATGATTTTGATTAATCCACGCCATTAGGATTAAATCGATCAATCTATGATTTAATCATGACCTTCATTCATGTGGAATAGATGGTGCATGATCTAACGCCATGCAAAGAGAATTTCATTGCTCACTGAGTATTTACTCGAGCTCAAATAAACTCTAAGATCCCATGCCTTCACAACATTGATCAGGGGATCCAATGGTCAAGATCATGAGATGTAAGTTTTCTTCAAAAAATTCAACCATCCTAAAGATCAATTTGGAATCATACCTCATCGAGCTCAAGATGGAGGCTCAATAAGAAGCTTCATCAAAAGTCTGAGAAGCAATTGATCCAGGGTTCCAAGGCCATAAATTGATGATTTGGAGCTTGACTTGATAAGTTCCACCTCCATTTCTCAAAAGCTGGGAGATGATTCATTTCCCATTGCCTAGAGGTGTCAATTTGAGTTTCGAAAATGATGTTAGGTCAAAAGGGATCCTATTTTCATGAACAGAATGGCATTTTTCATGAGGAATGAGCGAGCAAATGGCTCTAGTGGTTCCTTTGGGACCGTTCAAAGGGAATGATTTTGTGTGTCTTTGAGTGAAATGAGTGCCCCCTTCATTTTGACCACATTTGGATCAAGTTTGGTTTCTGTTCCAACCATCTTAAGGAGTCAGGGTGGGAGATGATTGAGCTTTTGGTCGAAATGTGAGGTGCGCAAAGAGGAATTTGTTTAATGGTTTCAAATAAATGGGAGTTAGGTGATTTCAAAATGGATCAACCAATTTTAAGCGGGACAATGCTTGTTTTTGACCATTGGAAAGAGTACTAAGTGGCTAAGGAATGAAATGATCACTTTTGTGATTTGTCTCATGTGATGCTTGATCAAGTAAAATGATTATTTGGCATTGATTTGATTTGTTGATTTGAAATGAGAAAGTGGTTTACCCAAATTTTAAGTCAATGGAGTTTGGTTATTTTGATCAAATTTGACTCATTTAGGTCAAATTGTTAGGTTGTCAAGTTAACCAATTGTTCAAATTGGATCAAACCAAGGTGTGTTCATGATCATGAGTTCAATTGGATTAGTGGCTTAATTTGAGTCATTTGGTCAAAAATGGAAAGAAGTTGACCATTCAAATGTCCAAATGGATTGGGTTTTATGTTGACAAATTAAGAAGATGACTTTGGTTTCACTAAGGATTTTAGATTTAGCCAATTGATTTAAGTCAATTTGAGTAAAAGGTCAATGGGTCCAATCATGGCTTTGGCAATTCAATAATCAATTTGAATGATTGAGCCATTGATCAAATCAATTTGGTTTATATTTTCATTTGACCAAATTGTCTTTATTGGTTTAGAAAAATTTCATATGGTCACATTTCATTGGGTGAAGAGCAAGTATAAAAATTCATTCTTTGGGATGAATTCATTTGAGTTATTTAGGTGATGGCTCATTGAATTTTGGAGACAAAGTCATTTGACCAATCATTGTGACTCAAAGGACAATGGGTTACATATGTTGGGAGATTCTTTTATTTACATGAGTAGCAATTATTTTTATTTGTTGTTTTGAATTAGTTAATTAAATGGATGGGATTGATCATTGGTAAATGATTTGTTTCAAAGATTTTTAGGATCAATTAGTTTAATTTTTGAAGATTAAATGGTTGATTTATTATTATCAAGCCAAAAGAAAGATAATTGAGATCATGATCAAAATTAGGCATCTCAATTATCCCATGGTTGGGCTCATTTTTTGAAAATTTAATTTGTTTGAGTTGAATTTGAATTAGAAATTTGGTTTGATTCCATAATAATGATTATGGAAATGCTTAAGATGAGAATTTCTTATCTCACAAAGGGGAGAAGCAAAGAACATAAATCTACATCTTTGAGGGAAAGCACATCACCCAAAAGAAAATGTGTTATTTTGAGAGAGGACAAACCAGATTTTATTACATCAGCCAACTAATCCTCATTTTAAATTCTAGGAAAATCTATGCTTATGCAAGATAAAGGTTGTTATTTATTTAGAAAGTGACTAAGTAAACTCACCTCAAAGGACTATCATGTAGGGACATTAAATGAAACACCAAATTTACATTAAGAAAGAAAGATTTTAATTTTACATAAAAAGCTACAAACTACATGCTTCTATAAGTGAACTTAATCTAAATGAATCCACTAAGATCTCAAATGATAAACTATTAATGGAAATTAAGATCCTTGAAAAGAAAACATTACCTTCAAATTTTCATTTAAAGATAATTGCATTTTTAAAATCTAATTTTGATTTAGATTTAATGAATAAATCATGATTAAAGGAATACAAAGATATACTTTGATGGTCAAAGAGGAGAAAACAACAATCTATCTCAAGAAATGAAGAATGCAAGAATGTGAGAGATTCTCATATCATATGAAAATGAATAAATGAAAATGATGCTATGGGGCAAAGAGCAACCTAAGCATCCAATATTAAATGGGAGATTTGTTATCAACCAAATCACACCTAATTTATAAAGCAAGGTGAAAACCAATTGTCACCTTCAAATCTAAGCTTTGGGGTGAAAGAATATAAAGATTCATCTTTTAAATACATAGATACAAGTCTTATTCATGTATAGATACTCTTAATAGTTATTTAGAAAGAGAATTCACCCCTAAAGAGACCAATCATGTAAGGACATACTTCAAATGACCTAAATCTAATGCAATTCAAATTTCATTTTATTTTCATTTTTGAATTATTTTGACTGGCTAATAGGATTCATATGCCTAATGCATGAGAAATAAAGTTATTGGATAAAATTAGTGAGAAGGAGAGGTGTGTGTTTCCACCATGGCTCTCAAAGGTCAAGCCAAGTTTCTCTAGAAAGGTGGAAGCCCTCCAATCAAGAGTGAACCAAGATGCATTTGTGCATGATGTTATAAAAGAAATACTCATCCAGCTAAGGGGTTGCTAATTTTTTTATCTTGATAATTTTATTTTATTTATTTTAATTTGAGTTGTTAGATTTGGTAAAAAAGATTTATTTTTCTAAGAGCCTAATCCACATCCAGCCATACATAAAGCAAGGAAGAAACTAGAAAAGGATGCACTTAATACAAGCTAAATAAATCATCAATCAATTTATAAAGCTAATCGCAAAAAGAATAAGAGGTCGAGTGTGGTCAGGCACCACCACACAAACCCAAAAATAAATTGGGTAGCCAAGCTCTACCTTTATACAACCCGGATTACAAATGAATTAAATACAATTAAGCAAGGAATTCATTGTTATGGGGGGTCTTCAAGCTTCATTTTTCATTCTTCTTTTCTTTCTTTTTTGGTTCCTTCTTTTAGATGATTGGAAGGTGAAGGCTCCAAGGCTTCACATGGTGCATAAGA
The DNA here is from genome assembly GCA_021442155.1 of Cymbidium sinense. Taxonomy (NCBI): domain Eukaryota; kingdom Viridiplantae; phylum Streptophyta; class Magnoliopsida; order Asparagales; family Orchidaceae; genus Cymbidium; species Cymbidium sinense. Next base: position 32,794 of record JAKCPB010000622.1, read on the forward strand.
TAGGATCATATGACCAATGCTCATCTAATCCTCATAACAATCATTCTAAAATCTTAATTGTATAATTTACATGAAAAGGAAAAGTAAATCTAGCTAACACATGCAAAACAAAGGTTAGCTAAACAAACCACCAAATCCCAAGCATGTATATTGGACTTATCACCCCACACATGGGTGACTAAGTCCCCCGCCTATTGGATTATGCTTAGGGGTATAAGCACACATAGCAAAAGCATTTATATTTTATTTATTACATCGCCCCTTAAGCACAATCCCTTGCAAAAAATAATGGTTAGACTAAAATTGCCCTACCATTCATTCTATGAGCATACATCCTAACATCTAGTCTAAAAAATATATCACAAAACAAAAGCAAGCATCAAACCATGCACCCTAACCTAAAGCTAGAAGTGGTGACCTAGCCAATGTGTGCTTTGAGATTTGTGTGCTTTAGCTATGGCTTTAAGTTAGAATTTTCTAAGTGTGAAGCATGTTCAACTTAAAGGAGGTTTCATTTAAGTGATTTAATTATTTTGGGTTGATTTATTTCATGTTTTGACTAGGTTCAACGAATCCTACAATTAATTATTATAAAGAGAGGAAAGAGAAGAGAACTTCTCTTTCCTTCCCTAACCTAAGTAATTTCTAAAGTGGATTCATGTTTTAGTTTTATTTAGTGAATGTTTTGATTAAATGTTTTAATTAATCTTAAGTTTAGATGAACTCTAAACAAACCTATTCAAAAAGAAAGGCATTTTAAGATTAAGTAAAATGAACCAAATTCACAAAACATACATCACTTCATTTCTTTCCCAACATGTATAACATGAATATGAATGATTTCTAAGCATATCTATATACACAAATGAGAATTCTTAACACACTTTATGATGCATGCTAAGTAATTCATTTAAGGAAATTTGGAAGTTTATGATGCATGATTTTCCTTCAGTAGAAAACAGATTTCTTATCTAATTTTCACATGCACACATGAAAGTAAGAAAGGCATAAGTGAGTACAGTGTCATTGTTAACCAGAGGTGTAAGGTACAAGACCTACTTAGGGCTACTTGAAGCCTCACAACCTAGGGGTTTTCCATACTAATATACCACTTTCCTTAAATATAAACATGTGTACAAAATAAATGAATGGAAAAGAAAGAATGCAAAAATTTATATTAGTTGATTTATTTTGTTTATACAATTTATATATGTAAGCATATGTATCCTTCTTAAGTGTTAGTATAGTAATGAATAGAATATGGAATCAGGCAAGTGTTAGGTTCTTTTCAAATGAACCACACATCTTACCAAATCTTATTCAAAACTATACTAAAAGAAAAGAGAAGGAGAACCTGCACTAAACACATCCTTATATTCTCTCACATGCAAGCTTATAATTAAAATATAAGTAACACACTTTCAGTTTTGACAATCGATTCATATATTTGAAAATAATTTGAATTTAATAGTAATAATAGCTACTCATATTTTTATTTTAGCCAACACATACAAATTTGACATAAAGTAAATATTTTTATTTTAAATTTGAATTTTGAAAGGTATGGATGCATGAAACCACATGACACACATATTTAACATGTTGGGGAAAGAATTAAAGTAATTAAAGCATCTAAGCACATTCACTTTAATTAAATCCTATAGACAATCTTATAAAATAAGAAAGCTTAAAGTAAACCAAAGTTCATTTAACATTAGTTTTATTTGATCTTGAGTTTAATTTAATTTTGAAAATGTAAGTTGAGTTTGCTATTCCTGACCCATTCCCACATGTGTTTGACATTTTTGTTTAATTTTTGGAAGATTAGATTCATTTTAGATTTTTGTTTAGGTTAAGGTATGAATTAAATAAGTTAATTAACCCTTACCTACCACCTTAGCATATTTAACCAAATAATTATGAGCCAATGAGATGACATAAAACCTCACAAGGAATTTAAATTTGAGTGCACCAAGGAAGAAAAGGGCCTAATGCAATTTAGCTCATGATTAATGGTTAATTAAGCTAAGGGGTTTAACTTAAGTAATTTCAAAACACCCCTCACACATGTGAGTTGAGTTTTATTTTTAATTGAACTTAGGCTCTTGAACACCTAAGCATCTATCTAAAGTAGATTAATTAAGTTCTGGAAGGTTTTAGAATTTTTAGAAATTAATTAAGAGGGTAATTAATGAATTAGCCCTTAATTAAGAGAGGATTAAGGAAAGAAAGGGGTTTAGAATAGCTTAGGGAAATACCCCAAAATTATTTCCTAAGCCTCCTATTCATGGATCAAACCTTAATCAACTCTAATAGGGATTAAAACACTAATCAAACCCTTAATTATCCTTACATTAAAGAGTAATTAAGAAATGCATTTGCAATTCCCCCAATTAAGCCTTCAATAAATCCCAAGAAAATTAGGGGATGCAGAAGTCATCCCCCAAAACATACCCAAGAAGTTTGGGATTAATCAGAGGATTAATTAAGGAGTAATTAGCAAAATAAATTTCCATTAAAGAAAAAATCAGAGAAAGATACAATTCAAAATCCATTAAAACTAGTTTTAGAATATTCTAGATTTAATTATATTTTAGTAAAAAATTATCTCATATTTTTCTAATTTTTATTTAGGGAGATATGAATTTATGAAACCTTAATTAAATCCTTTAGCCCATAGCTCGACACGTAGTGGCCGCGATTAGCATGCATTACATGCATCGTGTGGTGAGCGGATCACTTAAACATCCCATCACTGATGGTGGATGTGACCACCGTCGTCGATCAAGGATCGAACGCCGTGAATCACCCCATGATTTTAAAAGGATAAAAGGATTTATAAAATGCATTTAAGCTCCCATCCAAAACATGATGATGGTCGAGATTATCCTTGTTCTTCCTAGGATCAATGGAGATCCCATGATCCAAATTGATCAGCTCGACAGGATTAAAAAATTTTGCACACACCATCATACACAATCACAATCCTATCCAATTTGAATTTTCATGCCATGACACTTTCTTTCACAAAGACCAACACCTCTTAAGCCTAGTGGGAAAAATGCCATACCTCACTGATCATGCTCTTCCTTGGAGGAGCTTCTGGTTGAGATGAAGCTGTTGTGAGAGAATTAGCTCACAAGGTTATATAAATTGCTATATGGACCAACTCCCCTTGCTTGTGAGCTTATTTTTGATCTAGGTGAGCCTTTCCTTGCCTTTGGAGCTTGGCTAAGGTGTTGAGTAGACTCAACTTGATCCTCTATTGGAGTGTGCAAAGAGAATTGAAGTAATTTTGAGTGAAGAGGAAGTTGAGGATTCAATGGAGCTCCCATGTTTTCACTATTCAAAAACTGAGAATGGAAAAATGGCTAGAGCTCTAGGGGGCAAGGGATCACTCTTTGATGGCTCCTAACACTCTCCCTTACTCAACCGATAATGAAGATATATCAATTGAATTGAATTAGGGGGAGTATATCTCCCCCTATGGAAATCGGATGGCCAAAGCTATGGCTGCCATTTTGATCCAATTGACCATATGGAAAGGGTTGTTTGCTATTTAAAGTTGGCACATGGTCGGTTTAGCCATGAGTGGATTGGTAACCTCCCATGTGCTTCAAATCAAGTGGAGGGAGGTTTTCAAATTGGCCAATTTGAGGGGCTCGCTTTTGGTCTAGGGTCCATTTAATGACCCAAAACCATTGGGAGCACCACCCTCCATAGGGTTCACTTGACCTATTAGTAAGGTATTAAGTTAATATGAAGAGGGCTTGACCAAATTCCCCATGGATTTGACAAAAAAAAGTTCTATGGCCTAGGGGTAGAATGGTCATTTGGACAATTTTTGAATTTGAATATGTTGGGTATGTTGAGAAAATGGGTTTGGCCAAGTTTCATTGGATTTGGAGTTCATTTTATATGGTTTGGCTCATGTTGACCCATTTAGGTCAAAATGGGTCAACTTGGGTCAAATTGGGTCAAACCAAGGGTTGGGTCAAGTTCATATGACCATTTGAAATGTTTTGGTGGCTTTGGTTTGATTCAATTTGGTTTAGTTTTGAGTTTGGTTCATATGACTTCATTTAGGTCAAATGGGTCAAGTTGACCAATTTGACCACTTGACCTATTTGAGCTAGGTCATGGGTAGGTTTAGGTTTGGTTAGTCATATGGAGTGGATATCTTTGTTTCCAATCAATTTTGGTTAAGTTTGAATTTGGTTCAACATGACCCATTTAGGTTAAGTTAGGTTCAAGGTCATTTGGGCTAGGTTAGGTCTAGTTGGCCAATTGAGGCTTTAGTCAAGTTCAACAAGTGATTTGGAATGAACTTGATCTATTATTTTCAATTAATTTGGCTTAGATCATGTTTTGACACATTTTAACTTTTAAGGTCAAGTTGGGTCAAGTTGGCCAATTGGTTAGGTTAGGCTCAAATGTTGACTTGGTCAAGTTCAAACATAGGTCATGAATGAACTTAGATCAATGGTTTCAATCAATTTGGCCTATGGTGAATTTTGGCTATGTTATTTTCATTGGCTAAGTTGACTTGGTCAACCCTTAGACTTAGTTTGACCCAATTTGGTTGATTGATCATCCCATGATGATTGTTGATCATGATGAGAGGCATAGGTGAGTTTGATTCAATCCAATTTGGTTAGGATTAGAATTTGGCTCATAAGGGTACTTTAGGTCACTTTGGGTCAAGTGAGCCTAAGTGGGTCAAATGGATTGGTCAAAGCTTGATTTGAGTTTGATTGAACTTGTATATTGACTTATGATTGAAATATAAATCCAATTTCAAGTGGTTTGAAGTCAAATAGGTTTGATTCATTTGACAATTTCATATTCAAGTGAAGAACATGAATGGATTTGGGGTTCAATTTTTGATTGACTTTTGGTTAAGTGATTGAAGTTTACATTTATATTTGGATTCATGATTATAGGGTTGATTGAATCATGAAGGAAAATCAAGGGTTTGGCTTGATTTGAAGTTGATTTGGCTAAGTTCAAGATTTTGACTTGAAAGGCTTAGGTTGGATTTTGAGTGGATTTGAGTTTGATTTTGGGAGTGGTTTTGATTGTTTGAATTTATATTTCATTTATATATGTGAATATAAATGAGAATATAAATGGGTCATGAGAAAATTTGAAGTGATTTGATCATGATCAAGGCTAAGTCTTTAAGAGGAAATTTTAAAGGACTTAGAAAAAATTTTGGAGTTTGGAGCTTGAATTTTGGATTTAGTTTGATTGATTTATATTTATATTTCATTTATATATGTGAATATAAATGATAATGTAAATGAGTTATGAGAAAATCCCATGAATTTGAATTGATTTGAACATGATTTAGGCTAAGTCCTTAAGAGGAAATTAAGGACTTAAGAAGGATTTTAAATTTGAAATTTAATTTTGGATTTGATTGATTGATTTGTATTTATATTTCATTTATATATGTAATATAAATGAGAATATAAAATAAGTTATGAGAAAATATCATGAGTTTGAATTGATTTAGATTTGATTTGATAAGTCCTTAAGAAGGAAATTAAAAGACTTAGAATTTTAAATTAATTTTGAATTTTGAGTTTAGTTTGATTGGTTTGAATTTATATCTCATTTATATATGTGAATATAAATGAGATATAAATTAATTATGTGAAAATCTCATGAGTTTGAATTGGTATCATGAGTTAGGCTAAGTCCTTAAGAAGGCAATTAAGGACTTAGAAATTTCATTCATGGATTTCAACCATGAATTTCAATTATGAATTTCAATCACATGGAGTTGATTTGAATTTGGAAAAAATCAATTAGATTGATTTGGAGTTTGACTTGAAGGAGGAAAGGTAAGGAGTTGTTCAAGCTAAGGGTAAAATTTTCTTAACACCCCTAAGGCATGACCTATTCCTATGGCTAACTCTTCTAAGTCTCTAGGCTAGGTTAAGTGTCCACCTAATCACTAGATGTGTCTTAAGAGTAAGGAACTCTTAAAGTCAAAAAATAAGTCCTATGTCTAAGATGGAGGGTTGAGAGCTCATCCTAAAAAATGAGGTCAGCCTTTTAGGTCAATTTGGGTCAACTTGGGTTAAGAGTCAAATACTTTGGGTCAAGTGGACCAATTGGGTTTAGTTGGCTTAATTTTCGGTTGAGTTTGATTTAGTTGAGTTTATATATGGATTTGGGATTGATATATAAATTTAATTGCAATTGTCTTGGGTTCAAATGGGTTTTGGTTCATTTGAACATTTCAAGTCAAAAGGGTTAAGTTGGGTTTATTTTGGGCTGATTTTGGTTTTGCTTGATGATTGTAGAATTCATTTATAGTTGTGAATATGATTGAAGGTATGATTGATTCATGTGAAAATCAATTTAATTTGGGTTTTGGAATGAAGGAATTTGGCTAAGTCCATGGAGGGTCATGTGGCAAGTTAGGATTTTGATTTAGGTTTGATTTAGTTTTTATGATTTAAATATATATTTCATTTAAATTTGTGAAGATGATTGAAAATATGATTAATTTGTGAGAAAATCAATTGGGTTTGACTTGATTTAGATTAATATTTGGCTAAGTCCACAGGGTAGGTCATATGGCTTATGAAGGGTTTTGATTTAATTTGATTTAGTTTGATTTAGTTTTGATCATTTGAATGTAGATTTGATTTATATTTAGGAAGATGATTGAAGATAAAAATTTATTATGAGAAAATCAATTTATTTTGGATTTATTTGGATTACGATTTGGCTAAGTCCATGGAATAGGTCTGGCCTAGGATGGGTTTCAAGTTTGGATTTGATCGTGAGCTTCAATCATTTGGTTTTGGAATTTGTGTTTGGATTTGGATTTGAATTTGATGTTTGGTTTGTGAAGGTGAACATGTATTGGATTTGGGTTGTAGGGTAGGTGGATTATCCTAATCCCTAAGGCATAACCTAATCCTATGGTTAACCCTTCTAAGTATTTAGGCTTAGGTTAAGTGTTTACCTAATTGTTAGAAGTATCTTATGACTAGGGAAGTCTTAGTGCCTAGAAGACTCCTAAGTTTAAAATGGGAATATTGAATCCGCACTCCAAAAGTGAGGTCAACAGGCCTTAGGCTCCATACTGTTTCCCTTGGAGATAGATAATTGGAAGATTGAAGCCAAGTTTCACATTATAGACTTGGATACATCTTTCAATGCTTTGCTTGGGAGACCATGGATACATGAGAACAACATAGTTTCATCCTCTCTACATTAGTGTATGAAGTTTGTGAGAGGTGGGTTCATCTACTATGTCAAAGGAGTTCTCAAGCCATTTACAGTTCTTGAGGTCAGCATATATGAGGATGTGGCTTACTATCTCCAAAATCAACAAGTATATTCTCGTGAACTTGGCCAAAGTTTAAAAATAAAAAAAAAAGAAAAATAGAAAGAAAAAGAAAGAGAAAAGGAAAAAAAAAGAAAAGTGAAAAAGAAAAAGAAAATAAAAGGAGGAAATAGACTTGGAGAAGAAGTGGAGCATGACATTAGATTCCACCCATTATTTATTCAACATATGGGTAGGATGACCTGACCTCCACAAGGAAGGGGAAGAGACCAGTACAGAGGTAGTCCTAGGGGTGGAAAACCTTCTTATTGGCCACCTAATAGAAGATATATCCCAACTACCAGGAGTACACCTGCTATCCATATTGACTTAGAATCTAGTTCATAGGATGAGCCTTATATGGTTAGCACACCAACCAGCTCTTCTCAGCAGAAGATTTCTTTGGAGGTGACACTTGAGCTAGATAGCGATGAAGATCAGGCTCAAAAGCAAAGCATAAGTGTATCCAAGTCAATATGTGAAATAATTAGGCATCAGTTGGGAACCTTAGCTCTAATCCCACTTTCTTCTCAAAAATTTGAGGTTTTGGTAGTTAAGAAGCCCTTAAGTCATCCATAGGTGTGAAGACTCAGAGGTTCTTTAGGGGCATCATCCTCAAGTCAAGAAGTTGATGTAGAACTTGAGGATGATTCATATAAAGTTTTAATAAAATTACATTTTGATTGGTACTTTCCTTGTGTTCATAATTTTACAAAGAAAGGGTTAATCCCACATACTATGTCAAAGCACAGGTCAGACTACTTTGAAAGAATATGGAAGAATAAATGTAAAAGCTCTCAACCAAGATCAGGACTAGGATTCGATACAATGGGTCCAGTTGATGATGACGATTACTGCTTAGTCATCACCAATCATTTGGAATCTGATTGGTTCTTTTCAAATCACATTAACTCATATGAGGAGCTATGCTTAGAAACTTTAGATGATCCATATGATTTTGAAGTCAAAGATGCACCTCCAGAGTTTGAAGAAGAGATCAAATCAACCATCGATGAGCTCAAGGAAATCGACTTTGGAACTGAAGAAGATCCACGCCTGACATACATCGCTTGTTTGTTGAATGAAATTGAAACCAATGACTTAGTTAGGTTATTGAGTTTAAGGACTTCTTTGCATTGAGTTATGAAGAGATTCTGATTGGCTCTAGTCATCCATAAACTAATAGCCCCGCTAATCCTATCATGCAAGCTCCTAGATGAATATGATTAGACATAGAATAATAAGTCATTTCTGAAGTCAAGAAACAGATCGATGATAGCTTCATCTAAGAAGAACAATACTCTACCTAGTTAGTGATGTCATCCCAATTAAGAAAAAGAATGGACAAATTCACATATGCATCAATTTTAGGAATTTAAATGAGGCATGTCCAAAAGATGAATTTCCACTACCTTGAGCGATGGTGGACATTGTCTCATCTCATGCGTCTTCTCTTTCATGGATGGCTTATCTGGATATAACCAAATAAAGATGGCCCTCAAGATGAAAGAAACATTGCTTTTGGGACCCCGATCAAATCTATTGCTATCGTCATGCCTTTTAGCCTTAAAATGCAACATACCAAGGCTATGAGAATCTTTGACAAACTTATTCATCATCAAGTTGAGTGTTGATGATCTCATGGTCAAAAGAGAAAAGGAAGACCATCTCTTTGACTTGAGAGAGTTTTCAAGCTTAAGATAATTTAACCTAAAATGAACCCCATGAAGTGTCCATTCAGAGTAGCTTCAAGGAAATTCCTTGGGTTTGTTGTCTGACACTAGGGAATCAAAATCGATCCAGAGAAGATCAAGGTGATATTTGAAGTGCCACCCCCTAAAAGTTCAACTCAACTTAGATCATTCCAAGGAAAGTTGGCATATCTAAGATGCATTATATCCAACCTATCAAGAAGATGTCATACATTCTCAGCACTTATCAAAAAGGATGCCAAGTTCAAGTGGGATGATAAGTGTAAGCATGCCTTTGAAGACATCAAGCATTACGATGATGTCGGTTCTAGCAATCCCTATCCCGCAAGTCGCTCATACTTGACACTAATGCATTAGATGACTCCTTTGGTGCTTTGTTGGCCAAGCTAATGACAAAGGGAAGAAAATGCACTCTACTAGCTCACCATCATCTAATCCTGAGGCTAATTATCTACCCATTGAGAAGCGTAACCTAGCTTTAATCTTTACAACCCAAAAGCTACAACACTACATGCTTCCTCATAAGGTGAACTTAATCTCTATGATGAATCCACTATAGTATCTCATGACTTGACTAAAACTATCTAAATGGTTGGCACGATGGTCCATGATCCTCTCGTAGTTTGACATTACCTTCGTACCCCTCTATGCGGTGAAAGGATAATCTGCATTTCTTAGCGACACATACACTCCCAAAACTCTTCACTTAGTTATTATCTCCAATGAATAAATCATGAACTTAGAGGATACTAGCATTCACCACTGGAAGATATACTTTGATGGTGCAGCTTCCCTCAAAGAGGAGAAAAACCACAATCTACTCCGAAAGGTAGGGGAATAGTTCTCTTAACTCTAGACTGCGATGTGTTGAGATTCTCATAACATATGTCAAATCCTTGCACCAACAATGAAGCTTAATTTGATGCTCTGATTGCTGATCTAAAGATAGCCATTACTCTAAGCATCGAGAACATCAACATCTTCTGGGATTGTCAGTTAGTTATCAATTAAATTGGGTCCTATAAGGTTATAAAGCGGTAAAAATTTTCTAAATAGTCGCTTCAAATCTATTGGTTAAGGAGGAAAGAATATAAAAATTCATCTTTTAAGGTTGCTGCGATCCAAATGTACTTATTCAAGTGATCGAGTACATCATCAAGGAATAGTGTACTATCTCAAAAGCCAAAAGTCACCCTTTAATTAATCACCAATAAGGACTCCTAAGGATGATCTACATGTACCAAAATTCTTCCCTACTTTACATGGAAAATAAACGGTTTATTTTAAACCGGTTTGATAGTTAATTTCCTATGGGGTAAAGCCAAAGATCAAGGGGATGCCTGATCAATTAGGAGATGAAGGAGCATCTCAAACTATCCTATGGGTTTTACATTTTTGAAATTGATTTAATTTGTTTGAGTTGAATTTTTCATTAGAAATTTAGGACTTATGATTCCATAATAGAAGATTATGGAAATGCCTAAGAGGTGAGAATTTAAGCTTATGGCCCACAAAGGGGAGAAGCAACCTTAGAACATAAATCTACTGAGCTTTGGTGAGGGTTGAAAGCACAACCTAAATCTAAGATGAAAAATAGGTATTTAGTTTGCCTCCATAAGAGAGGACAAACCACCCGACTGCTTGGACATACAATCACCTAGGGGTGGCCACCAACTAACTCCTCCTACGATTTTATATTCATGTAGGAAAATCCTATGCTTATGCAAGATAGCTAGGCTGTTATTTATTTAGAAAGAGACTAAGTTTGTAAACTCACTCCCTAAAGAGAGTAGATCATGTAACGACATGCTTCAAATGACCTAAACTTAATGCAATTCAAATTTCATTTTATTTCCATTTTTGGACAATTATTTTGACTAAGGATAATAGGATTCATATGCCTAATGCATGAGAAATAATGTTATTGGACAAAATCAGCGAGAAGGGAGGAGGTGTGTTTCCACCATGGCTCTGAAAGATCTAGCCAATTTTCTCTGGCAAAGGTGGAAGTCGTCTAATCAAGAGTGAAATAAGATGTTGTCGTGCATGATATTATAAAAGAAATACTCATCCAGCTAAGGTTGATAATTTTTTTATCTTGATTTTAACCCTAAGTTTTAGGTGAGGTTATGAGTTCTTTATTTTAATTTTGAGTTGTTAAGTTTGGTAAAAGATTTATTTTTTCCTAAAGAGCCTAATCCACATCCATGCCATTCATATAGCAAGTAAGAAACTAGGAAAAACATGTCAATTAATGAACAAGCTAGCAAATCATCAATCAATTTATAAAGCTAATCGTAAAAGAATAAGAGGTCAGTTATGGTCGTACCACCACAAACTTGAAAAAAATAAATTGGTACTGAGCTCTACCCTTATACAACCTAGATTACAAATGAATTAAATTACATTTAAGCAAGGAATTCATTATTGTGGGGGTCTTCAAGCTTCATTTCTTCTTTCTTCATCTTCTTCTTTCTTCTTTGGTTTCTTCTTTTGGATGGCTGGAAGGTGGATGCTCCAGGGCTTCTCATGGTGCATAAGATAGGATCTTATGACCAAAGCTCATCCTAATCCCCATAATAATTATTCCAAAATTCTAATTGCATAAATTTACATGGAAAGGAAAAGTGGAAATCTAACTAACACTTGCAAGACAGAGATTAGCTAAAACAAACCACACAAATCCCAAGCATGTATATTGAACTTATCACCCCACACATGGGTGACTAAGTCCACCTGGCCTATTGGATTATGCTTAGGGTATAAGCACCTGCAAGAAAAAGCATTTATATTTTTATTATAGCCCGTTAAGCATAATCCCCTGTAGAAAATAATGGTTAGACTAAGATCGTCCTACCATTGATTCTATGGGCATACACCCTAACATCCAAATAAAACATACATCATAAAAGAAAACAAATATCAAACCATGCACTGCCCAAACCTAAAGCTAGAAGTGGTGACTTAGGCTAATGTGTGCTTTGAAGGTTTGTATGGTATGCTTAGTTATGGCTTTAGGTTCAAATTTTCTAAGTATGAAAACATGTTCAACTTAGAGGAGGGTTTCATTTAAGTTGCTTAATTTCTTTGGGTTGATTTTATTTCATGTTTTGATCAAGTTCAAGTGAATCCTACAATTAATTACTAAGAGAGAGGGAAAGAGAAGAGAACTTCTTTCCTCCTTCCTAAGTAATTTCTAAAATATATTCACATTTTAGTTTTGTTTAATGAATGTTTTGATTAAGTGTTTTAATTAATTCTAAGTTTATATGAACTCTAAAAAAACTTATTCAGAAAGAAAGACATTTTAAGATTAAATAAAATGAACCAACATGTATAACATGCATATGAATGAGTCCTAAGCATATCTATACATACAAATGAGAATATTTAACACACTTTATGATGCATGCTAAGTAATCCATTTAAGAAATTTTGGAAGTTTAATATGCATGATTTTCTTTAAGTAGAAAAGGGTTTCTTATCCAATCTTCACATGCACACATGAAAGTAAGAAAGGCATAAGTGACTACAACGCCATTGTTGACTAAAGGTGTAAGGTACAAGACCTACTTAGGGCTACTTAAATCCTCATAATCTTGGGGTTGTCTAGACTAATTTACCAATTTCCTTAAATACAAACATGTGTACAAAAAAAAAAAATTGGAAAGAAAGAATGCAAAGGTTGTATTAATTGATTCATTTTGTTTATGCAATTTATGTGTGCAAGCATAGGTAACCCTTCTTAAGTGATAGCATAGGAATGAATAGGATATAAAATTAAGTAAGTTAGGTTCTTTTCAAATGAACCATACATCTTACTCCAAAAAACTATACTAACATAAAGAGAAAGGAAATCTATGCTACATCCTTATATTTTCTTCACATGCAAGCTTATAATTAAGATATAAGTAGCACACTTTCAGATTTGATAATTTATTTATATGTTTTGAAAATAATTTAAATTTAGTAGTGATAATAGCCAAACATATTTCTACTTTAGCCAACACATGCAAATTTGACATAAAGTAAACAATTTCATTTTAAATTTGAATTTGAAAAATATGGATGCATGAAACCACATGACATATAAATTTAACATGTTGGGGTAAGAATCAAAGCAATGAAAGCATGTAAAAACAATCACTTTAATTAAATCCTAAAGACATTCTTATGGAATAAGAAGGCTTTTAAAAATCAAAGTTAATTCAATGTGATTTTTTTTATCTTAAGTTTGATTTAATTTTGAAAATGTGAGTTTAGTTTGTTATTCCTAATCCATTCCCACATGTGTTTGATATTTTTATTTAATTTTTAGATGATTAGATTTATTTTAAGTTTTGATTAGGTTATGGTATAAATTAAGCGAACTAATTAACCCTTACTTACACTGCCTTAGTATAATTAACCAAATAATTATGTACTAATGAGATGACATAAAAACTCACAAGGAATTTAAACTTGCAGTGCACTTAGAAATAAAAGGGCTTAATGCAATTTGGCTCATGATTAATGGTTAATTAGGCTAAGGGGTTTAGCTTAAGTAATTTCAAAATACCCCTTCATACATATGAATTGGGTTTTGATTTTCTCAATTGAACATAGGCGATTCAACACCTAAGCATCTACCCAAAGTAGATTAATTAAGTTTGGAAGGTTTTAGAATTTTAGAAATTAATTAGGGATAATTAATGAATTAACCCTTAATTAAGAGAGAGGATTAAGAAAGAAGGTTTAGGGAATAGGGAAAATACCCCAAAATTATTCCCTAAATCTCTCCCACCGATCTAACCTTAATCAACCATAATAATGGATTAAAAAACTAATCCAAACCCTAATAATCCTTAATTACATAAGGAGGGTAATTAGGAAACATATTTGTAATTCCCCAATTAAGCCTTAAATAAATCCCAAGAAAATTAGGGAGGTAGGTCATCCCAAAAACATACCCAAGAAGTTTGGGATTAATCAAAGGATTAATTAAGAAGTAATTAGTAAAATAAAATTTCCATCAAAACCCAAAATTAGTGAAAGGATAATTCAAAATCCATTTGAAATTATTTTTAAAATATATTCTAGGTTGAATTATCTTTGCAAAAATTTTACCTCATATTTTTTTTTTTATTAGAGAGATATGAATTTTGAAGATCAAGAGATTAATTAAAATTAATTAAATCCTAACTAATCCCTCACCATATACCAAAATGGTCGCTTACATCTCCGGTGAGGCTCACTTAAACATCACATCAGGGTGGTGGCGTGATGGCGGGATGCGCTTTGATCCCTGTCGTTCGATCAAGGATCAAACAACCAAGCATCATCCCATGATTTTAAAAGGGATAATTCATTTTTAAAATGTGGGATTAATCGTGGTTGTCCATCCAAAATGCATAGATGGATGGCCAAGATCGAAGTTCTTCCCTTAGGCTCAACCGAGAGTCCATGATCTAGGAGAAGCTCGATTGAGCTCAGATTGGAATGAGACTTTACCCACACCATATAAAGCTAATGAGAAGCCTATCCAACGGTGGATTTCTCATGACATGAAAATTTCTTTCACAAAAGACCAACACCCCCTAAGCTAAGTGGTTGAAAAATTTCATACCTCGCCAAAGGTGATCACCAATGCTCGAGCTCGATGAGGTAGCTTCATCTAGTAAAGATGAAGCCCTATTGAAAGTTTCAAGCCTTGGGGTTGAGTGGATCTCCCTATGGAGCAACACCACTTCACCTTTCTTACGTCTTTGATCCAATTCCACCTCTCCTTTCCTTGGGAACTTGAATGAGAGCTTGGGTGCACTCAAATTGATCCTCTAAGGGAGTGTGTAAGAGGAATTGGAATGGATTTGAGTATGAGGAAGTTGAAGATTCAAAGGAGCTCCCTATTTTCCAAAGAAGAAAAGTGAGAAATACACTTTTCAAATCCTTCTGGGAAGCTTAGGATGGCCCTCTAATCTTTCCTAACACTCACCAGGCTTCAATCGAATGTGGGAATGATCATTTCAAATTGAATTAGGGGGAGTATATCTCCCCCTATGCCAATCAAACGGTCGACACCTCCCTTATTGTTTTGATCCAATTGACCACATTGGAGGGGTTGTTTGATGTGTTTAGAGTTGGCACATGGTCAGTTTGAGGTCTTGAGTGGATTACTAACCTCCCATGTGCATCAAATTAAGTGGAAGGATGATTTCGAATTAGCCAAATTGAGCAAGGGGGTTGGGATTCTCCTAGGTTCATTTGGGCTGACCCAACCCATTAGGTTGGGTGCACTACTCTTCATTGGGTCCACTTGAGCTAGGAAGGCATGTTGATAAGAGGGTATGACCAAATTACCCATAGATTAGTCATTAATTTGTTATATGGCCCAGGGGTAGAATGGTCATTTGGCTAATTTTACAATTTGGATATATTGGGTATGTGGAGAAACTAGATTTGGTGAAGTTTCATAAGATTTGGAATTCATTTGATAAGGTTTGGCTCATGTTGACTCATTTTGGTCAAAATGGGTCAACTTGGGTCAAGTTGACCAATTGGTCAAATTGGGTCAAACCAAGGGTTGGGTCATAACCATATGACCATTTGAAATGTTTGGTTTGGTTCAATTTGGATTAGTTTTGAATTTGGCTCATATGACTTCATTTAGGTCAAATAGGTTAAGTTGACTTATTTGACCCATTTGACTTATTTGGGCTAGGTTATGGGTAGGTTTAGGTTTGGTTAGTCATATGGAGTGGATTAGTGTCTTTATTTCTAATCAATTTTGATTAAGTTTGAATTTAGCTAAACATGACCCCTTTAGGTCAAGTCTAAGGTCAATTTGGCTAGGTTAGGTCTAGTTATAATTAAGGCTTTGGTCAAGTTCAACAAGTGATTTGGAATGAACTTGACCCATTGGTTTGAATCAATTTTTATGGTGGAATTTGCTATGTTAGGTTTCATTTTGGGCTAAGTTAACTTGGTCAACCCTTAGGTTTGACTTGGTTTGACCCAATTTGATTGATTGATCATCCCATGATGATTGTTGATCATGATGAGAGGTATAGGTGAGTTTGATTCAATCCAATTTGGTTAGGATTAGAATTTGGCTCATAAGGGTACTTTAGGTCACTTTGCGTCAAGTGAGTGTAAGTGGGTCAAATGGCTTGGTCAAAGCTTTATTTGAGCTTGATTGAACTTGCATATAGACTTATGATTGAAATATAAAACTTTTTGCAAGTTGTTAGAAGTCAAATGGGTTTGGATCCATTTGACAATTTCATATTCAAAGGAAGAATATGAAAGGATTTAGGGTTTGATTTTTGAATTAGATTTGGATTTGGTGATTAAAGTCTGCATTTATATTTGGATTCATGATTGTAGGGTTGATTGAATCTTGAAGGAAAATAAAGATTTAGCTTGATTTTAAATTGATTTGGCTAAGTTCAACATTTTGACTAGAAAGGCTTAGATTAGATTTTGAATAGATTTGAGTTTGATTTTTGGAATTGGTTTTGATTGTTTGAATTTATATTTAATTTATATATGTGAACATAAATGAGAATATAAATGGATCATGAGAAAATTTCAAGGATTTGAAGTGGTTTGATCATGATTTAGGCTAAGTCCATTAAAGAGAATTTTAAAGGACTTAGAAATTTTGGAGTGAAGATTGAATTTTGAATTGGGTATAATTGATTTATTTTATATTTCATTTATATATGTGAATATAAATGAGAATATAAATGAGTTTTGAAAGAATATCATGAATTTGAATTGATTTGATCATGATTTAGGCTACGTCCTTAAGCGAGAACTTAAACGACTTAGAAAAATTTCATGAATTGATTTTATGTTTTTAGTTTAGTTTTATTGGTTAGAATCTATATTTCATTTAGATATGTGAATATTAATGAGAATATAAATGAATTATGAAAAATCTTATTAGTTTGAATTGATGTTAAGTCCTTAAAGGAAAATTTAAGGACTTAGGAAATTTTGATTTAGAATTTCATTCATGAGTTTCAATCATGAATTTCAATCACATGGAGTTGATTTTAGTTTGGAGAAAATTAAATAAGATTGATTTGGAGTTTTTCTTGAAGGAAGGAATGTGAGGAATGGTTGAAGCTAAGGGTAGGCAAGTTTTCCTAACACCCCTAAGGCATGACCTGTTCCTACGGCTAACTCTTCGAAGTCTCTAGGGCTAGGTTGAGTGTCCACTTAATCACTAGATGTGTCTTAAAACTATGGAATCGTTAAAGTCTAAAAGGAATCCTATGTCTAAGATGGAGGGGGTGAGAGCTTATTCTAAAAATGAGGTCAAAAAAGGGCACCCAATAGGTGTGGTGTGACTGACAAGGAACACCAAATGTACTAGTGCTGACCAAAATGATCAACAACACCGAACATCACAAGCACTAACAGAAATAATCTATCCTTAACCCAAGTTGTAGAAAGAATCCAGAGCTTAGTGCAATGTGGCTCTACCTATGTCCAAGACATAAGAGAGAAGGGAGGATCCATTAAGGGATAGAGTGTGAACCTTCCACTAGGGAAGCAGGTTCAAGTCCTCCACAAGGGGATGAGAGGGTTGATTTGATCTGAGTCACACTGAGGAGAAATTGATTTGTTCAAGTTCAACTAGGGAAGAGGGTTGAATTTGTTTCAATTTGTTAGGTTTGAATTTTGAGATGAACCCTATTGGCTTGTAATGGATTGCACTGAGTAGGAGTCATAAAGGCTAAGACCTAACTCAGATTTACCAATCCAAAGGAGTAGTCTACTAAACACATAGTAGGATTAGCCAACCAAAGGGATGCCTTTCGGTATGCAGCATTTGTACTAGGAAGAAAGCATAGTAGACTTACATCCTCCAAAGTAAAGATCAGTTGCAGGGGTAATCTATTGGCAAGGCAATAGATTGAACCCAACCTAGTGAAAGTGAATGCGTGTGGGGGGACTTAGATCAACTCAAAGATAGTCAAAGATTAATTTCATTATTAGATTTGTTCATTTTGATGGAAGCCATTGGTTTGCGATGGATCAAACTAAGAAGGAGCTTATATCATCCTACACCTATCTTAGATTTATTGAACCAAGGGAGAATCTGTGCATCCACTAAGTAGATTTTCCAACTGTGGGTGGCTAGGAAAGAGGAACAATCCAAGAGTAACCTGTGTGTCTAAATGTGGTCGTAAAGGATGTGATCCAAATAGAGTGCCCACAGGGGATGGGGTCGCTAAGGGCTTAATCCAACACCCTGGAGAAAATGACATGGCTAGTCATATTTCTAATAGGTATTCGATGTCCAACTCAAGGAGAAAGCCCGAGGACTCATATCTGGCAAGAGTGGTGTACTCACTGGGTGAGTTGTTATCAACATAGTGAACATCAACCAACCTAAGGTGCCCATCAATTTTCAATAATCGGAAGAAAGCTGGAGACTTACATCCTCCTACGAACTAACTATTGGGATAGTCCTTTTGGCCGATAGCTATCCAACCTAGGGAGACTACTTATTGAATGCCATTGGGGGACTTATATCGACTCAGACATAGTCAAGAGGGAAAGGAGCCTCTGGGGGACTTATCCTAAACCTCAACTATACTCAACCTAGTTAATGCATGATAGCTAATTCATGAAGAAGGTACGGGGACTCACATCTTCTTAAACAAAGTCAACATGAGGTAGCTTATTAGCTGGGTAGTGAAGCATACCATACTAACAAGGCCCTTGTTGGTTTATAATGGTCAAGTTTGGAAGAAAGTGTGGGGATTCACATCTTTGAAACAAGTGACCACTAGGGTGACATACTAATGAGGTAGCATGTAGACCCGACCTAGAACAGCTAATGAGTGAGTGTCATAAGGGGATTGCATCCACACCAAAATAGCTTGAGATAAAAGATTTATGTTTGTTGTTGTGCATGTGTCAAAAGGAAAAGGATGCCTTTGGGGGACTCTTACACCTACTTTAAACACACTAGGGGTTTTGATGAAATAATGCCACGGATGGCAAAATAGGATTCCCCACTAAGAAAGGATGCCGCTTGGGTTATCTCACACCTATCTTAGTTATGATAAATGAAATAGGATGCCTCTCGGGTTCTCTTACACCAACCATAAACACACTAGGGGTTTTGATGAAATGATGCCATAAATGGCAAAATATGATTCCCCACTAAGAAAGGATGTCGCTTGGGTTCTCTCACACCTATCTTAGTTGTGCTAAAAAAATAGGATGCCTCTCAGGTTCTCTTACACCTATTCTAATAGCCTTGGGAGATTATGTTTGTGTTGTGAAAGAGGGATAGGATGCCACTGAGAGACTCTTCCAGCTACCCTAAAAATGTCATGACATTTTTGCATGACAAGCAAACAACACTTTGAAAGAAGAGAAGATTTGATGAATGGAATCAGATTTTTGTTCTTTTTATTAATGATTATTTTCAAACATAATTTGTTTCATGGGTAATATTTCTTTAGATAGAGCCCATTACTTTGAAGCATTGGGTGTTCCTCTTTACAATGAATAAGCTGATAAGATCCTCCTTGGTAGGCCTTCTTTATGACATAGGGGCCTTCCCAAGTGGGTTCAAATTTGCCTCCCATCTTTTGACAGGCAATAATTGGTCTCCTTAGGACTAACATAAGTTCTCCTACTTGGAAAGGCCTAGGGCAGACCAGCTTATTCTGAGCTTGAATCATTTTGGCCTTGTACAACTCGAGGTTCTGGCATGCCCGTAGGCAACTCTCCTCCAAATCTTTGAGCTCTTCTAACCACAACTTTACATTCTACTCTATAGTGATCTTGTTACCCAATACTATCCTTAATGATGGGAGTTGGACTTTTAAAGGTAGAATGGCTTCAGACTCATACACTAAGGAAAATCAAGTGGACATAGTTGGAGTTTTGTATGTGGTGCGGTAGGCTCACAAAGCTTCAAACAACTACTGATTTTACTATCATTTGGAGTCTTCTTCAGTATCTGGATGAGAGTTTTATTGAATGCTTTTGCTAAGACATTTTCTCTATGGTAGTAGATGGTGGAGTATCTCCAATCTATACCATGTCTCTTGGTGAAGCTATTGATCTTTTTTTGAATGCGCATTATATCGATATAATTCTTCAAGGCACCTCAAACTTATATATGATATGATTCTTGAAAAACTAAAGCACATGCTAAGCTGTGACCTCTTTGAGTGGGATGGCTTTTGCCCACTTGGAAAAGTAGTTGGTGGCAGCTAAAATGAATCGATGCCCCTAAGAAGAAGGAGGATCGATCGGACCTACAATGTCGGTACCCCAACACTCAAATGGCCATGAAGTAAATGTAGGGTGCAGAATGTTGGGTGGTTGTTGGAGGACCACACCGTGTACCTGACATTGATGGCATCTCCTAGCTACATCCATGCAGTCAGTGATCATAGAAGGCTAGTAGTATCCAAGTCTCTTGATCTCCATCTTCATCTTCAAACCAAATTGATGTGCTCCACATAGACCTAAATGAACCTTGGTTATAATTCCATAGGCTTCATGTTTGTCTAAATAATGTAACCAAATTTGGTCAAATGATCGATGGTATAGGGTGCCATCAACAAGAGCTTAGGAGAGAGCTCTCTATTTCACCTAATTGGCTTGTGATTTTTCTTGAGGTAGTTTGCCGGTGTTCAAGTAATCTATGAACAATTTCCTTCAATCTAGCTCCATGACCATTTTGGCAATGACAACCTCCCCTTCAAGAGAAAGTCTATCGATGAGTTCAACATCAATAAGGGATAAGACTTGTCAATTTTGGACCCTTATTGAAATGGACTCATCTTCCGGACTTGCCAATTCTTTGGCAAGTTCGACCAAAGCATATGCTACTACATTCTCTACTTGGGGAACCTTGTAGATGGTGACATTAGGAATTTGGGCCAACAACTTTATGGTATACCGTAGTAATGGTGAAGCTTGGTTTGAGGGTAGGACCTAGCACCGTTGATGACCAAATGAGAATCCCAAAGATGTTGATCTTGATAGTGATAGTGATGGCTAACTCTAGATCAATCGTGATGACCAACACACCCTAAGCTAAGTGCTCGAAAAATTCCATACCTCACAGGAGGTGATCACCAGCGCTTGAGCTCAATGAGGTAGCTTCGTCTAGTGGAGATGAAGCCTTGTTCAAAGTTTCAAGCCTTGGGGTTGAGTGGATCTCCCTATGAACCAAACCACTTCACCTTGCTTGCGGCTTTGATCCAATTCCATCTCTCCTTACCTTGGGAACTTGAATGAGAGCTTGGGTGCACTCAAATTAATCCTCTTAGGGAATGTGTAAGAGGAATTGGAATGTATTGAGTATAGAGGAAGTTGAAGATTCAAAGGAGCTCCCCTATTTTCCAAAGAAGAAAACTGAAAAATACACTTTTCAAATCCCTCTTAGGAAGCTTAGGATGGCTCTTTGATCTTTCCTAACACTCACTAGGCTTCAATCGAATGTGGGAATGATCATTTCAAATTGAATTATGGGGAGTATATCTCCCCCTATGGCAATCGAGCGGCTAACACCTCCCTACCATTTTGATCTAATTGACCACATTCATTTGATCTATTTAGAGTTCACAGATGGTGTTGGCTTAATTAGCTTCATGTTCAATTTGAATAATTTTGATGATAACAAACAAATGCTTGGATGTTCTAATGAATATTTTTATGTGTTTCAAATATATCAATTGCTAATTACATATCCAATACATCTCACAAATTGTTAGAAGAAATTGCTAGAATAAAAGAATGAAAGGGATAATGTGAAGCTCATGATTTTAGGTTATATGACTATTCATATGAGTTCTTTGGCATGAATCAATTTGCTCACAACCTAACATACTATTTTAATGAGGATAATTTATATAAATCTTTATTTAATTAACATTCAATTATATGTTTTTCTACATAGCAATAAAATTGTCAAAGTAATAAATGATCATAACTATTAAGTATAATTATTTTATTTACTTAATATAATCGTATTTTAATTTAATTTTCTGGTTATATGATAACTAACATATTTATGATTATATATAAATTATATCATAATTTTAAATGTCACATGTCAAAATTAACAAAATATATAAAATTTTGTATTTTAGCCAAATTCATTGTTTAATCAAAGAATTCATATCTTATTTTATCTCCATCGGATTCCTTGGATTTGTTCCTTTAAAATAAGTGGTTACATGACCCATTTTGCATTAAAATTGAATTTATTATGATTTTTTAAACATTACCTGATTTTAATAATGGATTCATGCTACATGCTTTGAATATATTAAGAGCTACATTTGATTACTTTTGACTTTCCCATGTGAATAGCCGAATTTTTGCTGCTAAATTTAATATTTGTTTAATATAAATTATATATTTATTGAATATTAAATTATCACATGATAGCATGAAGTTTGTATAATATATTTCTTTGAAATAATTTTTTAAATGACCTTCTTGCCTATAAATAGCCCTCATTCAAAATTCAAAATCTCTCCAGCAAATCTAAGAGAAAATCTCTTAAATGTTCCTTCCAAGTGTTCTCCAAATATTGCAAGATCAAATCCTTGGTTTGGAAGCTTCAACATCTTCAACGGCAAGCCTTTTTTTTTACTTGAGTTTGTTTTCTTGATCGTAATACTTTAGTTGTTCATGCTATTTTCACCATCTATTTCTTCTTTCTAATTTATAATTTTGGTGGATTAGTCTTTGAACATTGGTTTTCACATCAAAGCTTCTCAATCATTTTTTTGGTGAAAAACTCTTGTGATAATTTGTAGATCTATTTCAACTTTTAAATTTTAGCTTCCTACAAATTTCTTTTGGTTTCTTGAAATATTTCTTCTTTGGTCTTATTTTGAAAGATCATTTATTCTTAGATCTATTTTAAGCATTTTAAAATAAATTATTGCTAAAATTATTTTCATATTTGCTAGATCTCTTTTAATTGAAAGCTTACTAGCCAACTTAGATCTATCATATACTTATTTTTTTTATTTTGTGATCATTAGCATTAATTGAAAGAATCTTTTGGTTAAAATAAACTACTCCTTGCTGAAATTTATTTTATTATGAAAAGAATATTGTGAATTTATTTTGAAATCATTTTGTATTATTCTACAAATTATAATAACATAAACATCCTAGTAAGATCACTTTAAGATATTTATTTTATTAAGTGAGCATTTTGCCTTGCCAAATTTCGTTGTAAAGTGATCATTTATAAGTTGTGAGATCACTTTTGAATTTGATTCTTGGTATATTTGTGAGAGATTTACTTTATCAAAATTTATTATTTTATATTTTTTTTGTGTTGTAAAATTTATTTTGGGGTTGTACTCTTTGTAGGAGAGTACATATTGTTAGGGGTTGTACCGCTTATAGGAAAGTACTTTTGTAAACCATTTTCATTTAGTGGATTCCTAGCCGTGTGGCTAAAGCGGATGTTGGGTTTGGCCAAAACCAGTAAAAGTCGTGTGCCTCTTGTCTCTATTTACTTTATTGTATTTTTATTTTTGCTGCATTTAGAATTATATCTTATCATTATAAAATCAAAATCTAATTTTCTATTTAAAAATTAAAATTTAAGTTTTGAAAATTTTAATATTACCCAATTCACCCCCCCTCTTGGGTGCTATAGTGTCTCACAGATGGTTGGCTTGAGGTCTTGAGTGGATTATTGACCTCCCATTTGCATCAAATTGAGTGGAAGGAGGATTTTGAATTGGCCAAATTGAGCAAGGGGGTCGGGTTTGGCCTTGGGTCCATTTGGGCTTACCCAAACACTTTGGGTTGGGTGCTATACTCTTCATTGGGTCCCGTTGAGCTATTAGGAAGGCATCAAGTTGATATGAAGAGGGTATGACCAAATTACCCATAGATTAGTCCATAATTTGTTCTATGGCCTTGTGGTAGAATGGTCATTTGCTGACTTTTCATTTTGGCTATGTTGGGTATGTGGAGAAACTAGGTTTGGCCAAGTTTCATAAGATTTGGAATTCATTTAATAAGGTTTGGCTCATGTTGACCCATTTTGGTCAAAATGGGTCAACTTAGGTCAAGTTGACCAATTGGTCAAGTTGGGTCAAACCAAGGGTTGGGTCAAGTTCATACGACCATTTAAAATATTTTGATGGCTTTGGTTTGGTTCAATTTGGATTAGTTTTGAATTTGGCTCATATGACTTCATTTAGGTCAAACAGGTCAAGTTGACCTATTTGACTCATTTGACCTATTTGGGCTAGGTCCTGGGTAGGTTTAGGTTTGGTTAGTCATATGGAGTGGATTGGTATCTTTATTTCCAATCAATTTTGATTAAGTTTGAATTTGGCTCAGCATGACCACTTTAGGTCAAGTTGGGTCAAAGGTCAATCGGGCTAGGTTAGGTCTATTTGGCCAATTGATGCTTTGGTCAAGTTCAACAAGTGAATTGGAAATAAACTTGCCCATTGGTTTGAATCAATTTTGCCTATGATGGAATTTGGATATGTTAAGTTTTATTTTGTAGTAAGTGTTGACTTGGTCAACCCTTAGGTTTGACTTGGTTTGACCCAATTTGATTGATTGATCATCGCATGATGATTGTTGATCATGATGAGAGGTATAGGTGAGCTTAATTCAATCCAATTTGGTTAGCATTAGAATTTGGCTCATGAGGGTACTTTAGGTCACTTTGGGTCAAGTGAGCCTATGTGGGTCAAATGGCTTGGTCAAAGCTTGATTTGAGCTTGATTGAACTTGCATATTGACTTATGATTGAAATATAAATCCATTTTCAAGTGGTAAGAAGTCAATTGGGTTTAGATTCATTTAACAATTTCATATTCAAAGTAAGAATATGAAAGAATTTAGGGTTTGATTTTTGAATTAGATTTTGATTTGGTGATTGAATTCTGCATTTATATTTGGATTCATGATTGTAGAGTTGATTGAATCTTGAAGGAAAATCAAGAGTTTGGCTTGATTTGAAACTGATTCGGCTAAGATCAAGATTTTGACTTGAAAGGCTTAGGTTAAATTTTGAATAGATTTGAGTTTGATTTTTGGAATTGGTTTTGATTGTTTGAATTTATATTTCCTTTATATCTATGAATATAAATAAGAATATAAATGGATCATGAGAAAATTTCAAGTATTTGAAGGGGTTTGATCATGATTTAGGCTAAGTCCATTAAAGTGAATTTTAAAGGACTTAAGAAATTTTTTGAGTTTGAAGATTGAATTTTTGAATTAGATTTGATTGATTTATATTTATATTTTATTTATATATGTGAATATAAATGAGAATATAAATGAGTTTTAAAGAATATCATGAATTTGAATTTATTTGATCATGATTTAAGTTAAGTACTTAAGGGAGAACTTAAAGGACTTTGAAAATTTTCTTGAATTGATTTTGAGTTTTGAGTTTAGTTTGATTGGTTTGAACCTATATTTCATTTATATATGTGAATATAAATGAGAATATAAATGAATTATTAGAAAATATTATGAG
Organism: Cymbidium sinense; assembly: GCA_021442155.1. Lineage (NCBI taxonomy): Eukaryota > Viridiplantae > Streptophyta > Magnoliopsida > Asparagales > Orchidaceae > Cymbidium > Cymbidium sinense. Next base: position 58,358 of record JAKCPB010000622.1, read on the forward strand.
TTTGAATTGGTTTGATCATGATTTAAGTTAAGTCCTTAAAGGCAAATTTAAGGACTTTGGAAATTTTTGGATTTAAGAATTTCATTCATGATTTCAATCATGGATTTCAATTATGAATTTCAATCACATGGAGTTGATTTGAGTTTGGAGGAAATCAAATAAGATTGATTTTGAGTTTGACTTGAAGGAAGGAAGGTGAAGAATGGTTCAAGTTATGGGTAGGTAAGTTTTCCTAACATCCCTAAGGCCTGACCTGTTCATATGGCTAACGCTTCTAAGTCTCTAGGGCAAGATTGAGAGTCCACCTAATCACAAGATGTGTCTTAAGACTAAGGAACCCTTAAAGTCTAAGAGGAATCTTATGTCTATGATGGAGGGGTTGAGAGCTCATTCTAAAAATGAGGTTAACAAAAGCCCAAGCTCCATCACTATCACAGGTACACCATAAGGGAGAGCACCCAATGCTTCTAATCAACGATCTCTACTTAATGAAATATTATAAATTATGTTTGAAAATAATCATCATCAATGAAAATTCCATTTCGAATTTAGTCTCTTCCATGTTGAAGGTATTCTTATTTGCGAATCTGCCATAATATGTTTAGGGAAGGTGTAAGGAACTCGAGTGGAGTCCTATTCTTCATCGACACAACATAAATAGAAACTTGACACATACATATAAAACAAACACATATCTTTTATCTTAGGCTACTCTTGGTCGGGCTGACTTGCAACCCTTCTAGTGTGTCACCCCGGTGGTCTTCTTACTTTAGAGGATGGCATGCTACTCTTTCTGCACTGCCACTACACATTGATGAGCATATTATTTGGTAGTTTTTACTATGGTAAGCTACCTCATGTTGGCTTCGTTTAAGAGGATGTGAGTCTGCTACACTTTCTTCTTGGATTAGCCTTCATGATCGACTGAGTCAAATATATTTGAGGTTTAAGATAAGTCCCCTAGTGGCTCCTTCCCTCTTGGTCAGCAAGTGGGTCAGTCCTTCCTTGGGGCCCCCACTTAGATAGGTCGAGAAGCATCCACCCACACAAATGACTATCCGATGATCGCTTGCTTGGAAAGTTGTAATCCTACATGCTTTCTTTCCAGATTAATCATTGCACACCGATGGGCACCTTAGGTTGGTTGGTTCTCACTATGCTGATGAATATAACACTCATGTTGATGGATACAACAAAGGTTGGTTGGTTCTTGCACATTAGATACACCACTCATGGTGATGTAAGTGGTATGCTTTTTCCTTGAGTTGGTCATCCACACCATAGTTTTCTTTTCCATGGCTCGATAAGTTCCCTAGCGACCTCCTGTGCACTATATTTGGATCACATTTTGCAACCCCATTTAGACACTACCGTTACTATTGGGACCCCTTTTCAAGAACCACCCGGGTTGGATAATTCATCCTATGGTTTTGTAGATTCTCCTTTGGTCCACTAAATCTGAGATAGGTAAAAGCTAACATAGCCCCTTCTCATTGTGGTCCCTCGCACATGAATAGGGTCCACTCAAACATATAAATAAAATATATATTCAATTATGGATTAGGAGGACAGCCCTAGTGGTACCTTTTCCCAAAAAAATATCCTATCTTTAGGGTAGTGTCAGCAAAACTCCCTATAGGAATTATTTCACTACTCTTGAGTTGATATAAGTCTCCAATGGCATTCACTCAGTAGTCATCTCTAAGTCTGGTTTGATTTGTTATGCTACCAATAGGTCATCCCATTTGAAGATGTATTAACACACCTTTTCCTAGCACAATCATTGTACATCGAAAGGTTACCCCTTAGGACGGCTAGCTCTTCCCCATAACCAATAGACTATCCCTTTGGATTTGTAAATCTGAGATAGGATAAGTCTGATATATACCCTTCTCAATGGGTCTATCACACACAAACATGGTCCATAAATTAAATTTATTAAATTTGATCGAGCTCACATCCCAAGCTGATATGCCCTCAATTTAAAATCAAACTAAACCAAACAAATAATATCAAATCACATGAAATTATGATAAAATTAATTGTGACTACTTTTAAGTTGACATAAGTCCCAAGATTCACTCGGTCACCGTAGGTTTGGTTCGATTTATGTGCATCCACAGGTAACCCTGTGGTTGTTCTCGCTTGAAGATGTAAGTGCTACACCTTCTTCTTAGCATAGTCGTTGCACCAAAGGAAACCCTTAGGTTGGCTAGCTCTACATCCAGAGACTATCCCTTTGGATTTGTAAACTAAGGTAGGTCAAGATATAGCCCTTTCTTAGGAGTCCATCACACATGACAGGTCCATACATTAACTTTAAATTAAACCATTTGATTTATCAATGGAGTTAAATCACACCCTTCTCCCTAGTGGAGCCCCAAATCATGTATAAACAAGTCAAGCAAACAAATGAAATTCAAAACCAACCTGCTTAGTGGAACAAAATTAAACCAACTCTCCTAGTAGAGTCTAAATCAAAGAAGTCCAACCAAACTCGTATCCCCAGCGGATAGATCCCAAAATAAATCTATGAAATCAAAATCAAATCTTAATCCCCAGCGGATAGCCCGAACCTACTTGTTTAGTGGAAGGTTCATATACCAAATCCCCAGTAGACTTGAGCCCATATCTCTAGTAGATATGACTCCACATCAATTAAAATAAAATAAAATAAAGTTAATTCGATCTTAATCCTCGATGGATTATAGATTCTTATCCCCAGTGGATCTTATTTCCTTAAATCATATAATCAAATCAAATTCAAACCATATCCCTAACATATTTTCTTCTTATATGCCCTCAACGAAGACCCCTCACATGTCATGCCCAATGCATGTATGATCCCCTAGTGCATCTCCCTCCATTTCCATGACATGGAATTCTCATAAAATCATATTTCTTCTCTTATGCACACCTTTAATACTTCAACCAAAAGCCTAGCAATGTGTTTGTTTAAATTACATCATCTTAACATTGTAATCAAAATTTTATGATTTGTGATGGTGCAACCTCAAACTAACTATACAATATTATGCTAAACATATTATACTATGAATTAACACACTATATTATATTATAATATATGATGTTATATTATAATTTGTAATAATATAATATATTTTCTAACATTACACCGCATTAGAATCACTTAAAAGGAACAAATAATAAAATTTTCTCAAAATATGAATAATGTTCATTTTGGATGTAAAATTGTTTTTTCTATTATAAATGGTACAGCATAATTTTGTGCTCTTTTGGTGTGTCATGAATTTGGCCAATTTCTTCCATCTTAACCTTTTTTGTGAGTTTTGAACCAATGTATTATAACTAAAGTAAAAAAATACTAAAATGTACAATAACATTTAGTAACACACCACCACATTCATATATATGTGAAGTTATATTGTTATGTACATTATATTTTAATATGCTTTCATATAATATATTATCTTACATTACACCTTAAAATGAATCACTTTAAGCAAAAAATTTTTAAAATTTGGTCAAAAATGAACATTTATTTTGGATGCAAAATTCCATTCTTTTGATTAAATGACACAACACAGCACACCCTTAATGATGTTCCCTAAATCTTGCTTTAAATTTGGCCAAATCCCATCATCTCAACCTATAAATTAGTATTTTTATGAATTATATCAGAAGAAACTCTACTATATCATACTATAATAAACTAAAATATTTTAAACAACAAGTAGTAATATACAATAGTATGCTATAATGCATGATGCTACACTATGTTATAATTCTATATTATAATACACTAACATATTATATTATATTATATTATATTGCATATCACATCACGCTTAAGATAAAAATCATAAAATTAGCCTAAAGAATAAAAAAAACTATATATTTTAGTCGATCACTTACATATTTTAAAAAATAATATATTATGATGTCATGATCTACCAATTTTGAATTTCAAATTCTACCATTTTAAAGTCTAAATCAACATTTTTATAAATAATGCTAGTGTAGGCTCAACTACATGATTATAAAATACTAAAAGAATTTAAAATGCATAGAACAATATGTTATGATATATGATGCAATACAATGTTACAATATATAATATTAATTTTGAACAAAAATCTTACTTTTAAACTACAAGTAGCATATACACCTTTGACTAGAACTTAATTCCTACTTTAAATTTAAAAAAAATTTCATCATCTTATTTATTAAATCAATATTTTTATGATTTATAATAATATAGACTATAGGGCATAATAACATATTATACTAAAATGTTTCAAAACATCTTATAACATCCAAAAAAATATCACTACATGCTCAAATACATGATGCTACATTATACTATAATATATGGTATTATAATATGATTTAGAGTTAGGGTTTAGGCATTCAAATCTCAATAGTCAAGGGAAAGTCTCTTGAAGATAATTTTCTAGCCACCATAACTATATTTGGATTAGGTCATTTTTAGATCTACCCAAATGACATCTTTATTCGGGGTTTGGGTTTAGGGTTTTTTAGGGTTTAGGGTTTAGGATAGTTTAGGTTTAGTTAGGATGGTTGGGGTTTAGGGTTTAGGGTTTAGTTTAGGTTTGGGATTTTATGGTTTAGGTTTTTTATTAGAGGTTAGGGTTTATGTCTTTGGGTATTATTAGGGTTTAGGGTTTAGCATTTGGGGTTTAGGTTTAGAGTTTAGGGTTTAGTTTAGGGTAGATTTTTTGAGTTTTTAGGTTTAGGGTTTAATGTCAGGTTTATTTAGGGTTTAGGTTTATGTTTTGATAGGTTTAAGTTTTAGTTTATGGTTAATGGTTTAAGGTTTTTTTGAATTTTTAACAGAGAATAAATTCAGATTCAACATTTTTTCTTTTTGATTTCATCAACCAAGTAATAGCCTAAGTTTTCTAAGAAACAAGCAAAGACATAAATAAAAAATGAGCACCCATAGAGAAAATCAAAAGCCCTAGATAAGTAGAACTGTGTTTACTATAAAGATACAGTTTTGTAAGAGGCAGATCAGATCAGTTGTTCTTCAATTTCACCAATTACCATTAGAAGCACCCCTGCCTCTCGAGTAGTAGGATATGCCATCATATCTCCGATCTCTCCCTTCGCCACCACCACGGTTATAACCTACATCACTCCTCCTGCCTCCATAACCACTACTACTCTCACCACCACCTCCATATTCACCAAGACCTCTGATCCTACCACCATTATGATAATCCTTCTCTCCAAGAGATTTAGACCAGCCTTTGATGTTCCAATGCTTCTTTATTTTTGGTTTAGGGTTTGTGGCTTAGTTGGGTTTAGTTTTGGGTTTAGATTTGGGGTTGGGTATGGGGTTTAGTTTAGGAGGGTTATTTAGGGTAAGGTTGGGTTTAGGGTTTAGGGTTAGGGCATAAGTTTAGGGTTTAGCATTTGGTAGAGTTTAATGTAGTTTTGGGTAAGGTTTAGGGTTATAGGTTTTAGGGTTTAGTTTTGGGTTTATGGTAGATTTAGGGTTTAGTATTTTTTTTAAATTAAGTAAATGACAGTTTAAGTTTATTTAGTTTATTAAGTTTATTTTTATTATTTTATTATTTAGGTTTATATTTATTTAGTTTAGTTTATTTATTTTAGTTTAGGTTTTATCTAATTTATTTTTTGGTTTAGGTTTATTTTAGTTGAGTTTATTTTTATTTTATTTTTTAGTTTAGTTTTTTATTTTTTTATTTTATTTAGGTTTAGGTTTTATTTTATTTTTAGGTTTAGGTTTTAGGTTTTATTTTAGGTTTAGTTTAGGTTTTATTTTTTTATTAGGTTTATTTTTTTTGCTTATTTTACTTTATTTTAGTTTAGGTTTATTCAAGTTTATTTTATTTAGTTTAGTTTATTTATTTCAATTTTATTTTTAGTTTTAGTTTAGGTTTATTTTATTTTTTTTATTTTATTTTTATTTTAGGTTTCATTTTTATATTTAGGGTTTAGGTTTTATTTTATTTATTTTCAAATATATTTAGGTTTGGGTTTTATTTATTTATTTTATTTTATTTGGTTTATTTTATTTTAGTTTTATTTTATTTAGGTTTTTTTATTCTTAGGTTTATTATAATTTTTAGTTTAGTTTAGATTTTTCTATATTTTATTTTAGTTTATTTTAATTTTTTTATTTTATTTTATTTTTAGGTTTTGGTTTGGGTTTTAGTTTGGATTTATTTTATTTTATTTGTCTTAATTTTGTAAGTTTATATTTATTTTGATTTAGGTTTATTTAGTGGATTAAGTTTTAGGATTTGGGGCTCAGGGTTTGTGGTGGGGTCAGGGTGGGTTTGGCTCAGTAAGTGCTCATGCCTTTATGGTTTAGTGAGGTTTAGTGGCTCAGGATAACAGATTTAAGATCTAGTGGCCTGGATTTTGGTGGTTAGTCAGGTAACGCTCAGTGGTTGTGATCAGGCCCAGTCAGGGTCAGTGGTCATGGTAAAGGGGTTAGTGGGTGGTAGTGGTCTAAGCTCAGTTAGTAGGTTTGTGGCTAGGTTTATGGTAGTGGGTCAGTAGATATGGGTAAGTTTGGTTGTGGTAGGGTTTAGATTTTAAAAAAAAGCAAACAAGTTATTAGTTTATTTTATTTTATTTCACATTATTTTTTTTTTAATTTAGCTTATTTTATTTTTACTTAGTTTATTTTATTTATTTTAATTTAGGTTTTTTATTTTTGCTTATTTTTTTAGGTTTAGGTTAATGTTTATGATTATTTTTAAGTTTAGTTTCATTTTTAGTTTATTTTTTAGGATTTTGTTTTATTTTTTATTTTTAGGTTTAAGTTTAAGTTTTTATTTTATTTTTTTAGGAATTGGTTTTAGGTTTTTATTTTAGGTTTATTTTTAAGTTTTATTTTCATAGGTTTAGTTTATTTTTAGTTTATTTTATTTTATTTAGTTTATTTAGGTTTAAGTTTTATTTATTTTGTTTATTTTAGTTTATGTTTAGGTTTATTTTATTTTATTTAATTTAGTGGTTTTTTTTTAAGTTTAGGTTTTATTTTATTTTTTATTTATTTTAGGTTTTAGTTTTGGTTTATTTTGGGTTTAGGTATTTATTTAGTTTTATTTTATTTTATTTTTTATTTTATTTTGATTTTATGTTTAGTTTTATTTTAATTAGGTTTTTATCTTAAGTTTATTTTAATTTAGGTTTTATTTATTTTATTTTATAATTATTTTTTATTATTATATTTTGTAGATTTATTTAGTTTATGTTATTATTTTATTTTTATTTTATTTATTGTTAAATTTAGTATTTATTTTTATCTTATTTAGGTTTATGTTTATTTTATTTAGGTTTATATATATAGGTGGATAGGTGGAGAGTGGGGTGTGGCCTGGTTGAGATGGTTGTGGGTTTAGTCAGGAGATTTAGGTTATGTGGCCTGGATTTTAGGGTTAGCTCAGTAGGCTCAGAAGGGGTAGGTTAAGTGCCTGGGTAGTTTATGAGGGTTTTAGGTGGGAGTGGTAGTTTTAGGGTAGAGGTGTGGTAGTGGGTCAGTAGTGGAGTGGTTTAAGGTGGGGTCAGGTTTATAAGTTTATGTATGTTAGTAGGTTTAGAGTTTAGGGTAGATTATGATTTAGGGTTAGAGTTTAAGGTTTTAAAAAAAAAGAACCGGTTTAGGTTTATTTAGTTTATTTTATATATTTTAGTTTATAGAATTTTAATTTATTTAAGTTTATTTTTTATTTAGTTTAGATTATTTATCCAAGTAGGTTTTTTATTTTAGTTTATTTTTAAGCATATGTTTATTAGTTTATTTTATTATTTATTTAGGAATTTTAGGTTTTATTTTATTTTTCAATTTATTTTATGTTTTATTTTTATTTTTTATTTATTTTGTTTAGGTTTACATTTTTAGTTTATTTTATTTTATTTCATTTAGGGTGTTTTATGCTTTTTATTTATTTTAGATAGTTTATTTTAGTTTAGGTTTAGGTTTATTTTATTTTGTTTATTTTAGGTTTAGGTTTTTTAGTTTAGGGTTTAGGTTTATTTTTATTTATTTTTAGGTTTATTTTTTTTTTTTTATTTTATTTTTTTATTTTAAGTTTATTTTATTTTGTTTAGTTTAGGTTTTAATTATTTTATTTTAGTTTAGTTTTATTTTTTTTTATTTTTTTATTTACATTTAGGTTTAGTTTAGATTTTTATTTTTTATTTATTATTTTATTTTATTTTATAGTATGTTATTTATAGTTTAGGTTTAGCTTTAATGATTTAGGGTTTAGTGGGTTTGAGTTTAGTGTTTAGTTTTATGGGCTCAGGTTTAAGGTATGATCAGTGGTCATGGCCAGGTCAGTTGTGGCTCAGCCTAGTTTAGTGTAGTTTGGGTTTAGGGTTGTGGTAAGATTAGTTAGTTTAGGGTCAGGGTTTTGGCCTAGTTTTAGATTTAGGTTCATGGTTTAGGGGGGTCAGTGGGGTAGGGTCTAGGTTTAACATTTTGGTTTAGGGTTTAAGGCTTTTAAGGTTTAGGGTTTAGGTTTATGGCTTTTAGGTTTTGGTTTATTTTATGGTTTTATTTTTTTTAAATTAAATAAACGAGTTTAGTTTATTTAGTGCATTACACTTTTATTTTAATTTAGGATTTTTTTTTATTTATTTAGTTTATTATTATTTATGTTTGTATATTTTATTTTGGTATTTTATTTTATTTTACTTTTAATGTTTAGGTTTAGATTTATGGTTATTTTAGTTTAGTTTTATTTTATTTTATTTTTTGTATATGATTTCTTTTATTTTTTTTTTTTAAGTTTTATTTAGTTTTATTTTTTTATTTTAAGTTTATTTTTTTTATTTTATCTTGTTTTTATTTTAAGGTTTATTTTATTTTAGTTAAGTTTAGGCTTTTCTTTATTTTATTTAATTTTTATTTTATTTTACATTTTTAGGTTTAGGTTTTAGTTTAGGTTTTATTTTATATTATTTTATTTTTTAGGTTTAGGTTTAATGATTATTTTAATTTTAGGTTTTTTTAGTTTAGAGTTTTTAGGTTTTGGGGTTTAGTGGGGTTTGGTGGGATCTTTAGGTTTAGTTGTGGGTTTAGAGTTGTGGTTTAGGGTTTAAGGTTTAGGATTTATGGTTTAGGGTAGGGTTTAAGGTTTAGGTTAGTTAGGGTTTTTTTCTTAATCGAGTAAACCCATTTAGGTTTATTTAGTTTATTTTATTTATTTATTATTATTTTATTTTAAGTTTATTTTTATTTTTTATTTATTTTAGTTTAATTATTTGAGATTTATTTATTTTAATTTAGGTTTTTTATTTTAGTTTATTTTCTAGGTTTATGTTTAGGTTTATTTTTAGTTTTATTTTATTTTATGTTTTTAGGTTTAGGTTTAATTTTATTTAGGATTAGGTTTAAGTTTTATTTTTTTTAGGCTTAAGTTAGGTTTTATTTTATTTTATTTAGGTTTTAATTTCAATTTAGTTTAAGTTTTTATGTATTTTATTTTAGTTTAGTTTTATTTTTTTTATCATTTTTTTAGATGTTTAGTTTTTCATTAGGTTTTATTTTATTTTATTTTGATTTAGTTTTTTTATTTTATTTTGGTTTTATTTAGTTTAGGATTTTATCTTTAGGGTTTAGTTTGTGGTTAGGTTTATAGAGTTTGGGTTTAGAGTTTAGAGTTTTTAGAGTTAGGTTTTGGTTTAGGGTTTAGAGTGGGTTTTTGGGTTTAGGGTTTAGGGTTTAGGTTTTAGGGTTTGTGGGTTTTAGGTTTAGGTTTTTTAAGTTTTAGTTTAGGATTTTGGGTGGCTTTTTAATTAAAACAAATTCAAATTCAACATTTCTTCTTTCAATTTCATCAACCAATAATTTTCTATTTGATGACATAGGTAAAAAATGAACATGCAGGCAAATCAACCCTAGATAACTAGAACTATCTCTACTATAAAGATATAGTTCCAAAAGTAGCAGATCAGATTGGCCATTCTTAAGTTTCTCTAGTTGCCATCAGAACCACCCCACCCTTTAGAGTAGCAAGATCCACCATCATATCCCATATCTCTCCCTTCACCACTACCACAGCTATAATCTTCATTGCTCCTACTACCTCCATAACCATGTACCATCTCCATATCCACCTTTGATACCCCCACACCTGATAATCACCTCCTCTACCTTCACCTCCATCGCAAGATCTACTAAGTGACTTATGTTTTCTTTACCCATTCTTATGGTTTATATTTATTTTTTATGGTTTAGGATTATTTTAATTTATTTAGTTACTTTAGATTTAGTTTAGGGTTTGAAGGTGGGTTTTGGGTAGTTTAGATTTTGGAGGGAGGGAGGGTTTATGCTTTAGGATTGGGTTATGGTTTAGGGGTGCAGTGTTGTGTTTTAGAGTTTAGGTTTAGGTTTATATGATATGGTTTAGGAGGGTAGTTTGGATTTGGATTTATTATTTAGGATTTTTAGGTTAGGATTTTTAGTTTTAAAACCACAAACCCATTAGTTTATTTAGTTTATATAGTTCATTTTTATTTATTTTAGTTTATTTTATTTTATTATTTATTTATTTATTTATTTATTTAGTTTAGTTTTTTATTTAATTATCTTTAGTTTATTTTAGCTTATTTGTTTAGTTTTATTTTATTTTATTTTAAGATTATGTTTATTTTTATTTTTTAGGTTTTTATTTTTTTTTTAGGTTTACATTTTTATTTTATTTTAATTTATTTTATTTAGTTTGTATTTAGTTATTTATTTTGAGGTTTAATTAGTGGGTTTAGGTATAGGTAGGCTTTAGGGTTTAAGATTTGGGGGTGTAGGTAGGTTAATTTTAGGTAGAGTAGGTCAGTGTAGGATGTGGATTTATTAGTTGGTTTAAAGTTTAGGGTTTTATTTATTTATTATTTTTATTTTTTGAAATTTAGTAAACCTTTTAGGTTTATTTATTTAGTTTATCTATTTATTATAGTTTATTTTAGTTTTATTTTATTTATTTAGTTTAGTTTATTTATTGAGGTTTATTTATTTTAGTTTACTTTTGGTTTAGTTTATTTAGAGTTTATTTTTATTTTATTTTTATTTTAGGTTTATGTTTTATTTTTTATTTTTAGTGTAGCTTTTTTATTTATTTTAGTTTTAAGTTTATTTGAGGTTTTATTTTAGTTTAGGTTTAGATTTAAGTTTAATTTTAGGTTTTATTTATTTTTAGTTTATTTTATTTTATGTGGATTAAGTTTATTTTTTATTTTTATTTATTTTAGGTTGCTTTTACTTTAGTTTAGGGTTTTATATTTTTTATTTATTTAGGTTTATTTTTAGGTTTATATATTTAGTTTTATTTTATTTTATTTTATTTCAAGTTTATTTTATTTTTTTTATTTGACGTTCATTTTTTTTTTTTTTTTTTATTTTTTATTTTGGTTTATTACAATTTTAATTTAGTTTAGATTTTTTTAATTATTTTATTTTAGTATATTTTTATTTTTTATTTTATTATATTTTTAGGTTTAGATTTAGGTTTAAGTTTATGTTTTTATTTTATTTTATTTTATTTTATTTAGTTTTATCTATTTTTTAAAGTTTTTTTTAGGTTTTTTGTGGTTTTAGGTTTAGGTTTTATGGTTTAGAGTTTAGATTTAGATTTTAGGTTTAAGGTTTGGGTTTTAGTTTAGCTCATTTGTGGTTTTGTGTGGTTTATTAGGGTTTAGGTTTAGGTTTTAGGTTTTAGGTTTGTGGGTCAGATTTGGGTTTTTAGGTTTTAGGGTTTAGGTTTTCTTAAATTAAGTAAAATGATAGGTTTAGGTTTATTTAATTTAATTTTTTATTTTAGTTTATTAATTTTTAATTTTATTTAGGTTTAGTTTTAATTTTTATTTAGATTAGTTTATTTATTTTATATATTTTATTTTAATTTATTTTAAAGTTAGGATTAGCTTTATCCTTATTTTAGTTTAGTTTTATTTTTTTTTATTTTATTTTAGGTTTAATTTTATATTTATTTAGTTTAGGTTAAAGTTTTTTTTTTTTAGTTTAGGTTTTAGGTTTTATTTTAGTTTTATTGTTAGGTTTTATTTTAGTTTAGGTTTAGGTTTATTTTAGTTTATTTTATTTTATTTAGTTTAGGTTTAGGTTTAGTTTATTTTTTGGTTGAAGTTTAGGTTTTATTTATTTTAGTTTAGGTTTAGGTTTATTTTATTTTATTTTAGTTTAGTTTTTTTAAGTTTAGATTTAAATTTTATTTTCTATTTATTTTATGTTTATTTTTTAGGTTTAGGATTTTATTTAATTTTTATTTTATTTTATTCTCGATTTATTTTATTTTTATTTTACATTTAGTTTTTATTTATTTAGGTTTTTATTTTTAGCTTTATTTTATTTTTTTAGTTTAGCTTAAGTTTTTATTTATTATATTTAATTTATGTTTTATTTTTAATTTTATTTAATTTTCACGTTCAGGTTTAGATAAAAGTTTAGAGGTAAGCGCAAAAGAAAAATTTTGGAATGAATTAGAGGGATTAATATAAAAGATACCTCTTAATAGATATTATGGTTCATAGAAAGATAAATATTTTATGTGTTCAAGAAACTAAATGGGTTGGGGAGAAAGCCAAGGAGATTGATAGTTTAGGTTTTAAACTTTGGTATTCGTAAAAGTCTAACTAGAAATGGTGTGTGATTATAGATAAAATTTTGAAGGATAATGTTGTAAATATTAATAGATGTGAGATAGAATTATAGCTTCAAAGATTATTATTGATACTAAAATTATCAATGTTATAAGTGTCTATGCTCCTCAAGTAGGTTTGGAGGTAAGTTAAAAGAAAAATTTTGGAATGAATTAGAGGGATTAATACAAAAGATACCTCTGAAGAAAAAAGTATTTATTGAGGAGATTTAAATGGACATGTTGGTAGAGTGTAGAAGATTTTAAAAGTATTCATGGTGGTTATGGATTTGGAGTGAATGAAGAAGGTAGACTATATTAGATTTTATTTTAGCTTATGATTTTATAACTAACAATTTATTTAAGAAAAGAGATGAACATATTATTACATATAAAATGGATCTAGTAAAACATAGATTGATTATTTTTGATAAGAAAAATAGATCGCTTAGATTGTAAAGATTGTAAGGTGTTTCCAAGTGAAAATCTAAGTACCCAACATCGATTAGTTTTAGATTTTAAGATGAAAGGTTGTAAGAGAAAAATAAACCAAATTATTGTCCTAAAATTAGATGGGTTTAAGAACACAAAAAAAAATATTTTAAGAGCAAGCTACAAGAGATTAGAATTTGGGATGTTCATGAGGAAGCTAACATTATGTGGAAAAAATAGCCATTAAGCAAGTTGTTAAAGATGTGCTTGGAGAATCAAAAGGAAAATCTTCTTTAATAAGAATAGTTGGTGGTGGAGTCGAGTGCAAGAAAAGATAAAAAATAAGAAGTATTGTTATAAAACTTGGTTTAAATGTAAAAACTCGGAGAATTGAGAAAGATATAAAGTGGCCTATAGAGATTCTAAGAAAGCGATATATGATGCAAAAAATTTAGTTTTTAGTGATTTATACGATAGATTAGATACCAAAGAAGGTGAAAGATGTATGTATAAGTTAGACAACCAAAGAGATAGGAGAAGTAAAGATATAGTTAAGTGAGGTGTTATTAAGGATGAAAATAATAAAATGCTTTTAGAAAAGGATATTGAAAATAAGTGGATGAGGTATTTTGATAAACTTTTCAATGAAGGATCTGAAAGTACAATTGATTTTAGCAACCTATACCTGTAAACAAAAAATAAAGAATTTCATTTTATCATCGATTAGTAAATTTAAAGCTTTCAAGAAAATGAAATGTGGAAAAGCAGAGGACCTGTAATATTCCAATAGAAGTGTTGAAATGTTTAGGAGATCAAGGAATTTCTTTATTACAAATCTTTTAATGTCATTTTAAAGACTAAAAGATGCCTATGAGTGGAGAAAGAGTTTGTTGGTTCTATATTTAAGAATAAAGGTGATAATTGACAGGCAAATTATAGGAATTAAGTTAATGTGTTACATTAAAATTATGAGAGAGAGTAATTGAGCAGGTTATGATGTGATCAGAAGTTTCTCACAATTAGTTTGGTTTCATAGTAGATCTACTATGGATGCTATATATTTAAGGTTTTACTGAGAAGCATTAGAAAGTGAGGAGGATCTACATATGATATTTATTGATTTAGAGAAAGTTATGATAAAGTTTCAAGAGATGTTCTTTGGAGAGTTATAGCAGAAAGGAATTAATATTTATATTCAAGTCATGATATGTATACTAGAGTTTTTACTGTGTCCAAACACAAGGAGGATTGATAAAATATTTTCCTATTTCAGTTGGATTACATCGACTTTAAGCCCTTATCTTTTACTCTAGTTATGGATGTTCTTACTAGGCATTTACAACAAGATGTACTTTGGTGTATGCTTTTATGACATTCTTCTTGTTGATAAGACTAGAGAGGAGTCCATAAAAACTTGAATTATGGAGGTCTCAGTCTAAAGGTTTTCTTTAAGTAGATCTAAAACTGAATATATGGAGTGTAATTTTATTGTAGAAGTTCTAGTTGTGACATTAGGTGAACAAATCATTAATAAGAGTGAGTGTTTTTATATTTAGGCTCTATTGTTCAAAATGATGGTGAAATAGATGGAGATGTTATTAAGAATTTCAAGTGGAGGAATGCCCGGCCTATTATGTGATAGAAAAGTTCCACTTAAACTTAAGGAAAATTTTATAAGATGGTGGTAAGACTAATGACTTATTTAATGTTGGCCAGAAGCATAAGACTAAGTTAAGTGTTACAAAGATGAGGATGCTTAGGTGAATGAGTGGTTTTACTCTAGATAGAATGTAAAATGAGTATATTCAAGAAAAGTTAGTAGCTCAGAATAGATAAGATTAGGGAGAGTCACGTTAGATGGTTTGGCCACATAAAGCCTCAGTCGATGATTAGAGAGAGTGCATTATATTTGGCTTATGTTAAGAAAGGTAGATAACCAAAAAAGACTTGGTTAAGATGTATATTATCTTATTATACTTGATTTAAATGAGAATTGGACACAATAAGACAAAATGGAGATGAAGGATTCATGTAGCCGACCCCACCTAGTGGGATTAAGGCTTGTTGTTGTTGTTGTTGTTGTTGGGATTAAGGCCTGGTTGATGGTGATATTCCTATCATCAAAGTTCTACCCATTCTTAGAATTTAGGTTTATTTTTTAATTTATTTAGTTACTTTGGGTTTAGGTTTAGGGTTTGGTGTTTGGTTGGTTTAGGGTTTAAGAGTTAAGAGTTTAGGGTTTAGGGTTTTAGTGTTTATGCTTTAGTGAATAGGGTTTAGTGGTTTTTTTAGCTTTAGGATTCTTTAGAATTTTTAGGGTTTAGGGTTTAAGGTTAGTTTAGGGTTTAGGTTTAGTTAGTTTATATAGTTTACTCTCTTTTTTTTAAATTTTTATTTATGTTTATTTTTATTTTTATTTAGTTTAGTTTATTTATTTTAGTTTAGGTTTTTTATTTAATTTATTTTTTAGGTTTAGGTTTAGGTTTATGCTTATTTTTAGTTTAGTTTTGTTTTTATTTTATTTTTTATGTTTACATTTTATTTTTTTATTTTTTTGTTGAGGTTTAGGTTTTTATTTTATTTTTTTTAGGTTTAGGTTCTAGGTTTTTTATTTGGTTTATTTTTTTTTTTTTAGTTTAGGTTTAGGTTTATTTTAGTTTATTTTATTTTATTTAGTTTGGTTTAGGTTTAGTTTATTTTAGTTTTAGGTTTAGGTTTTATTTCTTTAGTTTAGTTTATTTTTAGTTTGGTTTAAATTTATTTTATTTTATTTTAGTTTAGGTTTTTTTTATTAGGTTTTAGGTTTTAATTTTTTATTTATTTTAGATTTTATTTCTTTATTTATTTTAGGTTTTATTTTAGGATTATTTTTTTAGGTTTTGTTTCTGTTTTTTAGTTTTATTTTATTTTATTTTAGGTTTATTTTATTTTATTTTTATTTTATTTCTTTAGTTTTATTTTATTTTTTATTTTTAGTTTATTTTATTTTTAGTTTAGTTTAGGTTTCATTTATTTTATTTTAGTTTAGTTTTTATTTTTTATTTAATTATATTATTATTTTTAGGTTCAAGTTTAGGTTTTGGTTTAGGTTAAGGATCTAGTTTAGGTTTTTATTTTATTTTGTTTTTAATTTTATTTTGGTTTTTCATTTATTTTATTTTTAGGTTTTATTTAGTTTAGTTTAGGTTTTTTTTAGTTTTCATTAGGGTTTAGTGTTGGGGTTGTAAGTTTTAGGAATTAGAGTTTAGGATTTAGGGTTTAGGGTTTAGGTTTTAGGGTTTGTTTATTTTTATTTATTTTTATTTTTATTAAATTAAGTAAACTTGTAGGTTTAAGTTTATTTAGTTTATTTTATATTTATTTTAGTTTATTTTATTTTTTTATTTTATTTTATTTAATTTAGTTTATTTATTTGAGGTTTATTTATTTTAATTTATTTTTAGGTTTTATATTTTTTTAGTTGAGTTTATTTTATTTTATTTTTTTTGGTTTAGTTTTATTTTTTTATTTTAGGTTTAGCTTTTAGGTTTTTATTTTATTTTTTTTAGGTTTAGGTTTTAGGTTTTATTTTAGGTTTGTTTTAGTCTTTATTTTTCTAGCTTTTAGGTTTATTTTTAGTTTATTTTATTGTATTTAATTTTGTTGTTGTTTATGTTAGTTTAGGTTTGAGTTTTATTTACTCATTTTAGTTTTTTTTTTTAGTTTAGGTTTATTTTATTTTGTATTTTTATTTTGGTTTTAGTTTTTATTTTTAGCTTACTGTTTGGGTTTTATTTTTTATATTTTTTTAAGTTTATTTTTAGGTTTAGGTTTTCATTTAATTTTTATTTTATTTTATTTTACGTTTATTTTATTATTATTTTATGTTTACTTTTTATTTTATTTAAGTTTTTTAATCTTAGGTTTATTTTATTTTCTTATTTAGTTTAGGTTTTATTTATTTTATTTAGTGTATTTTTATTTTATTTTATTTTATTTAGGTTTAGGCTTAGTTTTAGTTTAGGTTTTTTATTTTATTATATATTTTATTTATTTAGGTTTATATTTTTTTTCTTTATGTTTTGGTTTTATTTAGGTTTAAGTTTTTTTTAGTTTAGGGTTTTTAGGTTTTTTAACTTAGGGCTCAGGGTTTAGTGGCTCATTTTAGGGTCAGTGGCCCAGGGTTTATTTTGTGGCTATTTTTGTTTCAGTGGTAGGTTTAGGGAGGGTCAGTGGTACGATTTTGTTTAGGGTTTATAGTTTATTAGCCTAGCATATCCAGGTTTTTAGGTTTAGGGGAGGGTTAGTCAGGGTTAAACATTTTTGTTTTATTTATTATTTTATTTTAAAAAAGTAGAGTTTATTTATATTTATATTTAGTTCATTTTTATTTTATTCTTTTATTTAGTTTTTTATTTATTTTTGGTATTTATAGTTTATCTTTAGTTTATTTTATGAGTTTTAATTTTATTTTTTAGTATTTAATTTATTTTATATTTTCAGGTTTTTTTTATTTTTATTTTAGGTTTATTTTAGGTTTTTTATTTTAGTTTAGTTTAAGTTTATTTTAGTTTATTTTATTTTATTTAGTTTAGAAGTTTGTTTAGTTTATTTAGGTTTTATTTTATGTTTATTTTGTTTTATGTTATTTTTATTTTTTTAGTTAAGTTTTTTTATTTTAGTTTAGAGTTATTTTAATTTTATTTATTTTAGGTTTATTTTTAGTTTAGGTTTTCTTTAGTTTTATTCTATTTTATTTTAGTTTAATTTATTTTATTTTACGTTACTTTTATTTTATTTTAGGTTATTTATTCTTAGGTTTATTTTGTTTTTTTTTTAGTTTGGTTTTAGTTTTTTTTTAATTTATTTTAATGTATTTATTTTTTTATTTTATTTTATTTTGGATCAGCTTAGTTTATTTTTAGTTTATTTTATTTGATTTAGTTTAGGGTTTAAGATAAATTTATTTTATGTTTAGTTTCCTTTATTTTTTTTAGTTTATTATAGTTTAGTTTAGGTTTATTTTATTTTATCTATTTTATTTAGGTTTAGTCATTTTAGGTTTAGGTTTTTATTTAGTTTATTTTATTTTATTTTATGTTTATTTTGGTTTTAATTTAATTTTAGTTTTTATTTTATTTAGCATTTTTATTTTTAGGTTTATTTTATTTTTTTTAGTTTAGTTTAAGTTTTTAATTATTTTAGTTTTTATTTTTTATTTCATTTATTTTAGGTTTATGTTTTAGGTTTAGGTAAGTTTAGTTTTTTTAGTTTAGGTTTATATTTTATTTTATTTTATTTTATTTAGGTTTAGTTTTTTTTTTATTTTTATTTTTAGGTTTATTTATTTTATGTAGGTTTTAGGTTTTGGGTTTAGGGTTTTATTTTTTTTGGTTTATATTTGGGTTAGTTTAAGTTATTTTTATTTATTTTTTTAGTTTTTATTTTATTTTATGTTTATTTGGTTTTTTTTTTTAGTTTTTTATTTTATTTAGCATTTTATTTTAGGTTTATTTTATTTTTTAGTTCATAAGTTTAATTATTTTATTTTAGTTATTTTATTTATTTTAGGTGAGGTAGGTTTTATTTAAAGTTTAGTTATATTTTATTTTATTTTATTATTTAGGTTTTTTTATTTATTTTTATTTATTATTATGTAGTTAGGTTAGTGGTAGTTTATTTAGGGTTGTATTTGGAGGGATCAGTTAGTTAGGGTCAGTGGCCCAGGTTGTGGCTCAGGGCCCAGGGAGGGTTGGGCTTTAAGTGCAGTGTTTAGGGTGATAGGGTGGAGTGGTGGAGTTTTATTTGGGTAGTTTATGATTAGAATTTATTTATTATTTATTTAGTGGGTATATTTATTTATAGTATGTTTTAGGTTTAGGTTTAGTTTAGATTTAATGTTTTAGTTATTAGAATAAATTGATATTCTACATTTCTTCTTTTATTTCATCAGCTTTCTAAGTTTTCTAAGTTGACATTTTGAGGATCTTTTAGATAATGATATCTATAAAGACACAACCATGCTTATAGTGTTCTTTAGTTTATTTTAATTATTTTATTTTAGGTTTATTTTATTTTAGTTTTGTTTAGTTTTTTATTTTTTTTATTTTATTTTATTTTAGTTTATTTAGTTTTTTATAGGTTTTATTTTCTTTTTTATTTAGTTTTAGTTTTATTTATTTTAGTTTTTTTTTTTAGTTTTTAGGTTTATTTTTTAGTTTTATTTTGTTTTATTTTATTTTAGGTTTAGGCTTTGATTTGGTTTAGGTTTTATTTGGTTGGGTTTTAGGTTTAGTGTATAGTGGTGTTTAAGATTTATTTAGAGTTAGGTTTTTTTATAGGTTGGTATTTTATTGGTTTATATTTATTAGAGGTTTAAAGTTTTATTAGTTTATGATTTTAGTTTATTTAGTTTATTTTATTTATTTTAGTTTATTTTATTTTTAAATTTAAGTTTATTTCTTTTTTTATTTTATTGAATTGGTATTTTAACTTTATTTATTTTAGATTTGGATATTTACTTTTAGAGTTTATTTTATTTTATTTTAAGTTTATAGGGTTTTGTGGGTTTGTTTTTAGTTTTGCATTTATTTTTAGGGTTTAGGGTTTTATTTTAGGGCCTAGGGTAAGGTCAGGGTTATAAGTTTATCATTTAGTGTATGAATGATTTCATAAGACATTTGATACCATCAATGTTTTAATAGTCAGTCATGTGCCTGTGGCTTCAGGGTTTAGGTTTTTAGGGTCAGTGGCTCAGGTTGTGGATTGTGGTTTAGCTAGGGTAGGTTTTTAATTTAGGCATGGTTTGTGGCTTTTTTTAGTGTTTTTAGGGTTTTGGGTTTAAGGTTTTAGGTTTTATCATTTTAATGTTACAGTTTTTTTTTATTTTATTTAGTTTTATTTTATTTTATTTTAGGTTTATTTTATTTTTATTTATTTATTTTATTTAAGTTTTTTTTTTATTCTTAGGTTTATTTTATCTATTTTAGTTTTTTATTTTTTTTATTTTATTTTATTTTATTTTTATTAGTTTATTTTATTTTATTTTAGTAGCTTAGTATTATTTTTATTTATTTATTTTATTATTTTTTTTTTTTATTTATTTCATTTTTTTTATTTTAGGTTTAAGTTTATTTTTTTATTTTAGTTTAGATTTATTTATTTGTGGTTTAGTTAGGGTTTTTCTTTAGGGTTTTTTATTTGTGGTTTAGTGTTTATTGGTTTTTGGGTTTAGGGTTTTAGTTTATTTTAGAGTAGTTTAGGTAGTAGGCTCAGTTTTTTTATTAGAGTTTTTGGATATTTAGGGTCATTTATTTTATCGTTTTTAGGTTTTGGGTAGTTAGGTTATAGTGAGTTTTTATCAAACCTAGGTTTAGTTTATTTAGTTTATATTTTAGTTTATTTTATCATTTATTAAGTTTATTTATATTTTTTAGTAGTTTAGTTTTTTTAACTATTTCAGTTAGATTTTATTTTAATTTATTTTAGGTTTAGGTTATTTTTAGAAGTTTATTTTTATTTTATTAGCTTTTAGGTAGTAGAGGTTTATTATGGGTAGGATTTAGTTATTAGGTCAGGGTTGGAGGGTGTAGCATTATGGTTTAGGGATTTTATGGTTTAGGTTTAGGTTATAATTGAACATTTTAGGAAGCTTGAATGATTTACATTGATAGATTTCCAGTATTTTTAGTTTCATTTTAAGGTTTGTAGGGTTTATTTATTTAGTGGTTTTAGTTTTTGTGGTAGGGTAGGTTTATCTAGTGTGTAAGTTTAGTTTAGTTTGAAGTTTTATTTAGTTTTTTATTTTATTATATTAGGTTTATTTTATTTTATTTTACATTTTATTTTATGTTTATTATCAAGTTTATTTTATTTTATTTAGTTTAGTTATTATTTATTTTATTAGTCTTTATTAGTTTATTTTATTTATTTTATGTTTATGATGTTTAGTTTATGTTTTATTTTATTTTTAATTTATTTTATTTAGGTTTAGGTTTTATTTATATTTGGTTTAATTAGTAGATTTTTTAGTTTTTGGTTTAGTTTAGGGCCTTATCTAGTTTTAGGTTTAGGGTAGGCTCAGTGAGCCAGGGTATAGTTTAGTGGTAGGGTTTATGGTTTATAATTTCAAGAACCAACCCATTAGGAAGCTTGAATGATTCAACATAATGATATTATGTTTTAAAGCATAGGTTTAGGGCTAGGTATGTTATTGATAAATTTAGGCTCAGGGTAGGTTTTTAGGTAGTCTGGGTTTTCAGTTAGTATAGTGTAGGTCAGTTAGTTAGTTTTTTTATTTAGTTTTTATATCTAGGTTTATTTATTGATTATGATTAGTTTAATTTAGGTTTCTTAGGTTTTATTTTATTTGTATTTAGTTTATTTATTTTATTTAAGCTCATTATTATTTAGTATTTTATTTTTTAAGTTTTGGTTTTTTACATTTTTATTTATCATTTTATTTTATTTTATTTAGTTTGTGTTTTAATTTATTTTCTTTTCTTTTAAGTTTTACTTGGTTTAGTTTGTTTTGGTTTTGGGTTTTAGGTTTAGGTTAGTTTGTGGTTTAGTGTTAAGGCTTTGTGGTTTGGATTTTTGTGGTTTAGGGCTTGTGGTTTAGTGGTTTGTGGTTTAGGGCCTTGTGGTTTTATTTGGGTAGGGTTTCTGTGGTTTATTTTATAGGTTTATGTAGTTTTTGGGTTTTTTTTAGCATTTAGATTTAGGGTTTAGTGGTTTAGGGCATTTTTTTAATTAGTAAACCAATAGTTTACATTTTTTAGTTTATTTTTTTATTTTATTTTAGTTTATTTTATTTTTTATGTTTATTTAGTTTATTTTTTTTTTATTTTATTTTGTTTTATTTTGTATTTTAGGTTTTATTTATTTTAGTTTAGGTTTTAATTTTAATTTATTTTTTTTGGTTTAGTTTAGTCTATGTTTATTTTAGTTTAGTTTTATTTTATTTATTTTTTAGGTTTTATTTTATTTTTTTTTTAGGTTTTATTTTATATTTTTTGGTTTTAGCTTTAGGTTTATTTTAGGTTTTATTTTTATTTAGTTTATTTTATATTTATTTTATTTATTTGATTAAGTTTTAGTTTATTTTATTAGTTTAGTTATAGTTTATTTAGTTTATTTTAGATTAGTTAGATCTTTTATTTTTTATTTTATTTAGGTTTAGGGTTTATGTTTTATTTTTTTCTTTTATTTTAAGTTATTGTTTTGTTTAGGTTTTTATTTAGTTTTTATTTTATTTTATTTTTGGTATATTTTATTTTTATTTTATGTTTATTTATTATTTTATTTAGGTTTTTATTTTTAAGTTTATTTTTTTAGGTAGTTTAGTTTTTTATTTATTTATTTTAGTTTATCTTTTTTTATTTCTTTTTTTAGTAGTTTTAGTTTAGTTTTAGTTTACATTTTATTTTATTTTATTTTATTTTATATTTAGGTTTTATTTTATTTTAGCTAGTTTTTTCTTTGGGCTCAGTTTTTTAGTTTAGGGTTTTGAGGATTTATGGTCAGGGTCAGAGGTGTGGTTAGTGTTTGTGGTCAGTGGTTAGATTTTAGTGTTTATTTAGGGTTTAGGGTTTGGGGTTTAGGGTCAGGGTTTAGTTTGTGGTAGGTCAGTTAGCAAGAGTGATTTATTTATTATTTTATTTTATTAAGCAAAGTTTATTTTATTTAGTTTATTTTTAATTTATATTATTTTATTTTATTTTGATTTAGGTTTATTTATTTTTTATTTAGTTTTATTTTATTTTTTCTTTTTTTATTTAGTGTTTTATTTAGTTTATATTTTATGTGGTTTAGTTTATGTTATTATTAGTTTAATTTTATTTTATTTTTAGTTTGGTTTATTTTTTATTTTTTTTAGTTTAGATTTTAATTATTTTTAGATTAGGTTTAGGCTTTCTTATTTATTTTTAGGTTTATTTTATTAGGTTTAGTTTATTTTTTAGTTTATTTTATTCTATTTAGTTTACGTTTTGGTTTCAATTTAGTTTATTTTATGTTTAGGTTTAGGGTTTTCTTAGTTTATGGTTTAGGTTTTATTTTTTTATTTATTTTTAGGTTTATTATTTAAGTTAGGTTTTTATTTAGTTTTTATTTTATTTTATTTTATGTTTTTTTTATTTTCATTTTAGGTTGACTTTTTATTTTATTTAGGTTTTTTTTAGTTTAGTTTAGGTTTTTATTTATTTTATTTTAATTTAGTTTTTATTTTTTATTTTATTTTCTTTTTTTAGGTTTAGTTTAAGTTTGTTTTATTTTACATTTTATTTTATTTTATTTTTATTTTTTTAGTTTAGATTTATTTATTTTATTTTATTTTATTTATTTTAGGTTTTATTTAGTTTAGTTTATTTTAGCTTTTTAGGGTTTAGAGTTTTGGGTTTAAGGTTTGGGTTTTGGGTTTAGGATTTAGGGTTTTTATTGTGGTTTACATTGTGGTTTTATGGTTTGTGGTTTAGGTTTTTTTTATGTTTTATTGTTTCTGGTCCTTAAGAGATAAACTCATGCTCAGAGCTCTTTTTTAGAGTAAATTATCTAAGTACATCTGAGTTGGATACTGATTAACATATTGGATTCTCACAAAGCTCATTAGATGAGTGCATGCCATTAGAGCTCAAGAGAGTGCATTTTATATTTAAAGTTTAGCACATTAGAGTATTCAAAGTGGAAGGTTTGAGTTATAGGTTTGAGAGCCTGTGGTTTATTTATTTTATTTAGGTTTATTTTATTTTAGGTTTATTCACTTTTTTTTTAGTTTAGTTTTTTTTTTGGTTTTTATATTTCAGCCAACATTTCTCTTTGTTTTTTAGTTTTTTATTTATTTTAATTTTTTAATTTTTTTATTTATTTATGTTATTTTTATTTTAGTTAGTTTATTTTATTTTAGGTTTATTTATTTTTATTTAGGTATTTTATTAGTTTATTTTAGTTTAGTTTTTATTTTTATTAGTATATTTTATTTTATTTGGTTTAAGATTTATTTTTTTATTTTAGGTTTAGTTTAGGTTTATTTTATTTAGGTTTTAGGTTTTTTTTTTATATTTTAGTTTCTTTTATTTTTAGTTTATTTTATTTTATTTTATTTTTATTTATTTTATTTTTTTTAGTTGATTTATTTATTTTATTTTGTTATTTATCTATTTGTTTAGATTTTATTTTTATTTAGGGATTTTAGGCTATTATTTTTAATTTTAGGGTCAGTGGTTAGTTTAGTGGCCTAGGTTTAAGTTTTGGGTCAGTGGTTTAGGTTAGGGCTCAGGCCTAGGGTTTTGTGGTTTTTGTTTAAGGCTCAGGATTTTATGGCCTAGTTTTAGGTTTTAGATATGTGATTGTGTGGCTTGGGTTTAGCTTAGATTTGCCTGGGTTTTTTAGGGTTTTAAAGTTTGTTTACTTTTTATTTTATGAGAACAAATTTATATTCAACATTTCTTCTTTGTTTGTTTATTTATTTTTTTATTTAATTTATTATTTTATTTTATTAATTTATTTATGTTTATTTTTATTTTATTTAGTTTATTTATTTTATTTTTTGATTTATTAGTTTAGGTTTTTTATTTTAGTTTATTTTTAGGTTTATTTTTTTAGTTTTATTTTTATTTTATTTTAGTTTAAGTTTTATTTTTATTTTTTTATTATGTTTAGTTTTATTTTATTTTTAGGTTTAGGTTTTAGGTTTTATTTTAGGTTTATTTTAGGTTTTTTTATTTTAGTTTAGTTTATTTTAGTTTATTTTATTTTATTTAGTTTGGTTTTTAGTTTATTTATTTTAGTCAGTTTAGTTTATTTTTTTGTTTATTTTAGTTTAGTTTAGGTTTATTTTTTTGTATATTTTATTTATTTTTAGTTTTTTTTTTAGTATTAGTTTTATTTTTTATTTTATTTTAGGTTTTATTTTTTATTTTTATTTTGGTTTTATTTATTTTATTGATTTTAGTTTTATTTATTTATTTTTTTATTTTAGTTTTTATTTTATTTTTTTATTTAAGTTTATTTTCTTTTAAGTTTAGGTTTTTATTTTTATCTTTTAGTTTATTTCATTATTTATATTTTATATTAGGCCTTTTTAAGTTTTTTATTTTATTTTATTTTTATCTTTATTTAGATTTAAGTTTTTTTATCTTTATATCAGTATTTCTAGTTCAGTTTTAGGTGGGTTTTGTGGTTTGTGAGGTTTAGGGCCTATGGTCTAGGGTTTTGTGGCCTATGGCTTAGTTTCAGTGCTCAGGTTTTGGGTTTGGCCAGTTGTGCCTGTGGCTATCTGTAGCCTTTTTATCCTGGTTTCTTTGGTTTAGGCCTTTAGGGCTCAGCCATAGTGGCTTGGCTAGTTTTATGCAGGTTTTAGGGTTAGTTTTAAAGTTTGGGTTTGCTCAGGATTTAGGGTATGTGGTTTTAGTTTATGGTTTTAAATTAAGTAAACATGGTTTTGATTTATTTATATTATTTTTTTTATTTATTTTAGTTTATTTTATTTTTTCTTTTATTTTGGTTAAAATTTTTATTTTATTTATTTTAATTTATTTATTTTTGTTTAGATTTTATTTTAGCTATATTTTAGTTTGGTTTATGTTTATCTTTATTTTTTTTTGTTTTGTTTTAGTTTTAGATCAAGATTTAGGTTTTATTTTTATTTTAGGTTTATGTTGGTTTTATTTAATTTTTTTTTAGGTTTAGGTTTTAGCTTTATTTTAGGTTTATTTTAGGTTTTATTTTTAGTTTATTTTAGCTTTACTCTTTAATTTATTTTATTTTATTAGTTTAGGTTTAGGTTTATTTATTTTAAGATTTATTTTAAGTTTTATTTATTTTGTTAATTTCAATTATTTAGGTTTATTTAATTTTTTATTTTTTTCTTTTTATTTTATGTTTATTCTTTATTTAGTTTTTGTTTTTATTTTTTATTTATTTTGTGTTTTTTTATTTTTTAGTTTCTTTATTTTAGTCATTTATTATATTATTTTTACATCTATATAGTCATTATTCTTAGTATTTTATTCTTGTTTATTTTCTTTTAGTTTGGTTTTAGGCATTTATTTATCTTTATCTTATTTTATTTATCATTTATTTTATTTATTTTTGGTTTTAGCTCTAGTTTTATCTTTATTTTATCATTTTATCTTATTTTAGGCCTAGTTTATTTCATTTATTTTATCTTGGCTTCTTTAACATTTTTACTAGGATCATCAGTTTAGGTCTGGGTTAGTGTGGTCAGTTTAGCTCTGGTTCTCATGGCTAGGGCTGGTGTTTATTTTGGTGGCCTAGGTGGCCTGGACCATGTACCTAGAGCTGTAGTTTTAGTCAGGGCCTTTTTTATGGCTAGGTTTGGCTCAGTTTGTGGCTCAGTTTGGATTAGGGCTCACATCTAAGATCAGGATTTGGGTGTAAGTATTTAGATGGTTTAGTGGTTATTTTATTATGTTTACAGATTTAGGTTTATTTTTTTTTTTAAATTAAGTAAACCTGAGGTTTTGATTTATTTAATTTACTTTTTTATTTATTTTAGTTTATTTTTTTTTATTTTTCTGGTTAATTTTTTTATTTAGTTTAGTTTATTTATTTTAGGTTTATTTATTTTAGTTTAGGTTTTTTATTTTAGTTTATTTTTTAGGTTTAAGTTTAAGTTTAGGTTTATGTTTATTTTTTGTTTACTTTTATTTTATTTTTATTTAATTTTTAGGTTTGGTTTTATTTTTTATCTATTTATGTTTATGTTTTTTATTTTACCTTTAGGTTTAGTATTTTTAGGTTTATTTTAGGTTTTTTTGTTAGTTAGTTTAGGTTTATTTTTTAGTTTATTTAGGTTTTTTCATTAGTTTAGGGTTTAGGTTTTATTTTATTTTATTTTTAGGTTTATTTTCTTATGTTTTGGTTTTTTATTTAGTTTATTTTATTTAGGTTTTAAATCCTTCAGATCTTTAAAGAAGAACACATTGCACACTTTAGAGCTTAACACCAAGGAAGGTTTTTATGCAAAGGATAGGGGAGGGTGGCACAACATCGCCAGTCTCATCATACTTGCCTAATTATCCAAGAATGAAATACCATTTGAGTCTATACTCCCTCCAAGTGAGAGCTACCATCCTTCTGAGTCTTCTACCAAGAGCAATGTATCTGCTGATAAAGGCACTAATTCCCTTACTCCACTTACTTTACTTGATTTTTATCATGTACCCCCACCCAAATTGAAATTAATGAAGAAAGTCGATTCTACTTATATATTGTCTAATCTTATTTTTTGATTTATTTTTTGAATGCTCTAGAAATAAAAAAAATAATAGCTTAGTTAAGATGTTTTTATTTAGAGTACTATCCTTCTCAATCAATTCACCTCTTGAGATTGACTTAAAGTTAACTAATTCAGGGATCCCATAGAGAAGTCAGTATGCATGAGAAGGAGAACTTTCAACAACCATCATTCCTGTGTCACTTAAGTGAACCTTTAAAAGTTTATCTGTGGTAGCAAGATAATGGTAAGAAGTCATTGGTTTTGGTGCTAAATTTTAAGATGCTCCACCCATGGATATGCTTTTAGATGACAAAGCAGTTGATTACAATCCTACCATACCTTAGAAAGTATCCAACTAAGTTAAGCATATATATGTTTGTCTTATCCAAAGAGATGAATTCTCTAATACTATCTAAAGATATGCTTATAACTGATAAAAGAGAGGCATGCCATGGGATATCTCAAAGTTACATTTAGAATGAAGACTTATATATCTGCAACCTCCTTTACATTATAATTGAATTTTGCTTCATTATATAGAGTTTTGCACCCCAGACAAAGCCTTCACCGCCATCCTAATCCCCATAGCACTAATCCTAATTCCTATTATAAAAAATTACATTTATGTGGAAAAGTAAATCTAACTACACCAAAATAGAGGTTAGCTAAATATACATATAATCCCAAGTATTTATAATTTGACTAGCACCCTACACATGGTAACTAAGCCCACCTATCCTAACTTGGATTATGCTAATGATTTAAGCAACCATCAAAAAGAGCATTCACATTTATTTTAAGCATCCCTTAAGCATAATCCCCTGTAAAATATGATTAGCTAATATTGGCCTATCATCCACATGAAGCATACACCCTAACATCCAATCTAAAATAATACATCATAAAATAAAACATACATCACATCATACACCATCAACTTAGAGCTGAAGTGGTGACTTAATTCTAATGTGTGTATTAAGGCTTGTGTGGTAAGTCTTGTTAGGCATTACTGTTGTATTTTCTAAGTGACAAATTTGATTTGTCTTTTCTGTTGTTTCATTTGATTACACTTAACAACTTAGTGTTATAAAGAGAGGAAAAGAGGATTTCCCTCTTTCATCCTTACCTTTAGTCACTTTCTAAAGTTTATTAATTTCATTTAGTTCTCTTTAGTGAATGGCTTATTAAATGATTTAATTAATCCTAAGTTTAGGTTCACTTTAAATAATCCTATTCAAAATGAAAGGCATCTTAAGATTAATTTAATTGAATTACTACCACATGACATATATTAAATCATTCCTTTCCATCACATGTAACATGCATATGATTTAATCTTAAGTGTATCTATACATGCAACATATTTTAGCACACTTAAATGATGAATGTATGTGTATGTTTAGAATTTATATTTTATTTGATTGAATTATTTAAACATATTAATTTAAAACTTTATCCAAATTCTAAACAAAAAAGACATAAGAATGAAATTAAATATGTGTTGTTAAACTAGGGAAGTGAGGTAATTAAATGACCTCCTTGGGGCTAACTAAAGCCTCATATTCTCTGGATGTCCAGACTATATACCCATTTGGATTCAATCATATGTAAATTCATATACATGAACATAGGAAGTATGCTCCAAATCATATGGCTAATTAATTCAACCACTTAGTCAATTATGAATGCATGCAATTTTAATGTAAAATGGGATTTTCATTCACTAATCACATATACATATACATGTACAAAGATATAGGCAAGTACTCATTGTTAAACTAGGGAAATAAGGTAATCAAATGACCTCCTTGGGGCTAACTAAAGCCTCATATTCTGATGTCAACTATATACTTGCTTTTCTTGGACACATGGATGTATACATAAATGAGGGAAAGAAAACCATGCAAAGATTATATATTTTGATTGAATCATTTATATATATGAATTAAAGCTCTATCCAAATTCTAATGTTGAAATACATAAGAATGAAATCAAATGGGTATGTGTCATTGTTAAACGGAAGTGAGGTAATCAAATGACCTCCTTGGGGCTAGCTAAAGCCTGTTCTGGGATGTCCACTATATACCCATTACCATTCAATCTTATATAAATCAACACATGAATAGAGGAAAGAGAACTCAAAATTCATACACTAAAGTTATAAGCACATGCATTTCTTATGTATTTATAACTAACATCATAACACATATTATTATTCATTTATAAGCTTTTGAAAAATACATTTGGATTTAATAGTGATAATAATAATGCATATATTAAATTAAATCAACATATGCAAGCTTACAAAAAGGAAATTGTTTTATTTTACTTGGTTTTCAAAAGATTGATGCAACAATTAAAATGACATACAAAATTTAACATGATTGAAATGAGGACAATCATATATAAGCATGTGATTCATTCAACCTAACTAGTACTTAAGGACAATCAAATCAAATAAGATTATTTAAAGCAAACCAAAGCTTCTTTATTAATTAAGTTTTGATTTGATTTGATTTAAAGAGGAGAAGAGAAATCATCACTTGATGTTTTAAACCCATTCCCACATTAGTGATTTGATTTAATTTAAGGAAATGTAATTAAGTTGATTATATGAGTTAATTAAGTTGAACCTTAATTAGATGAATTAGTTACCCTTACCTATGTCACCTTAAAGTAATTAACTAAATAATTATGAGCCAACATGATATGCATGGAAAATAAACTTGCAATGATCCTAGAAATAAAACCTAATGCAATTGGCTCATGATTAATAGTTATTTAGATTAAGGGACTTAATTAATTACTTTATGGTTTTCCCACATGTGGACTAACCATAATTTCATTAAATTCCTTTAGGTTATTAAACACAAAGATCTACCCCATGATTTAATTAATTAAGGTCTGATGTGATTATGATTTCAATTTGATTAAGTTTAATTAATTAGTTAAATCTTAATTAATTTCATTTTAAAAAGGGTGAAATGAACTTAGGAAAGGGGTCCCAACCCTATTCCTTAGTTCACTTATGAACAATGATTAATAAACTTAATTAACCAATTTGTTATTATTCATGGGATTAATTAATCATTAATTAACTTAAAAGAGTAGTTAAGGTTTAATTAGTCAATTTTCTTAATTAAGTGAGCAATAAATCCCAAGAAAATCATGGGAGGTAGAGGTCATCCCATTAAATTAACCCATAAAATTTGGGATTAATTGCTCAAGTAATTAAGGAGAAATTAAGCTAATTAATTTTAATTAAACTTAATTACTATTCAAAATTAGTTAAGATCAATTAATTCTCCTCTAAAAAACCTTTAAAATGAGTATTTATTTGCATTTTTTATTTCTCTATGATTTTTTTTTATGATTTTTAGAAGTTTTAGCCATTAAAAATGATTAATTAAGCCTAATTAAAGCCTAATCCTATTGGTGCCACATGATACACTTTTTACGTGGCACCGCAGAATTGGCTACTTAAAACTTATCCAACTCAGTTCCTACGTGGTAGCGGCAGACACGCTTTCTCATCCGCCATCCAATCTAAGATCGAATGGCTATGTTTAATTCCACAGCTTAATAAGATTAAATCAGATCGATCTAGTGATCTAATCACACATCCATCTAATCATGCATAACGGATGTGTGATCTAACTCATGCAAGTGAGGAGAATGGAGTCCATCACCATTGCTTGATCCGAAGCTACGAGCATCAACTCCAAAAGGATCCCACACCTTCACGACATCGAAGGGGATCCAAGATCACATGAGATGCAAGTTTTTTCAAAAGCTCCAACCCATTTTTCCTAAGGATCTTTTGGAAGCATACCATCGAGCTCAAGACCGTATTGAATGATTGAAGAAGCTTCATCTAGTGGAGATGAAGCTCGCTGAAAAGAATTGGATCAATCCTCGATGTTCACTCAAGGCCATGAACGATGATTTGGAGCTCTTTGATCAAAGTCCCACCTCTAGTTCTTAGAAGCTTGGGAGATGATTCATTCTTGCATGATGAGGCCTAGGAAGGTGCGTGCAAAGTTAATTTGAGTTTGATGGAGAAATGGGAAGTTAGGTTAAAATGGGAGTGTCCTATTTTGATGGATGGAATGGCATTTTTGATCGAGGAACAAGCTAAGAGCTAGGGAATGGCTCTAGTTTGTCTTGGGTATAGGCTCGAGGAATGATTTTATGTGTGTTTGAGTGGAAATGAGGGTGTATACCCCTTCATCTTGATTGGATGGTGGGATCAGTTTGGCTTATAATGGTCATCTCACCATCTGTGGAGTTGTGGGTGGAGGAGGAGGTGAGTTGGCTTGGCTTGGTTGGTTGAAGGTGTGAGGTGGCTACCAAAGAGGAATCATGGGTGTCCTATGGGCTTCAAATGCTCCAATGGGGAGGGTGAGGTGATTACATGGGTGATTTTTCTAATGTGATGCCCTCAACCTAAGGGTAGAATGATCATTTGGCATTGATTTGATTTGAAGATTTGAAATGAGCCAAAAGTGGGTTCCCAAATTTCAAGTCAATTGGAGTTGATTTGGTTAGGTTTGGCTCAATTTGACTCATTTAGGTCAAATTTGAGGTTGGGTTGACCAATTGGTCAAATTGGTCAAACCAAGGGTTGGGAAGTTCATATGATCATTTGGGATGTTTTGGTTCAATTGGTTTGGTTTAGTTTGGCTTAGATTTTGGCTCATTTGAATTCATTTGGGTCAAATGGTTAAGTTGACCAATTTGACCAAATTGGCTTGGGTTGTTGGTTTGGTTTAGTTGACCAATTGAAGATGATTGTACACTTTGGTTTCAATTAATTTGGATTTTTTTGATTTAGGCCAACTTGAACCTTTAGGTCAATTTGGCAGGTCAATTCAATTGGGTCCAATCATGGCTTTGGTCAAGTTCAACAATCAATTTGGAATGAACTTGAGCAATTAGTTACAATCAATTTGGTTTATATTTTGATTTGACCCAATTTGGTCTTTCAGGTCAATTTGGGTCA
Organism: Cymbidium sinense; assembly: GCA_021442155.1. Classification (NCBI taxonomy): domain Eukaryota; kingdom Viridiplantae; phylum Streptophyta; class Magnoliopsida; order Asparagales; family Orchidaceae; genus Cymbidium; species Cymbidium sinense. Next base: position 90,648 of record JAKCPB010000622.1, read on the forward strand.
ACTTGGGTCAAGAGGAACAATTGGGATTGGTTTGACTCAATTGAAGGTCAAGTCATATTAAAATATTAATTTTGATTTGGTATGAATCATTGGTTTCAAGAGATTTGGCTTAGGTTAAAATTTGGCTAGTGTGGGTTCATATGGGTTAAGGGGTTGACTTGGTCAAATGACCAAGTTGACTTGGTTTGACCCAATTTGTGAAAATTGATCAACCTAGGTGATCAACAATCATGATGGGAGGTTTTGATGGGCTTGGTTCAGTCCAATATTGGTAGGATTAGGACTTAACTCAAATAGGTCAAATTGTCCACTTTGGGCGAAGTGGACTAATTGGGTTTAGTTGGCTTGATTATGGGTTGAGTTTGATTTAGTTAAGTTTATATATGGATTTGGGATTGATATATAAATTCAATTGAATTGCGGGTTCAAATGGGTTTTGGTTCATTTGAACATTTCAAGTCAAAAGGGTTATGTTGGGTTTGACTTGGGTTGATTTTGGTTTGGCTTGATGATTGTAGATTTCATTTATATTTGTGAATATGATTGAAGGTATGATTGATTCATGAGAAAATCAATTGAATTTGGGTTTTGGAATGAAGGAATTTGGCTAAGTCCATGGAGTTGGGTCATGTGGCTTAGTTTGGATTTTGATTTGGTTTGATTTAGTTTTGATGATTTAAATGTATATTTAAATTTGTGAAGATGATTGAAAATATGATTGATTTGTGAGAAAATCAATTGAGTTTGACTTGATTTGGATTAAGATTTGGCTAAGTCCATGGATAGGTCATATGGGGAAGGGTTTTGATTTAATTTGATTTAGTTTTTAATTCATTTGAATGTAGATTTGATTTATATTTAGAAGATGATTGAAGATATAAATTGATTATGAGAAAATCAATTGATTTTGGATTGATTTGGATTAAGATTTAAGTCCATGGGATAGGTCATATGGCTTAGAAGGGTTTCAAGTTTGGATTTGATCATGGGCTTCAATCATTTGGTTTTGGAAATTTGGGTTTGGATTTGGATTTGAATTTGATGTTTGAATTGAACTTGAGGTTTGGTTTGAGAAGGTGAACATGGATTGGATTTGGTTGTAGGTAGGTGGATTATCCTAATCCCTAAGGCATAACCTAATCCTATGGTTAACCCTTCTAAGTCTTTAGGCTTAGTTAAGTGTTTACCTAATTGTTAGAAGTGTCTTATGACTGAGGTTTTGTTAAAGACTCAAGTGTTGCCTTGGATAGATAGATGATTGGAAGACCAAGCCAAGTTTCACATTATAGACTTGATACATCTTTCAACACTTTGTTTGGGAGACCATGGATACATGAGAACAACATAGTTCCATCCTCTACATCAAGTATGAAGTTTGTAGAGGATGGATTCTACTATGTCAAAGGAGATCTCAAGCCATTTATAATTCATGAGGTCGATATATGAGGATGTGCTTACTACCTCCTCAAAATCAACAAGTCTATTCTGTGAACTTGGCCAAAGTTTAAAAATAAAAATAAAAAGAAAAGAAAAAGAAAAGAAAAAGAAAAGAAAAGAAAATAAAAGGGAGCAAAATAGACTTGGAGGAGGAAGTGAGCTAACATTAGATTCCACCCATGTTCATTACTTCATTCAACATATGGGTAGACGACTGACCTCCACCGCAGAGGAAGAGGCTTAGGTAGTCCTAGGGGTGGAAAACCTCTTATTGGCCACCCAATAAGATATGTCCCAGCTACTAGAGTACACCTACTATCCATATAGACTTAGAATCTAGTTCATAAGATGAGTCTTATATGGTTAGCACACTGCCACTCTTCTCAATAGTAGATTCTTGAGGTGACACTTGAGCCGATAGGATGAAGATCTGCTCCAAAGCAAAGCATAAGGGTATCCAAGTCTATATGTGAAATAGTTAGGCATCTATTCAGAACCTTAGCTCTAACCCCACTTTCCTCTCAAAAGTTGAGGGTTTGGTAGTTAAGGAAGCCCCTAAGTCATCCATAGTGTGAAGACTCGTGAGGTTCAGGAGCATCATCCTCAAGTCAAGAAGTTGATGTAGAACTTGAGGATGATTCATATAAAGATTTAATAGAATTACCTTTTGATTGGTACTTGCCTTGTGTTCATAATTTAGCAAAGAAAGGGTTAATCCCACATACTTGGTCAAAGTCGACTACTTGAAAGAATATGGAAGAACAAATGCAAAAGCTCTCAATCAAGACCAAGACTAGATTTGATACATGGTCCAAATGATGATGATATCGCTAGTCATCACCAATCATTTGGAATGATAGTTCTTTTCAAATCACATTAACTCATATGAGGAGTTGCTTAGAAACTTCAAATGATCCAAATGATTTTGAAGTCAAAGATGCATACCGTGAGTTCAAGAAGAGATCAAGTCAACCATCGATGAGCTCAAGAAATCAACTTAGAAGAAGAAGATCCATGCCAACATACATCTTCTTTGTTGAATGAAATTGAAACCAATGACTTAGTTAGGCTATTGATTGAGTTTAAGGACTCTTTGCATGGAGTTATGAAGAGATGCTGATTGGCTCCTAACAGTGGTCCATAAACAGCAATAGAGCCTATAACTAACTATCAAGCAAGCTCCTAGATACACATGATTAGACATAGAAACATGTCATTTATGAAGTCAAGAAATTGAATGGCTTCATCGAAGAAAAATACTCTACCGTTAGCCAATGTCATCCCAAAAAAGAAAGAATGGCCAAATTCACATATGCATTTTAGGATTTAAATAAGGCATGTCCAAAAGATGAATTTCACTACCAATCCTGATGGTGGACATTGCCTCATCTCATCCTTTTCATGGATGGCTCATCTGATATAACCAAATAAAGATGGCCCTGAAGATGAAAGAAACACTACTTTTAGAACCCCGATCAAAATCTATTACTATAAGGTCATGCCTTTCAGCCTTAAAAAATGCTACATAGCAGTTGGCTATGACTCGAATATTCAATGAACTCATTCATCATCAAGTTGAGTGTTATGTCAATGATCTGGTCAAAAGTAGAGAAAAGGAAGACCATCTCTTTGACTTGAGAGTAGTTAAGATAATTTAACCTCAAAATGAACCCCTAAGTGTGCATTTGAGTAGCAGGAAATTCCTTGGGTTTTATCCGACACAGGAATCAAAATTGATGAGAAGATCAGATATTAAAATGCCACCCCTAAAAGTTTAACTCAACTCGATCATTCCAAGGTGGTTATATCTAAGATGCTTTATATCCAACCTATGGGAAGATGTATCCATTCTCAGCACTTGTCAAAAGGATGCCAAGTTCAAGTGGGATGATAAGTGTGAGCTTTCAAAGACATCAAGCATGATGACATCACGTTCTAGAGCTATCCTGCAAGTTTTCATACTTTACACTACATTAGATGACTCTTGGTGCTTTATTGGCCAATGATGAAGGGAAGGAAAATGCACTCTACTACCTCAGCCATCATCTAATCCCTACTGAGGCTAATTATCCACTCATTTTGAAGCATTGTCTATATTTAATCTTTGCATCCCAAAAGCTATACCAGTACATGCTTCCTCACAAGGTAAACTTAATCTCTAGGATCAGTCCACTATAGTATCGCATGAGATGACACTATCAAATGGTTGGCATGATGATCCATGATCCTCTCATAGTTTAACATTACCTTCGCATTCCCTGCGTGAAAGGACAAGAGCGATATTTCTTAGCAAAACACACACTTCCCGACTCTCTGCTTAGTCATGATCTCCTTAATGAACAAACCATGAACTTAGGGGATACCAGCATTCACCATTGAGAGATGTACTTTGTTGGTGCAACTTCCTATTAAAGAGGAGAAGAACCTACCTACTAGAATGGCAAGGGTAGAATAGTTCTCTTAACTGACATGATGTGATGAGATTCTCATATCATCTCCAATCTTGCACCAATAATGAATATGAGCTCATTGCCAGTTGGAGTTAGCCATTACTCTAAGCATC
>JAKCPB010000623.1:0-161282 GCA_021442155.1 Cymbidium sinense
AATAAACTAAACTTTAAAAAGAAATATAAAACCTAAAAAAAAAAAAGAAGCTAAAATAAAATAAAAAAAATTAAATAAAAATTAAAAATAAAGCTAAATAAAAAATAAAATAAACTAAAATAAATAAATAAATAAATAATCTAAAAAAAACCAAAACTATTGGTTTACCTAATTTAAAAAAACACTAAACCTTAAACCTTAAACCTTAAACCCTACACCTTAAACCCTAAACCCTAAACCCTAAAACTAACCTAACCTGTAAACCCTAGACCTACAACCCTAAACTACCCTAAACCCTAAACCCTAAACCCTAAAATATAAGGGTACTTTGGATAATTAACTAAATGAATTAATTCTCATGCTAAAATAAGTGGATACAAATTATTAAAGTATGAAAATTGATTCAATAAGAAATAAATGAACTAAACTAAGTTTAAATGCAATGGATAAGGTTAAACTAAGTGCAAGTAATTAAATTATCTAGAAGAAATAATTTCATGAAAATTGTAAAATAATGTAAATTAAATTTGGAAAAATATTTTAAAAATAAAAATAAATAAGATAAAAATAATTTAGCAAATATATTCATTTTTGTGAGCTTTAATTTATTTTATTTTACAAGTCCTATGGAAATTCTCAAATAGCCCCTTAAGCGATATGACTTTCCCGATTTATTGAAGCAAGTTGAGTCTAATGAATTTCTTGAAACACTTGAAATAAATAATGAGTAAATTTAAGAAAATATATTTTTTATCTATAAAAATTTAAATTAATAATGATAATCATAATGATTAATATGAATAATTCATCTTGCAAAGAAAATGTTAATCTTTATTACAAAAGATTTATTATCATCAACTCCGCCTCTTTTATGATGACAAATTGATGTTAGTGTGAAGGGTAAAAATTAAATTATAATGATTTTTCTCCCCATCAATAAATGCATATCTGATAAAATAAAATTATAATCAACATCATTTGTGATATTCTCCAACATTAATTTTTCTCTCCCTTAGATCCATAAAAATAAAAAAAAAACTAGTTGATTATATCAACAAATTTCTCCCCCTTAATTAGTTCTAGAATTAAATTAAGCATGTGATGATAAAGATAAATAATAATTAACATGCTTGATATTATCTCATGTTTAATGTAAACCAATTTGTATTTTTTTAAATATGAAACTAACTTTGATTAGACATGTAAATGAAGGCAAATGTCACATGTGATGAAAATATACAATTAAGCATAAGAAAAATACAAACATGTTTCTAAAATAATTTTTTTTCATATTCTACAACTTAGTTAATCAAAATGAATAATATTTTGAAAGTAATGATAACTTAAGATACCAACTAAAATTATCTTATCATCAAATCAAATGCAATTGTATCAAATGTTAAATTTAGAATAAAGGCTAAAAATTATAGATTTTCATGAATAATGAAGATAGATATTACAAGTAAATTTCTAATCATTCAAAATGATTCATAAAGCTAATTTTATATTTGTTCTAATTTAATGCATAAAAGCTAATTTATGAATCATATCCATTTTTTAACATAAGCTAAGGCAAATTAATAATCATAAACTATACCAAGAAATGATGAGTTTCAAATTAAGCATATTGACCTTGGATCACAATACATATGCAGAATAAGTTGATAAAATCAATAAACTAACAAATATTAAAATATATTAAATGGGCATAAGATATCAAATCACTTATAAAATTGTAAATACCAATTATGTAAAGCATATTATCTTCAAAACTATAAAATAATTATGTTTTTTTATGATATCTATAGAAACATGTTTGTTTGATGTGCTTTCTTATTTTTTTATTTTCAAAACCAATAACATTATTTTTAAAAACACTTAAAATTGCTTTTAGATGTTTAGAGTGTTTTAAAAATAATAATAACCATCAAATATGTTTTACTTTGAAACAAAATATAAACCAAACAAAATAAAAATATAAAAAAATAGAAGGTATAACTTAGTTTAAAAGATTACATAAATGAATTATAACTTTATGTTTAATTTTAGAATAAACTAAATGCATGTTAGATACAATAATTTAAAATATATTGAGTTTCATAAATATTTTCATTAATGAATGGATTTAATATAAAGCATTAAACTAAAGTTGTAAACAAAAGATATGTCATTTAATTTACATATAATATTAGTATTCTCTCCTTTCAAACTAAATCTCAATAAGGGTACTTTGAATAATACAATAAATTAATTATCATACTAAAATAAATGGATATAAATTATTATAAGTATGAAAATTGATTGAAGAAGAAATAAATGAACTAAACTCATTTAGATTAATGGATAAGAAACTAAGTTCAATAGTAGTATCCAAATAAAATAATTTCATGAAAATTGGAAAATAATGTAAATTAAATAAGGAAAAACATTTTAAAAATCAAAATAAACAAGATGAAAATAATTCAGCAAAAAATATTCATTTTTTGTGAGCTTTAATTTATTTATTTTAACAAGTCCATGAAAATTTTTTTTTAAGTATTTGTCCAAAATATGACTTTTGATTTAATGGAAGCAGTTGAGTGTGAATTTCTTGAAATATCTTAATTAAATAATTAGTAACTTTACGAAAATATATTTTATCTATAAAAATTTAAATTAATAATGGTAATCATAATGATTAATTTGAATAATTCATTACAAAGAAAATATTAAACTTTATTACACAAGATTTGTTATCATCAAAATCAAATGGTGAAAGAAATAAAATGTAATCTTAACAATCTCCCATATTTTTCATGACAAATTGATGTTTGTGTTTAAAAATTATATTATAAATATTTTTCCCCTCATAAATACATATGAGAAAATAAAATTAAAATCAACATCATTTTGTGATGTTCTACATTAATTTTTTTCTCCTTTTAATATCATCAAAATTTAAAAATACAAATTGATTATATCAATAATTTCTCTCCTAAATTTAAAACCCAAAACAATGATTACCTAAATTTAACCCCAAATACCAAACCCTGATAAATAAAAAATTACCCAATTAATACCCTAAACTCTAAACCTCCCTACCTAAAATATACTACTCTTAACCCTAAACCTACCTATCACTGCCACTAACCCTCTCTAAAAAATCTAAATAAATTAAAACCAAACCCTTCCCTACCATACCCAGACCTTAAACTAAACCCACAAACCTAAACTAAACTTTAAACCCTAAACTAACCTAAACACTAAAATTTGATACCCTAAATCCTAAAATCCTAAACCCAAAAAAACTAAAAACCCTAAACCCTGACCTAAACTCCTGTTAACCTAAACCCTACCCACCCTAACCCAAAACCATGAACTGAGCCTAAACCTAAACCTTAAACCAACCTAAATAAAACCAAAATTAAATAAAATAAAAATACCTAAATAATAAAAAATAAAACCTAAATAAACCTAAACCTAAAATAAAATAAAATAAAATAAAGACACTAATAAATAAATAAACCTAAAAACTAAAAAATAAAATAAACCTAGAATAAAACCTAAATAAAATAAATACTAAACTTAAAATAAAATAAAATAAACCTAAAATAATAAATAAAATAAATAAAACTAATCCTAAATAAACCTAAAAATAAAACCTAAAAATAAAATAAATAAACCCAAACCCTAAACTAAAATATAAACTTATCTAAAATAAAATAAAATAAACAAAATAAAATAAAATAAAAAATAAAATAAACTTAAACTAAAATAAACTAAAATTAAAATAAATAAAACCTAAACTAAACCTTAAACAAAACTAAAGAAATAAAATAATCTAAAATAAAATCTAAACCTAAAATCAACCTAAAATAAAACCATAAATAATAAATAATAAAACCTAAACCTAAACTAAATAAAACCTAAAATAAAATAAATAAAAAAAACCTAAACCAAAATAAAATAAAATAAAATAAAAAAACATAAACTAAAACCTAAAGCTAAAAAGAAAATAAATTAAAAAATAAAACTAAAATAAATTACATTAAATTAAAACCTAAACTAAAGTAGAAAAATGAAAACCTAAATATAATAAAATAAAACCTAAAATAAAAATAAAATAAATCTAAGATAAAATAAAATAAAGCTAAATAAAACCTAAACCTAAAAATAAACCTAAAATAAATAAAAATAAAACCTAAAACTAAACTAAAAAAACTAAACCTAAACTAAAATAAAATTATCCTAAACCTAAACTAAGATATAAAACTAAATAAAACCTAAACCTAAAATAAACTAAACTAAACTAAACATAAACTAAATAAAATAAAATAAACTAAAAATTAATCTAAACTTAAATTAAAAAATAAAACCTAAAAATAAACTTAAAATAAAGACCTAAAACCTATACCTAAAAAATAAAATAAAAACCTAAACCTAAACCTAAAAATTAAAAAGAAAACCTAATCTTAAAAAATAAAAAAAATGAAAATCAACGAAAAAATAAGCTTTAACCTAAATCTAAACATTAACAATAAACTAAAATAAAAAAACCTAAACTAAAATAAATAAACTAAACTAAATAAAAAATAAAATAAAAAATAAAAAAAAGATAAAATATATAAATAAAATAAACTAAATAAACTTTAACCTACACATTAACAATCTTAAAACCATAAATCCTACCCTAAATCCTAAACCCTCCCTAAACCCTAAACCAAAACTAACCATAAATCTTAAACCCTAAACCTAACCTCACTCCTCTAAACCTAAACCTAACCCTAAACTCTAAACCCTAAACCACACCCCCTCTAAACTTTACACTATAATTCTGTTCCTAAAAAAAGCCCTACCCCAACCTAAATCCATGCTACCAAACCCTAAACCCAATGCTCCCAACCCTAAACTCTAAACCCTAAACCCTAAAGCATAAACCTAAACTTTAAACCCACAACATAAACCCTAAAAATCCAAATCCACCCTAAACCCAAACCTAAACCTCCCAAACTCTAAACCTAAACTAAAGTAACTAAATAAATTATAAAATAAACCTAAACCCTAAAACCTAAAAAACCTAAACCCTTAGAAAGGGCAGAACCTTGATGTCAAGAACATCATCATCAAACAAGCTCAATCATATCAGGTGGGTGAAGGCGAGGCATCCATTATCGCTGGTGGTGGGGATTTGGAGGTGCTGGTGGATATGGAGGTGGTGGTCAGATCTATGGTGGTTATGGAGGTGAGAGGAATGACGTAGGTTATAGGCATGGTGGTGTTAGAGGGAGAGATCAGAGATATGATGGTGGATCCTACTACTCGATAGGTCGGGGTGGTTCTGATGGAAACTGGAGAAATTGAAGAATGACTGATCCAATATGCTGCTTATGGAATTGTGTCTTTACAGTAGAGATGATTCTTAGTTTTGTAGTGTTTTATATTTGCTCTATGGTGCTTATTTTTTATCTATGTTGTCGCTTGTGTCTTAGAAAACTTGGTGTGTTACTTAGTTGATGAAATTAAAAGGAAGAAATGTTGAATATGAATTTAATCTTTATTAAAAAATAAAAACTAAACCTAAACTAAACACTAAAACTAAAACCTAAACCCTAAACCCTAAATCTAAAACCTAAACCCAAAACCCTAAACCCAAAACCCTAAACCTAAATCCTAAACCCTAAACCCTAAAAGCTAAAACCTAAACCTAAACTAAATAAACCTAAAACCTAAAAAAAATAAAATTAATAAAAAAAAAAATCTAAACTAAACCTAAACCTAAACCTAAAATAAATAAAATATGAAATAAAACTAAACTAAATTAAAAAAATTAAAACCTAAATTAAACTAAAAAATAAAAAAATAAATAAAATAAACCTAAAATAAAGTAAAATAAAATAAAAACTAAATAAAACATAAACCTAAAAAATAAACTTAAAAATAAAACCTAAACCCTAAACTAAAAAAAATCTAAACCTAAACTAAAATAAACTAAACTAAAATAAATAAAACCTAAACCTAAAATAAACTAAACTTAATCCTAAACATAAACCCTAAATAAAATAAAATAAAATAAAAATATACCTAAACCTAAACAAAAAAATAAAATTGTAAAATAAACTTAAAATAAAAACATGACCAAAAATAAAAAAATAAAACTTAAATCTAAAAAAATAAAAATAAAACTAAACTAAAACTAAACCTAAACTTGAACTTAAAAAATAGATTAAAATAAAAACCTAAACTAAATATAAATAAACCTAAAATAAAAAAAACTAAACTAAATAAAATTTAAAATAAATTTGAATAAAAAATAAAAAAATTAAATAAGCTAAAATAAATAAAAACTAAAAAAAATAAACTTAAACCTAAAAGTTTACTTAATTTTAAAAAATAAAAATAATAAATATAAATAAAAATAAAAACCCTAACTCTAAACCCTAAAAACTAAACCCTAACCCTAATACCCTAAACCATACCCTAAACACTAAACCTTAAAATGCTAAAATCCTAAATCTTAAACACTAAACTAACTAAACCCTAAACCCTAAAAAAACAACCTAAAACCTAAACTAAATTAAACCTAAAATAAAATAAATAAATAAACCTAAACTAAATAAAATAAAAACATAAGATAAAATAAAAACCTAAACTAAAACCTAAACATAAAAATATAATAAAATAAAATAAAAATAAAAACCCAAATTAAACAAAATAATTAAAATAAACTTAAAAATAAAAAAAACTAAATAAAATAAAAGTAAAATAAACCTAAAATAAAATAAAATAAAATAAAAACCAAAACCTAAAAAATAAACCTAAAAATAAAACATAAAATTAATTTTTTTTAAAAAATATAAATCGTAAACTAAAATAAACCTAAACCTAAAATAAATGAAATAAAATAAACCTAAACCTAAACTATATAAATAAATCCTAAACTAAACTAAACCTAAATAAAATAAAATAAACTAAAAGAAACCTAAACCTATAAAATAATACCTAAAACATAAACCTAAAATAAAATAAAACCTAAACCTAAACTACAAAGGAAAAATATAACCTAAACTTAAAAATAAAATAAAAAATAAAACTAAACTAAAAAATAAGCATAAACCTAAACCTAAACCTAAAAAATAAAATAAAATAAAAAATCTAAACTAAAATAAATAAACCTAAAATTAATAAACTAAACTAAAGAAAATAAATAAATAAACCTAAATAAAATGAAAAATAAAATAAAATAAATAAACTAAAAACTAAACCTGGGTTGCTTAATTTAAAAAAATTTTAAACCCTAAATCTGTCCAAATCTAAACCCTAGACCCTAACCCTAAATCTTACCCTAAAGCCCATGCCTAAACCCTAAACTAACCCTAAACCTAAACTAACTCTCAAACCCTGGGTTCTAAACTAAACTACCCTAAACCATAAACCCTAATCCTAACCTTACCCAAACCCAAAACCCTAAACTAAACCTAAACCCTAAACCAACCACACCCTAAACCCTTCCTAACTAAACACTAAACCCTAAAAGCATAAACCCAAAATTCCTAAACCAACCCAAACCCTAAACCCAAACCCTAAACCATAAACCTAAACCAAAACTAAAAGAATTTAAAATAAACCTAAATGCTAAATAATCAAACCCTAAGAATGGGTAGAACCTTGTGAGGAACATCACCATTAACTAGGCTCGAGATCTAAAGGTGGAGACAAAGGTGAAGCGGCTTGCAATGGTGGTGGGGATGAGGTGTTGGTGGATATGAAGGTGGTGGTGAGTAGTGGTGGTTATGGGCGGGAAGTGATGGAGGTTACAACCGTGGTGCAGAGGAGAGATTGGGGATATAATGGCGGATCCCCTCAGATGGGGTGGTTCTGTATCAAGAAATTAAAGAATGGTCGATCTACTGCTAATGGAACAGTGACTTTACAATAGAGACGGTTCAACTTATCTCGAGATTTTGATTTGCTCTATGGGTGCTCAATTTTTATTTATTTCATCGCTTGTGTCTTAAAAAACTTGGGGTGCTACTTGTTTGATGAAATCAAAAAGAAGAAATGTTGAACCTAAATTTATTCTTTATTAAAAAAATCCTTAAACCCTAAACTAAAACTTAAACCCTAACCCTAAACCCTAAACCCTAGATTAACCCTAAACCTATTAACCCTAAACCCTAAACCCTAAAAGCTAAACCTAATCCTAAACTAGTAAAATGTAAAATAAAAAATAAAAAACCTAAAACAAACATAAAATAAAATAATAACATAAACTAAAACCTAAACCTAAAGCTAAACCTAAAAAAATAAAATAAAAAATAAAACTAAACTAAAATAAAATAAATAAAACCTAAATTAAAAAAATAAAATGTTAAATAAAATAAAACTAAACCTAAATTAAAAACTAAATAAAACATAAACCTAAAAGATATACCTAAAATAAAACCTAAAATAAATAAAAATAAAACTTAAACCCTAAACTATAAAACTTAAACTTAAAATAAAATAAAATAAACCTAAAAACTAAAATAAACTAAACTAAAATAAATAAACCTAAACCTAAACCTAAAATAAATTAAACTTAACCTAAACCTAAAAAATAAAATAAAATAAATTAAAATAAACCTAAACCTAAACTAAAATAAAACCTAAAATATTCCTAAAATTGAAACCTAAACCTAAATGTGAAAATAAAATAACCTAAACTAAAACCTAGAATAAAATAAAACCTAAAACCTAAAAAAATAAAATTAAAAAAAACTCAACTAAAAATAAACACCTAAAATAAATTAAAATAAAAATCAATAAATAAAAAACAAATAAACTAAACTAAAAAAATAAAAAATAAACTTAAATAAAAATAAAAAATAAAATAAACTCAAATAAAAAAAACTAAACTAAATAAACTAATTAAACCTAAACCTACTAGTTTGCTTAATTTAAAAAAACCATAAATCTTAAATCTTTAAACTAAACACCAAACCCTAAACTTAGAACCATCTAATCACTAACCCTAAACCTAAACCCAAAAACCCTAAACCCTAAACCTAAACCTAAACCTTAAACCTTAAACCCTAAAAAACTCTAAACCCTAAACCTAAACCCTAAACCCTAATCCCTAAACCCTAAACCCTAAACCCTAAAACCTACAACCCTAAACCTTAAACCCCAAACCCTAAACTCTAAACCCCAAAATAACCCAAAACCTTAAACTAACAATAAACCCTAAGAATAAGCTGAAACTTTATGGCAGGAACATCACCGTTAACTGCTAGTCTAGATGCATGGAGGTGAGGCAGTGCATTATCATAGTGGTGGTGGTGGATTTAGAGGTGGTGGTGGATATGGAGGTGGTGTTGAGCGATGGTGGTTATGAAGAGGCGGAGTGACATAGGTTAGACTTGGTGGTGGCGGAGGGAGATCGAGATATAATGGAGGATCCCTACTCAGGGATGGTTCATGGAAACTAGAAATTGAAGAATGGTGATCCATCTGCCATGGGCTGTATTTATAGTAGAAATGGTTTCTACTTATCTAGGGTTTGTGATTTGTTCTATGGGTGGTTATTTGTTATCTATGTCATCACTGTGCCTTAGAAAAATTGGGGTACTACTTGGTTGTTGAAATCAAAAGAAGAAATGTTGAATCAATTTTTCTTTGTTAAAAGAAATTTCTTAAACTCTATATCCTAAATCCTAAACCCTAAACCCTAAACTAAAACATAGATCCTAAACCTAAAACCTAAACCCTAAACCCTAAACCCTAAATTCTAAAACCCTAAACCCTGAAACCATAAACCATAAACGATAAACCCTAAACCCTAAACTCCAAACCCTAAACCTTAACCTAACCCTGAACCCAAAACCCTAAACTAACCCTAAATACTAAAATAAATAAAAACCTTAACCCTAAACCCTAAACCCTAAACCTTGAATAAAGATGTCATTAGGAGTAGATCTTAAGAATGACCTAATCCTAACATAGTTATGGTAGCTAAAGAAAATGTTATCAAGAGACCCTCCCTTGATAATTAGAGATTTGAATACCTTAAACCCTAACCTTAAATCATATTATAGTACAATATATTATAGTAAAATGTAGCATGATATATTTAAGCATGTAGTGATGTGTTTTTGGATGTTATTAGATGTTTTGAATTATTTTAGTATATTATGGTATTGTGCCCTATAGTTTATATTAATATAAATCATAAAAATATTGATTTAATAAATTAGATGATGAAATTTGTTAAATTTGAAGTGGGAATTAGGTTACCAAAGGTGTGCTACGCCACTTTTAGTCTAAAAAGTAAGATTTTATGTTCAAAATAAATATCATATGTTGTAGCATAGTATAACATCATATATCATAATATACTGTTCAAAGCAGTTTAAATTCTTTTAGTATTTTATAATCATGAAGTCAAGCCTACACTAACATTATTTATAAAAATGTTGATTTAGACTTTAAAATGGTGGAATTTGGACAAATTCATAATAGGTAGAGCATGAAATCATAATATATTGTTTCAACTTAAAATATGTAAATGATACTACTAAAATGTATAGTTTTTTATTGTTTAGACTAATTTTATGATTTTTTTATCTTAAGAAATCCCTTGTGATGTGAAATGAAATATAATATAATATAATATAATTTTTTATAGTGTATTATGATATAGGATGCCATAACATAGTGTATCATCATGCATTATAGCATACTATTATGTATTACTACTTGTTTTTTTAGCATAATTTAGTTTGTTATAGTATGATGTAGAAGAGTTTACTAGTATAATTCATAAAAATATCGAGATGATGGGATTTGGCCAAAATTAAGGTAAGCTTTAGGGAACATTATTAGGGGTGTGCTATGGTGTGTCATTTAATCAAAATAATAGAATTTTGCATCCAAAATAAATGTTCATTTCAACCAAAATTTATAAATTTTCTTCTTTAAGTGATTCATTTTAAGGTGTAATGAAAGATAATATATTATATAAAAAGCATATAAAATATAATGTACAAAACAATATAACTTCACATATATATGAATGTGTGGTGTCTTACTAAATGTTATTGTACATTTTACTATGTTTTACTTTTGTTATAATGCATTGGGTCAAAACTCACAAAATGTTAATTTGAAGGTTGAGATGGAAGAATTTAGCCAAATTCATGGCACACACCAAGAAGAAACACCAAAATTATGCTATTTTGTACCATTTCTAATAGAAAAATAAAAATTACATCCAAAATGAACATTATTAATATTTTGAGAAAATTTTGTTATTTGTTCCTTTTAAGTGATTCTAATGAGGTGAAATGTTGACTTATGGTGCAGAATGTTGGCCAATAAAAGAGAAGCATAAGACTAAGTTAAGTGTTATAAAGATGAGGATGCTTAGGTGGATGAGTGGCTTTACTCTTAGAGATAGAATGCAAAATGAGTATATTCAGGAAAAAGTTGGAGTAGCTCCAATGGTAGATAAGATTAAGGAGAGTCGCCTTAGATGGTTTGGCCACATAAAGCGTCGACCATCCGATGACTCGGTTAGGAGAGTAGATGCATTAGATTTGCCTTATGTTAAGAAAAGTAGAGGTAGACCTAAAAAGACTTGGTTAAGATGCATAAAAAAATGATCTTAGTGTACTTGATTTAAATGAAATTTGACACATAATAGGACACAATGGAGATGAAGGATTCATGTAGGAACTAGTGGGATTAAGGCTTGTTATTGTTGTTGTTGTTGTTGTAATGAGGTGTAATGTTAGACAATATATTATATTAAAGTAAATTATAATATAACATCATATTTTATAATATAATATAGTGTGTTAATTGACACTATAATATGTTTAGCATGATATTGTATAGTTAGTTTGAGGATTACTTAGTGAATGCAGTTGGGGACTTATATCAACTCAAGAGTAGTTAAGTAATTCCAATAGGGAGATTTGCTGACACTGCCCTAAAGATAAGATGTTTGCTTGAGAGAAGGTACCACTAGGGGTGTCCTCCCAATCCATAAGTGAATATATATTTTGTTTATATGTTTGCATGGACCCTGTTGGTGTGCGAGGGACCACACTGAGAAGGGGCTATGTCAGCCTTGACCAATCTCAAATTTACTAGACCAAGGGAGAATATACACATCTATAGAATGGATTCTCCAACCACAGAGATGGTTACTAGGAAAGGGGAACTATCAAATCTAATAATAACCCGAGTAGTGTCTAAATGGGGTCGCAAAGGATGTGATCCAAATACACTACGCACAACGGAGGTGTTGCTAGGGGCGTTATCCTAAGCCCTAGAAAAGAAAGCTTATAAGTGTATCCAAAGGTGTGAGAACCAACCGACCTAAGGTGTATCCATCTGCATCAGTGGTGTATCCATCAGCTTAGTTAGAACCATACAACCTAAGGTGCTCGTTGGTGTGAACTAATTAATCTGGAAAGAAAATGTGTAGGCTATCAAATTTTTGAGCAGAACTGATCATTAGGATAGTATGTCATTGGCGGGATAGATGCTATCTGACCTAAAGTGAATACTAAGCAGGAAACCTGGAGGAAGGACTTGACCCATACATGAAGCACTAAAGAGGGAAGGCGCTGCTAGGGGACTTATCCTAAACCTGAAATATACTCAACCTAGTCAGTGTACGAAGACTAATCTAAGGAGAAAGTGTAGTAGACTCACATCCACTTAAATAAAGCCAACATGAGGTAGATTACCAACCATGTAATAAAGCCTACCAAACTAACAAAGCACTCATCATTATGTAGTGGCATAGTAAGGAAGGAAAGCATAGTAGACTTACATCATCCAAAGCAAGAAGACCACTAGGGTGACACACTAGTAGGGTAGTACGTCAGCTCGTCCTAAAGCAGCCATTGAGTGAGTGTCGTTAGGAGTGTTATCTCAACTTAGAATTTCCTGAGATAAAATATATGTGTTTGTTTTATAGGTTTATGTGAGGTTTGTATTTGTGTTGTGTCGATGAAGGATAGGATGTCGCTCGAGTTCCTTACACCTACCCTAAAGACATCATGGCAGATTCACAAACAAGAATACTTTCAACAATGAAGAGATTGAATTTGAAATGAAATTTTCATTGATGATAATTACTTTCAAACATAATTTATATTATTTCTTTAGGTAGAGCTCATTGAATGGAAGTAGTGGGCTCTCTCCCTTATGATTAATAAGCTGATTAGATCCTCCTTGGTAGGCCTTCTCTATGGATAAAGGGCCTCCCAAGTGGGTTCAAACTTGCCTCCCATCATACGATGTGCAACAATCAGTCTCCTTAGAACAAAAATAAGATCTCCTACTTGAAAAGATCTAGAATGGACCAACTTGTTATGAGCTTGAAATATTTTAGCTTTGTACAACTTAAGGTTTTGGCACTGGATGTCTCTCCTCCAAACCTTTAAGCTCTTCTAATCGTAACTTGGCATTCAGCTTTGTTGTGATCTTGCTACCCACAACTATCCTTAGTGATGGGAGTTGGACTTCTAATGGTAGAACAACTTCAGACCCATATACTAAGGAGAAAATAGTAGTCTGAGTCAGAGTTTTATATGTAGTGCGGTAGGCCCACAAGGACTCAACTAACTGCTCATTCCACTATCGCTTATTATTATTATGTGTATTCTTCAGTATTTGGATGAGAGTTTTATTTAAGGCTTCTACTTTATCATTTTACCTCGGGTAGTTGATGGTAGAATATCTCTATTATATAATGTGTCTCTACAAAGTTGTTGATCTCAGTGTTCTTGAATGTAATACCATTATCAGATATAATTCATCAAGGCACTCCGAACCTATATATGATATGGTCCCAAAAAACTAGAGCACATACTGAGTTGTGACCTCTCTGAGTGGAATCTCCTTCCCCCATTTAGAAAAGTAGTTAGTAGTAGCTAAGATGAACTGATGACCCTTGGAAGAAGGAGGATCAATTAGACCCACTATGTCGGTACCCCAACACTCAAATGGCCACGAGGACAATGTATGATGTAGAATATTGGGTAGTTAGTGTAGGACCACACCGTGTAATTGACATTGGTGGCATCACCTAGTCGTATCCATGCAATCTTTGATCATCGATGGCTAGTAGTATCCTAGTCTCTTGATCTTGGCTTTCATCTTCAAATTGAATTGGTTGGCTCCACATAATCCTGAGTGTACCTCGGTCATGATCTTATGGGCTTCATGCTTGTCTAAACAACATAACCACATATTATGAAAAGTCCATGGGCACAACACACCATCCACAAGAGCATAGGAAAGTGTTCTTTGCTTCAGCTGATGGGCTTGGGACTTCTCTTGAGGTAGTTTTCCATTATTTGAGTAATCCATGAATTATTTCCTCTAATCTAACTCCTCATCCTTCTTGGAAATGGCAACATCCCCTTCAAGAGAGTATTTTTTTATATGAGTTCAATATAAATAAGGGATAAGACTTGTCTATTTTGGACCTTTATTGATATGGACTCATCCTTTGGACATGCCAACTCCTTGACAAGCTGGATAAATCATATGCTATGGAATTCTCTCTTCAAGGAATCTTATAAATGATAACCTCTATGATTGGGGCCAACAACTTAATGGGTTAAGGGTTGACTTGGTCAAATGACCAAGTTGACTTAGTTTGATCCAATTTGTGATAATTGATCAACTTAGTATGATCAACAATCATAATGGGAAGTTTTGATGGGCTTTCCAATTTGGGTAGGATTAGAACTTGGTTCAAATAGGTCAAATAGGCTACTTGATCAAGTGGACCAATTGGTTTTAGTCAGCTTGATTTTGGGTTGAGTTTGATTTAGTTGAGTTTATATGTGGATTTGTGATTGATATATAAATTCAATTGCAATTAGCTTGGGTTCAAATGGGTTTTGGTTCATTTGAACATTTCAAGACAAAAGTGTTAAGTTGGGTTTGACTTGAGCTGATTTTGGTTTGGCATGATTATATATTTCATTTATATTTGTGAATATGATTGAAAGTATGATTGATTCATGAGAAAATCAATTGAATCTAGATTATGGAATGAAGGAATTTGGCTAAGTCCATGGAGTTGGGTCATGTGGCTTAGGTTTGGATTTTTTATTTGGTTTGATTAAGTTTTGATGATTTAAATGTATATTTCATTTAAATTTATGAAGATGATTAAAAATATGATTGATTTGTGAGAAAATAAATTGAGTTTGACTTGATTTGGATTAAGATCTGGCTAAGTCCATGAGATAGGTCATATGGCTTAGGAAGGGTTTTGATTTAGTTTTGATCATTTGAATATGGATTTGATTTATATTTAGAAAGATGATTGAAGATATAAATTGATTATGAGAAAATCAATTTATTTTGGATTGATTTGGATTAAGATTTGGCTAAGTCCATGGGATAGGTCATATGACATAGGAAGGGTTTCAATTTTGGATTTGATCATGGATTTCAATCATCTGGTTTTGGATTTAGATTTGAATTTGATGTTTGAATTGAACTTGAGGTGAAATTTGAGAAGGTGAACATGGATTGGATTTGGGTTGTTGGGTAGGTGGATTACCTAATCCCTAAGGCATAAACTAATCCTATGGTTAACCCTTTTAAGTCTTTAGGCTTAGGTTAAGTGTTTACCTAATTGATATAAGTGTCTTATAAGTAAGGAAGTCTTAGTGTTTAAAAGACTCCTAAGTCTAAAATGGGAAGATTGAATTCCCACTCCATAAGTAAGGTCAACATGCCTTAGGCTCCCTAGTGTTGCACTTAGAGATAGATGATTGGAAGGCCGATGCCAAGGTTCACATTATAAACTTAGATACATTTTTCAATGCTTTGTTTGGGTGACCATGGATACTTGAGAAAAATATAGTTCCATCCTCTCTACATCAATATATAAAGTTTGTGAGAGGTGGGGTCATCTACTGTGTCCAATCAAGATATTTACAGTCCATGAGGTTGGCATATATGAGGATGCGACTTACTACCACCCTCAAAATCAACAAGTCTATTCTCGTGAACTTGGCCAAAATTTAAAAATAAAAGAAAAAAGATAAATAAAAGAATAAGAAAGAAAATAAAAGAAAATAAAAGAAAAGAAAAAAAAAAAGAAAAGAAAAAAAGAAAGAGAAAAAAAAGAGAAAGAGAAAATAAAAAAGAAAATAAAAGGGAGCTAAAATAGACTTGGAGGAGGAAGTGGAGCCTAACATTAAATTCCACCCACAGATCATTTCTCCATTCTAACATATGAGTAGGATGACCAGACCTCCACCAGGTAGAGGAAGAGGCCACTTCAGATGTAGTCCCATCTGCGGAATACCTTTTTATTAGCCACCCGATATAAGATATGTCACAACTACTAAGAGTACACCTGCTATCCATATAGACTTAGAATCTAGTTCATAGGATAAGTCTTATATAGTTAGCATACCAGCTAGCTCTTCTCTGCAGTAGATTCCCATGGAGGTGACACTTGAGTCAGATAGCAATGAGGACCTGGCTCCAAAGCAAAGCATAAGTGTATCTAAACCTATATGTGAAACAGTTTGGCATCCGTTGGGAGCCTTAGCTCTAACCCCACTTTCCTCTCAAAAAGCTGAGAGTTTGGTAGTTAAGGAATCCCTTAAGTCAACCACAGTGTAAAGACTCGAGGTTCTTTTTTGAGCATCATCTTCAAGTCAAGAAGTTGTTGTAAAACTTGAGGCGATTCATATAAATATTTAATAAAATTATATTTTGATTGGTACTTTCCTTATTTTCATAATTTAGCAAATAAAGTGTTAATCCCACATACTTGGTCAAAGCATAGGTCAGACTACATCAAAAGAATATGGAAGAACAAATGCAAAAGCTCTCAATCAAGACCAGGACTATGATTTAGTATAGTAGGTCTAGTCGATGATGACGATTACTGCTTAGTCATCACCAATCATTTGGAATCTGATAAGTTCTTTTCAAATCACCTTAAATCATATAAGGAGATATGCTTAGAAACTTTAGATGATCCAGATGATTTTGAAGTCAAAGATGCACCAGCAAAGTTCAAAGAAGAGATCAAGTCAACCATCGATGAGCTCAAGGAAGTCAACTTATGAACTTAAGAAGAACTACGCCTGACATACATCAGGATTTTGTTGAATGAAATTAAAACCAATGACTTAGTTAGACTATTGACGAGTTTAAGGGCGCTTTGCATGGAGTTATGAAGAGATTCGATTGGATGCTAGCATGCGATCCATAAACTAGAAATAAAGCCTACTTCTAATCTTATCAAGCAAGCTACTAGATGCATGCAATCAAACATAAAATAATAGGTCATTTTTGAAGTCAAGAAATTGATCGATGCCAGCTTCATCCAGGAGGAAAAATACCCTACCTGGTTATCCATCGTCATCCTAGTTAAGAAAAACAATGGAAAAATTCACATATATGTTGATTTTAGGGATTTAAATAAGGCATTTCCAAAATATAAATTTCCACTACCAATCTCAAAGCTAATGGTAAACATTGCCTCATCTCATGTAATCTTCTCTTTCAAAGATGGCTCATTTAGATATAACCAAATAAAGATGGCCCCTGAAGATGAAAGAAACACTACTTTTAGAACCTGAATCAGAATCTATGCTATAAGGCCATGCCATTCAACTATTAAAATTCTAGTCCTACATACCAGCAGTCTATGACTCAAATCTTTGACAAACTCATTCATCTTCAACAAACATCTAGTTCTAATAGCCCCTATACTGGGCAAGCTGCTCATACTTTACACTACTACATTAGATCGCTACCTTGGTGCTTTGTTGACCCAAGCTAATGATGAAGGAAAGGAAAACACACTCTACTTCCTCAACTATCATCTAATCCCTGTTGAGGCAAATTATCCACTCATTGAAAAGCATTGCTGATCTTTAATCTTTATATCCCAAAATCTACAGCACTACATGCTTCCTCATAAGGTCAACTTAATCTCTAGGATCAATCCACTACAGTATCTCATGACATGGCAGACGCTATCCGGATGGTTGGCACGATAGTCCATGATCCTCTCATAGTTTGACATTACCTTCGTACCCTGTGCGGTGAAAGGACAAACACTAGCGATTTCTCAAGACACCCACTTCTTCGACTCTATTTAGTGATGATCTCCCTGATGAATAAATCATAAACTTATGGGATACTAGCATTCACCACTCAGAGATGTACTTTGATGGTGCATCTTCTTCTCAAAGGGGAGATGAACCATAATCTACTATACCAGGAAGAATAAGGATAGGAATAGTTCTCTTAACTCATCATGATGATGAGATTATCATATCATCTATCCAATCCTTGCCCCAACAATAAAGTTGAATAAGAGGCTCTGATTGCTGGTCTCGAGTTAGTTATTACTCTAAGCATCCAGAACATCAACTTCTTCTGGGATTCTCAACTAGTTATTAACCAAATCATTGGGTCCTATAAGGTTATAAAGCCTAAGCTCCATCACTACGACAAGTACACCATGGAGATATTGGCCCAAATCCCAGAGGTTACCATTTATTAGATTCCTCAATAAGAGAATGCTATAGCATATGCTTTAGCCAATCTTTCCAAGGAGTTGGCATGTTCAGAGGATGAGTCCATATCGATAAAGGTCCAAAATAGACAAGTCTTATCTCTTATTGAGATTGAACTCATAAAAAAGTACTCTCTTGAAAGAGAGGTTGCTATTTCCATGAAAGAAAATGAGTTAGACTAGAGGCAATCATTCATGGATTACTTAAATAAAGACAAACTACCTCAATAGAAGCCCCAAGCCTATCAGATGAAGTTGAGAGCACTTTTCTATGCTCTTGTGGATTGTGTCTTGTACCTACGATCTTTCGATCATATGTAATTACATTATTTAGATAAGCAGGAATCCTATAAGTCGTGACTGAGTTACACTCAGGATTATGTGGAACCAACCATTCTGGTATGAAGATGAAACCCATGATCAAGAGACTTGGATACTACTGGCCGTCGATGATCAAAGATTGCATGGATATGGCTAGGTGATGCCACCAATGTCAAATACACAGTATCATCCTACACAAACCACCCAATATTCGTTATCCTACATTGGCCTCATGGCCATTCGAGTGTTGGGGTATCGACATAGTGGGTCCGATTGATCCTATACTTTTCCAAAGGTCATCGGTTCATCTTAGCTGCTACTGATTAGTTTTCCAAATGCGTGAAGGTGATTCTGCTCAGAGAGGTCATAGTTCAGCATGAGCTACAATTTTTTAGGAATCATATCATATATAGGTTCGGAGTATCTCAACAAATTATATCGATAATACTACTTTCAAGAGCACCAAGATCAAGTTTTCTCAAAGACACAACATAGATTGGAGATATTCTACCATCAACTACCTGAGGGAAAACCACTTAGCAGAAGCCTTCAACAGAACTCTCATTCAAATACTGAAGAAGACACTCGACAAAAATAAGCGATAATGGCATGAGCATTTAGTTGCAGCCTTGTGGGCCTACTATGCCACATATAGAACTCCAACTCAGTTTACTCCTTTCTCCTTAGTGTATGGGTCTGAAGACATTCTACTATTAGAAGTCCAACACCTATCACTAAGGATAGCTATGGGTAGCAAGATCACAATGGAGCAGAATGTTAAGTTGGGGTTAGAAGAGCTCTAAGGTTTAGAGGAGAGATATTTCTGGGCATGCAAAAACCTCTAATTGTATAAAGTTAAAATGATTCAAACTCATAACAAGTTGGTATGTCCTAGAGATTTTCAAGTTGGAGAGCTTATTTTATTTTATGGAGATCAATGATCGTAAGATGGGAGGCATGTTTGAACCCACATGGGATGGCCCTTTTTTGAGAAGGCCTAAAAGGATCTTATAACTTATTAATAATAAGGAGAGCACCCAATGCTTCCAATCAATGGGCTCTACTTAAAAAACTATTATAAATCATGTTTGAAAATAATTATCATCAATGAAAATTCCATTTCAAATTCAATCTCATCCATGTTGAAAGTATTCTTTTTTGTGAATCTGTAATGTTGTGTTTAGGGTAGGTGTAAGGAACTCGAGTACCATCCTATCCTTCATCGACACAACACAAACATAAACTACACACAAACATATAAAATAAACACATATCTTTTATCTCGGGCTACTCTGAGTTGAGATAATGCCTCTAGTGGCATTCACTCAATAGATGCTCTAAGTCGGGCTGACATGTTACCCTACTAGTGTGTCACCCCAATGGTTTTTATGCTTTGGAGGATGTTAGTCTAATACGCTTCCTTCTTTACTTGGACACTGTGCATCAAAAGGTGCCTTGTTAGTTTGGTAGTCCTTACTGGCCTATAAGCTACCTCATGTTGGCTTCATTTAAGAGGATGTGAGTCTGCTACACTTTCTTCTTAGATTAGCCTTTCTGCACTGATTTGGTCGAGTATATTTGAGATTTAGGATAAGTCTCCTATTGGCTCCTTCTCTCCTGACTGCTTCAAGTCTGGGTCCAGTCCTTCCTCTGGGCTCCTTGCTTAGTAGTCACTCTAGGTCATATCGTATTTGCCCACCAATGATAGACTATCCAGATGATTAGTTCCACTCAAAAAGTTGTAAGCCTACATGATTTCTTTCCAGATTAATCATTGTACACTAATGGGAAACTTAGGTTTGTTGGTTATCACTATGCTGATGAATACATCACTCATGTTGATGAATACACCTTAAGTTGGTTGGTTCTCGCACCTTAGGATACACCACTCATGGTAGATGTAAGTCTACTATGATTTCCCCTTGAGTTGGTCGCCATACTATAGGATTTCTTTTTTGGCTCATGATAATTCCCTAACACCTCCTATGGGCACTATATTTGGATCACATCCTTTGCGACCCTATTTAGACATTAACGGGTTACTATATCGATTGATAGTTCTCCTTTCTAGTAACCACTCGGTTGGAGAATCATGTGATGTAGATTCTCCTTGGTCTAGTAACCAGATAGGTTAAGGCCAACATAACACCTTCTCAGTGTTGTCCCTTACACACCAACATGGTCCACATAAACATATAAACAAAATATATATTCACTTATGGATTAGGAGGACACCCCTAATGGTACCTTTTTCCCAAGGAGGCATCCTATCTTCAATGTCGCAAAACTACCTATAAGAATTGCTAACTACTCTTGAGTTGATATAAGTCCCCAGCGACATTCACTAGGTAGTCACCTCTAAGTCGGGTTTGATTTGTTGTGCTACCAATAGGTCACCCCAGTTGTTCTATGCTTTAGAAGATTTAAGTCTATTACGCCTTCTTCCTAGCACAACCATTACACATCGAAAGGAAATCCCATAGGTTGGCTAGCTCTACCCCACAGCAGTAGACTATCCCTTTGGATTAATAAATTTGAGGTGATAAGTCGATTGCCCCTTCTGGGTCCATCCACTAACATGGTCCATAAATTAAATCTACCAAATTTGATCGAGCTCACATCCATATATTCCCTCAATTAAAAATCAAACTAAACCAAATAAACCATATCAAATCACATGAAATTAAGATAAAATTACTACTTTGAGTTGACATAAGTCCCAACGACATTCACTCAATAGTCGCCCTAGTCAGGTTCAATTTATTGTGCATCTAATAGGTCACCCCAATGGTTGTTCCTTGCTTTTGAAAGATGTAAGTCTCGCTACACTTCTTCTTAGCATAGCATTGCACACCAAAAGGAAACCCTTAGTTGGCTAGCTACCCCACAACCTAGACTATCCCTTTCAATTTGTAAACCTGGGTAGGTCAAGGCTAATTTATCCCTTCTTGGGTCCATTGCACAACGATAGGTCCATACATTAACTTAGATTAAATAAAACCCAATCTAATTTTCCTCGGAGTTATATTATACCCTTCTTCCTGGTGGAACCCCAAATCATATTTAAGTAATTCAAACAAACAAATCAAATTCAAAATTAGCTCCCCAATGGAGCCAAATTAAACCAACTCCCCAAGTAGTGTCTAAATCAAATAAATCCAACTAAACTCTTATCCCCAGTGGATACATCCCCAAACAAATCTATAAATTCAAACTCAAATCTCAATCCCCACCAGGTAGCCTGAACCTGATTCCCTAGTGGAAGGTTCACTACTTGATCCCCAATGTACTTGAGCCCATATCTCTAGCAGATATGCCTCCACATCAATTAAAATAAAACAAATTAAAGTTGATTCGAACTTAATCCCAGTGGATTATAGATTTTTTCAGATCTTTTTCCATAAATCATGTTATAAAAATCAAATTCAAACCTTATCACCAACATATTTTCCTCTTTATGCCCTCAACATAGACCCTCACATGTCATGTCCAATGCATGTTTGATCCCATGATCTCCCTCCATGTCCTCGACATAGAATTCTCAAAGAAATCTTATTTTTCTCTTATGCACACCTTTAATTCTACAACCAAAATCATAACAATGTATTCATTCAAATTACATCATCTTAACATTGTAATTAAAATTTTATGATTTGATATGGTGCAATCTCAAACTAACTATACAATATCATGCTAAACATATTATAGTGTGAATTAACACACTATATTATATTATAATATATGATGCTATATTATAATTTTCTATAATATAATATATTGTCTAACATTACACCTCATTAGAATCACTTAAAAGGAACAAATAACAAAATTTTCTCAAAATATGAATAATGTTCATTTTGGATGTAAGATTGTTAGTTTTCTATTAGAAATGGTACAAAATATCATAATTTTGGTGTTGCTTCTTGGTGTGTGCCATGAATTTGGCCAAATTTTTCCATCTCAACCTTCAAATTAACATTTTGTGAGTTTTGACCCAATGTATTATAACATAAGTAAAACATACTAAAATGTTCAATAACATTTAGTAACACACCAACACATTCATATATATATGTGAAGTTTTATTGTTATGTACATTATATTTTAATATGCTTTCACATAATATATTATCTTACATTGCACCTTAAAATGAATCACTTTAACCAAAAAAATTATAAAATTTGGTTGATAAATGAACATTTATTTTGGATGCAAAATTCCATTCTTTTGATTAAATGACACACCATAGCACACCCCCAATGATGTTCCCTAAAGCTTACCTTAAATATGGCCAAATCCCAATATCTCAGCCTATAAATCAGTGTTTTTATGAATTGTACCAGTACAAAGTCTACTACATCATACTATAATAAATAAAAATATGCTAAACAACAAGTAGTAATACACAATAGTATGTTATAATGCATGATGTTACATTATGTTATGGCATCCTATAATATAATACACTATAACATATTACATATTATATTATATTGCATATCACATCACAAGGGATTTCTTAAGATAAAAAATCATAAAATTAGTCTAAACTAAAAACAACTATATATTTTATTCGTATCACTTACATATTTTAAATTGAAATAATATATTATGATGCCATGCTCTACCTATCATGAATTTTGCCAAATTCCACCATTTTAAAGACTAAATCAACATTTTTATAAATACTGATAATGTAGGCTCGACTGCATGATTGTAAAATACTAAAAGAATTTAAAATGTGATGAATAATATATTATGATATATGATGCTATACTATGCTACAACATATAATATTTATTTTGAAAATAAAATCTTACTTTTTAGATAACAAGTGGCATAGCACACCTTTGGTACTACAACCTAATTCCCACTTCAAATTTAATAAATTTCATCATCTGATTTATTAAATAAGTATTTTATGATTTATATTAAACTATAGGGCACAATACCATAATATACTAAAACATTTCAAAACATCTTATAACATTTAAAACACATCACTAAATGCTCAAATATATGATGCTACATTATACCATATATATTGATTATAATATAATTTAGGGTTAGGTTGGTTATTCAAATCTTTAATAGTCAAGGGAAAGTCTCTTGAAGACATTTTCTTAGCTACCATAACTATGTTAGATTATGTCATTCTTTAGATCTACTCCTAATGACATCTTTATTCAAAGTTTAGGTTGGGGTTTTAGGTTTAGGTGAGTTTAGGTTGGTTAGTTTAGGGTTTTAGAGTTAGTTTAGGTGTTAGATTTTAGGGTTTTAAGGTTTAAGGTTTAGGGTTTTTAGGTTTTGGGTTATGATTTAGGCATGTGGTTTATTTTAGGGTTTAGGGTTTAGTGTTTAGGTTTAGTATTTAAGGTTGAGTTTTAGTGTTTAAGTTAGGGTTTAGGATTATGGTTTATGGTTTAATTTTTATGTTTGTTTTGGTTTAGGTTTAGGGTTTAGTATTTTGTAGGTTTCTTTATTTAGTTATTTTAGGTTTTAGTTTTTTTTGGGTTTAAGTTTTAGTTTAGGTTTGTTTAAGGTTTATGTTTAGGATTTAAGTTTTTTTTAATAGAAAATAAATTCAGATTCAACATTTCTTCTTCTCAATTTTAGCAATCGAGTAGCACCCCAAATTTTATAAGACACAAGAGATGACATAGATAAAAAATGAGCACCCATAGAGCAAACCAAAAGCTCAAGATAAGTAGAACAGTCTTTACCTAAAGACATAGTTCCATAAGTAGCAAATCGGATCATTCGTTCTTCAGTTTCTCCAGTTCCCATCAGAACCACCCCCACCTCTCAAGTAGCCAGATTTGTCATCATATCCTCATTCTCTCCTTTCGCCACCACCATGGATGTAACCTAAGTCATTCCTCCCACCTCCATAATAACCACTACTCCAACCACCACCTTCATATCCACCAACACTGAGATCCCCACCACCATAAAACAATCACCTCCTTCACCCCACCTAGAGATCTATGAGCCCAATGATGGTGATGTTCATGCCAAGGTTCTACATTCTGGGTTTAGGTGTGTAGGGGTTTTTAGTTTCTTAGGGTTGTTTTGGGGCTTGGGGTTTAGGTTGTACATTTAATGTTTAGGGTTTTAGGTTTAGGTTTGGATTTTAGGGTTTAGGGTTTGGGGTTTTATAGGTTTGTGGTTTAGGGTTTAGGGTTTAGATTTAGGGTTTAGGGTTTCAGTTTGGTTTTATTATTTAGGTTTAGGTTTGTGGGGTCAGGTTTAGGGTTTAGTTTTTGAGTTAGTTTTTAGTTTAGGGTTTAGGTTTGTGGTTTGGGTTTAAGGTTTTGTGGCTAGGTTTAGGGTTTTTTATTTAAAAAAATTAAGCAAAGTAGGTTTAGATTTATTTAATTTATCTTTATTTATTTGAGTTTATTTTATTTTAATTTTTATTTAGTTTATTTTATTAATTTTATATTTTATTTTTTATTTTCTATTTAGTTTATTTTTTTTAGTTTTATTTTATTTTATTTTATTTTTATTTATTTCTTATTTTTATGTTTAGTTTAGGATTTATTTCATTTTTAGGTTTATGTTTTTTTTTTATTTTAGGTTTAGTTTAATGTTTTATTTTTTTTAGTTTAATTTTAGGTTTATTTTTAGCTTTTATTTTACTTTGTTTAGGTTTATGTTTAAGATTTGGTTTATTTTTTAGTTAAGTTTTATTTTTATTTTATTTTATGTTTAGGTTTTATTTAATTTTAGGTTTTATTTTATTTTTAAGGCATACATTTTATTTTAGGTTTATTTTTAGGATTAATTTTAAGTTTAGTTTAGGATTATTTTTTATTTATTTAGTTTAGTTTGTTTATTTTAGGTTTAGTTTAGGTTTTATCTATTTTTAGTTTTATTTTAGTAAGTTCTCTATTTTGTTTATTTTATTTTAATTTTGGTTTATGTTTTTCTAAGTTTAGGTTTATGTTTTATTTTGTATTTATTTTTGGTTCATTTAGGTTCAATTTTTAGGTTTCATTTAGTTTTTTTATTTTAGGTTTATTTTATTAATTTTAATATTTAGATTTTATTTTAGTTTAGTTTATGTTTTTTATATTTTATTTAATTATTTGATTTTTTATTTTATTTTATTTTATTTTAAGTTTTTAGGTTTTAGTTTTAGTTTATTTTATCTTTATTATTTATTTTTATTTTATTTTCTTTATTTTGTATTTTTTTTATTTTATTTTATTTTAGTTAGGTTAGGGTGCAGTTTGGCCTATTTTTAGGTTTAGGTTGTGGTTTTGTTAGGTTTAGGTCAGTAAGGTTTATTTTAGTGGTGGTTAGTGGTTTTATGGAGTGGGCTCAGTTTTTAGTTTAAGGGCCTGTGGCCCAGGTTTGTTCAGTTTTCAGGGCCTATTGGGCTCAGGATTTTCAGTGGCCTGGGTTAAGCTCAGTTTTTCATGAGTTAGTAGGTTAGAGAGGGCCCAGGGTTATTGGTATATTTTTAATAAACCAGTAAGTTATTTATTTTATTTTAGCTTTATTTTAGTCATTTAGTTTAGTTTATTTATTTTAGGTAGGTTTAGGTTTTATCTAATTTAGTTTAGTTTTTAGTAGTTTAAGTCCTATTTTATTTATTTTATTTTTTAATTTTTTTTTTATTTAGGGTTTTAGTTTATTTTCTTATTTATTTTGTTATAATTTAGTTCATAGTTTTAAGTTTATTTTATTTTCAATTTTAATATTTAATTTTATTTTATTTAGTTTATGTTTTATTTATTTATTTTATTTTATTTTGATTTTATTTATTTATTTTAGGTTTAGGTTTAATTAATTTTATTTTATTTTATTTTATTTATTTATTTTAGTTTGCTTATTTTATTTTCTTTATGTTTATTTATTTGGTTCAGCTTCAGTAAGTGCAGGATTTAGGGCTCAGGGCTCAGTTTTGTGGCCTAGGTTTGTGGCTCAGGGTTTAGGTCAGGGTTAGCTCAGTGGCTCAGGGGGTCAGCCTGGGTTGTGTGGCTCTGGGTGGGCTCAGGGCCTAGGGTGCCCATGGTATAGCCTAGTTTCAGGGCCTAGGCCCAGTTTGGTCAGTTTTAGGCTCAGTGTTTTAGCCTGGTCAGATTAGTGTTAGGTTTTATTAAGCAAACCCGAGGTTTATTTATTTATTTTAGTTTATTTTATTTATAAGTTTATTTTTATTTATTTTTTATTTAGTTTATAGTTTATTTTATTTAATTAGTTATTTATTTAGGTTTATTTAGTAAGTTTATATTTATTTTATTTTTGAGTTTATTTTGATTTTTATTTTGTTTTATTTTATTTTAGGTAGTTTAGTTTATATTTTTTTATGTGAGGTTTTTTATTTTAAGTTTATTTTTTAGGTTTATTTTAAGGTTTAGATTTATTTTAGTTTATTTTATTATCATTTAGTTTAGGTTTAGGTTTAGTTTATTTTAGTTTAGATTTAGGTTTTTATTTTAGATTTAGAGTTTTTAATTTAGGGTTGTGTCTCTTTAATTATTTTAAGTTTTAAGTTTATCTTTATGTTGATTTAGTTTTCTTTTATTTATTATTTTATTTTATTTGTGTTTTAATTTTTAGTTTATTTATGTTTTATTTATTTTAATTTTATTTGTTTATTTTATTTATCCATTTTTTTATTTTAGTTTAGTTTAGTTTAGGTTTAGTTAGCATGATGTTTGTTTAGTAAGTGGTTTTGTGGTAGAGTTTAAGGTTCAGGGTTTCATTAGGAGGGTGTTTAGTGCATGGGTTAGGGTTTTATGAGCCTAGGATCAGGATGTGTGGCTAGCCAGTAGGGCTCAAGATTTTAGGTGTAGGGGTTTAGTCAGTTAGTTTAGGCTCAGTTGTGGCTCAGTGGCTCAGGGTTGGGCCTAGGAGGCCTAATGTAGGGTAAGATTTAGGGTTGGGCTCATAGATTTTTTAAATTAAGTATTCAGTAGTTTATTTTATTTTTTTTAGTTTATTTCTTTTATATTATTTATTTTATTTATTTTTTATTTTGTCTGTTAGTTTAATATAATTTAGTTTAGTTTTTAAAGTCAGGATAAGTTTATTTTAGTTTTATTTTTATTATTTTAGGTTTTATTTAGGTTTAGTTTAGTTTTATTTTATTTTAGGTTTATGTAGTTTATTTATATTTTATTTTAGTTTAGGTTTATTATTAGTTTATTTTATTTTATTTACTTTAGGATGTAGTTTATTTTAGGTTTTAGGTTTTATTTTATTTTAGTTTATTTTAGTTTAGGTTTTATTTTAATTAGGTTTTGGTTTTGGGTAAGTTTTTATTTATTTAGATCTTTAAGGTTATTTTTATGTTTATGTTTTATTTAGTTTTAAATTATTTATTTTAAGTTTATTTTATTTTTATTTTGCATTTATTTTATTTTATTTAGGTTTTAAGTTTATTTTATTTTAGTTTATAGGTTTTAAATTATTTTAGTTTAGTTTTATTATATTATTTTTACATTTAGAGGTTTAGGCTCATTTAGTTTAAATTTTATTTTATTTTAGCTCATTTGATTTCAGTATTTATTTATTTTATTTTAAGGTGTTAGTTTAGGGGGGCCTAGCTTTTTAGGGTTTATGGTGATGCCTTGTGGCTCAGAGGGTTTGTGGCTAGGCCTAAGGCCTGTTTAGTGTTTAGGGTTTGGGGCACACATTTAGCTTGTAGGTCAGTCTGGTTTTACCTTTAAAATTAAGTAAAACTAGGTTTAGGTTTATTTAGTTTATTTAGTTTATTTATTTTATTTTTTATTTATAGGTTTATTTTATTTTATTTAGTTTAGTTTATTTATTTTAGTTTAGGTTTATTTAGTTTATTTTTATTTTAGGTTTTTTTGTTATTTTTTTATTTTATTTTATGTTTCTTTTATTTTAGGTTTAAGTAGGTTTTATTTTGTTTTTTTAGTTTAGGTTTTAGGTTTTTTTATTGGTTTAATTTTAGGTTTTATTTTTAGTTTAGTTTAAGTTTATTTTAGTTTATATTTTATTTATTTTATGGTTTAGTTTAGGTTTTTATATTTTAGGTTTATTTTATTTATTTTAGTTTATTTTTTATTTTAGGTTTAGGTTTTTAAGTTTAGGTTTTAGGTTTTATTTATTTATTTCATGTAGATTTTAGTTAGGTTTTATTTATTTCATTTTATTTTTAGTTTTCATTTATAGGTTTTATTTTAGTTTAGTTTAAGTTTTTATTTATTTTATTTTATTTATTTATCTTTATTTTATCTTTTAGTTTAGGTTTAGGTTAAGTTTTATTTTATTTATTTTATTTTATTTTAGGTCATTTATTTTATTTTAGGTTTTATTTAGTTTAGGTTTAGGTTTTAGATTTTAGGAGGGTGGGTTTAGAGGGTTTAGGGGGGTTTAGGTTAGTTAGAAGGGTATGGTAGGTCAGTTTGGGGTGGGTAAGTAGGTGGTGGGCTTTAGGATTTAGGGAGTGAAGTGGTTTAGGGTTTAGGTTTGGGTTTAGGATTAGGGTTTAGTTGAGGTTTTTGGTCTAGGGTTCAAGTTTTAGTTTAGGGTTTAGGGTATTTGATGTTTTTTTTTAGAAAGAACAAATTCAGATTCAATATTTCTTCTTTTCGATTTCATCAGCCAAGTAACACACCAAGTTTTCTAAGACATAAGCGACAACATAGATCAAAAGCTAGCATGCTTAGAGCAAATCAAAATCCCTAGTTAACTAGAACCATCTCTACTAGAAAGACATAGTTCCATAAGCAACAAATCAGATCAGCCGTTCTTTAGTTTCTCCCATTCCCATCAGAACCATGAGCACTTCTAGATCCCCCACCACCACTATGATAACCTCCTTTGCCTCCCCACCGTGATTTATAGATCAGCCTTGACGTGATGTTCCAATCTGCCAAGGTTCTTCCCATTCTTAGGTTTAGGTTTAGTTTAGATTTATTTGGTTTTAGGGTTTAGGTTTATTTTAAATTTATTTAGTTACTTTAGGTTATTTAGGGTTTGGGGTTTAGGGTTAGGTTAGGGAGTTTAGGGTTTAGGTTTAGGTGTATGGTTTAGGGTTTAGGGTTTGTGGTTTTAGGTTTAAAGTTTAGGATTGGGTTTAGTGGTTTAAGGTTTATGATTATTTTAAAATTAAGTAAACCAGGTTTAGTTTATTTAGTTTATTTAGTTTAATTTTTATTTAATTTAATTTTTTTATTTTATTTATTTATTTTATTTTTATTTATTTAGTTTTTATTTTATGTTTATTTATTTTAGTTTAGTTTTTTATTTTAGTTTATTTTTTAGGTTTAGGTTTAGGTTTATTTTTAGTTGAGTTTTTTTTTCTTTTATTTTTTTAGGTTTAGGTTTTATTTTTATTTTTTAGGTTTAGTTTAGTTTTTCTTTATTTTTTAGCTTAGTTTTATGTTTTTTATTTTTGGTTTATTTTAAGTTTTATTTTTTTAATTTAAGTTTAGGTTTTTTTCAATTTATTTTATTATATTTAGTTTAGGTTTAGCTTAAGGTTTAGTTTATTTTAAGTTTAAGTTTACATTTCATTTATTTTAGTTTATGTTTAGCTTTATTGTATTTTATTTATTTTATGTTTATCTTAGGTTTAGGTTTTTTTTTAGTTTAGAGTTTAGGTTTTTAATTTTTAGGTTTTATTTTTAGGTTCATTTTCAAATTTAGGTTTTCATTTAGTTTTATTTTATCTATTCTATGTTTATTTTATTTTATTTTACATTTAGATTTTATTTTATTTAGCTTTTATCCAAGTTTATTTTATTTTTTAATATAGTTTATTTTTTCATCATTTTATTTTATTTTTATTTTATTTTTAATTTTATTTTCTTTTTAGGTTTATGTTTTGGTTTTGGTTTAGGTTCTTATTTTATTTTTATTTTATTTATTTTAGTTTATTTATTTTTATTTTATTTAGTTTATTTAGTTTCTCAGTTTTCTGTGGCCTGGTGGCTAGTTCATTCAGGCCTAGCCCAGGGTTAGGGCTCAGGAGGGCTAGCCCAGTGTCAGGCCTGGTTGGTGGTACTGCCATTTAGGTCAGTTAGCCCAGGGCCCAGATCAGGGCCCAGTCTGGGTAGTTAGTTTGGGGCCCAGGGTAAGGGCCAGTGGCCTAGGCCTGGCTCAGTCAGCCTAGGCCCAGTGGCTCAGTCAGTTTTGGTCAGTTAGTGTTTGTGGTTTGGAGTTTAGGCCTGGGAGTGGGTTTATATTAGTTTTAAAAAAACAAATTAGCAAACCCAGTCGAGGTTTATTTAGTTTCTTTTATTTATTTTATTATTTTATTTTTATTTTATCTTTGGTTTATTATTTGGTATTTTAGTTTATTTTTATGTTTATGTTCAGTTTATGTTTATTTTTTAGTTTAGTTTATTTTTATTTATTTTTTTTAGGTTTGTTTTTTTTATATCTTTGGTAGGTTTATTTTAGATATTTTATTTTATTTAGTTTAGGGTTTATTTTAATTTATTTTAGTTTAGTTTAGTTTTATTTATTTTAGTCTTTTAGTTTAGTTGGTTTATTTTCTTAATTTATTTTAAGTATAGTTTTTTTAGTTTAGTTTAGGTTTTATTTTATTTATTTTTTAGTTTAGGTTTAGGTTTTATTTATTTTGTTTATTTATTTTAGGTTTATTTTTATGTTTAATTTTATTTTGTTTAGGTTTTTATTTTAGGTTTATTTTTATTTTTAGTTGTTCTCCTCTTTTATTTAGTTTAGTCTTTATTTTATTTATTTATCTTTAAGTAGGTTTAGTTTATTTTTATATCTTTTATCTTTATTGTTTAGTTTATCATTTAATCTTTTTATTTAGCCTTAGGTGTTACATTAGGGCTAGGGCCCAGGGTAGGGTGCCCAGGGCCCAGGATCAGGGTTGGCTCAGCTTGCCCAGGCCTGTGGTTTCAGGGCCCAGTGTCAGTCAGATTAGGGTAAGCCTCAGATCAGGGCTCAGGATAGGGTGTGGGCCCAGGGCCCAGCAAGCTCAGGGCCCAGCCAGTAGAGGGCCCAGTGATCAGAGTGGGAGAGTGGCCCAGTTGGGGTGGAGGGCCCAAGTAGTGGTGGTGTTTAAGGTCAGGTTTAGGGTTTAGGTCTTTTAGGTTTGGGGTTGTGGAGTTTAGGGTAAGTTGGGTTTAGGTGGTCAGGTGGGGGTTTAGATTTAGGCTGATTAGAGTTTGTGGTTTGGGTTTTGGGTTTTAGGGTTTAGAGTTTATGGTTTAGGGTTTAGGATATAGGGTTTAGGGTTTAGGTTTTAGATTTAAGTTTCAGGTGTTAGTTTAAGGTTTATGGTTTTTTTTAAAGAGAATAAATTCAGATTCAACATTTCTTGTTTTCAATTTCATCAACCAAATAATGCACCAAGTTTTTTAAGACATAGATAAAAAATGAGCATGCATTAAGCAAATCAAAAACCCTAGATAATTAGAACTGTCTCTACTCTAATGACCCAATTCCATAAGCAGCAGATCGGATCAGCCATTTTTCAGTTTCTTTGGTTCCCATCAAAACCAACTGGACCTCTTGAGTAGCTGGATCCACCATCATATCCCTGATCTCTCTCTGCCACCAGCATGATTGTAACCTCTGCCGCTCCTCCCTCCTCCATAACAATACCTGCTCCGACCACCACCTCCATATCCACCAGCATCTCCGGATCCCCCATCACTACTATGATAATCGCCCTCAGCCCCCATCGAGATCTAGATCGAGCCTGACGTGATGTTCCTGCCAAGGTTTTAACCATTCAGGGTTTGGTTTGGTTTATTAGGTTTTAAGGTGTAGTTTATTTTTAATTTATTTAGTTACTTTAGTTTAGGCTAGCTTTGGGGTTTAGGTTTAGGGGTTTAGGTTTAGGTTGGGGTTTTTTTAGGGTTTAGGGTTTAGGGTTTTAGGGTTTATGCTTTGGGTTTAGGGTTTGGATTTGGATTTAAGTTTAGGGTTTAGGGTTTAGTTTAGGTTTAGTGGGTTTAGGTTTTAGTTTAGGTTTTAGATTTTGGTTTTTTTTTAATTTTAATGAAGAACATATGAGATTCAACATTTCTTCTTTTGATTTCATCACCAAATAACAAATAAGGGAAGTGAGGTAATCAATTGACCTCCTTGGGGCTAGCTAAAGCCTTATTCTCCCAAAATATCTAGACTATATACCCATTACCATTCAATCTTATATAAATCAATACATGAATAGAGGAAAGAGAACTCAACATTCATACACTTAAGCTATAAGCACATGCATTTCTTATGTATTTATAACTAGCATCATAACACATATTATTATTCATTTATAAGCTTTTGAAAAATACATTTAGATTTAATAGTGATAATAGCCATGCATATATTAAATTAAATCAACACATGCAAGCTTACATAAAGGTAATCCATTTTATTTTACTTGATTTTGAAAATATGATGCATGAATTCAAATGACATACCAAATTTAACATGATTGGAAAGAGGACAATCAAATATAAGCATGTGATTCATTCAACCAAACTAGTTTTAAGGACAATCAAATCAAATAAGATTATTTAAAGCAAACCAAAGCTTTTTATTAATTAAGTTTTGGATTTGATTTGATTTAAAGAGGAGAAGAGAAATCATCACTTGTTATTTTAAACCCATTCCCACATTAGTGATTTGATTTAATTTAAGAAATGTAATTAAGTTGATTTTATGGGTTAATTATGTTGAACCCTTAATTAGATGAATTAATTACCCTTACTATGTCACCAAAAGTAAATAACTAAATAATTATGAGCCAACATGATATGCATGAAAAATAAACTTGCAATGATCCTAGGAAATAAAAGGGGCCTAATGCAATTGGCTCATGATTAATAGTTAATTAGATTATGGGACTTAATTAATTACTCTTATGGTTTTCCACACATGTGGACTAACCATAATTTCATTAAACTACTTTAGGTTATTAAACACCTAAAGATCTACCCCATGATTTAATTAATTAAGGTTAGATGTGATTATGATTTCAATTTGATTAAGTGATTTAATTAATTAGTTAAATTTAATTAATTTCATTTTAAAAAGGGTGAAATGAACTTGGAAAGGGTCCCAACCCTATTCCTTAGTTCACTTACTATTAAACAATGATTAATAAACTTAATTAACCAATTTATTATTGTTCATAATTAATCATTAATTAACTTAAAATAGTAGGTAAGGTTTAATTAGTCAATTTTTTTTAATTAAGTAAGCAATAAATCCCAAGAAAATCATGGGAGGAGAGGTCATCCCATTAAATTAACCAACAAAATTTGGGATTAATTAATGTAATTAAAAGTAATTAAGCTAATTAATTGTAAAATTAAGATCATTTTAATTAATTATCCCTCTAAAATACCTTTAAAATGAGTATTTATTTGCATTTTTTATTTCTCTATGATTTTTAAGATTTTAGAAGTTTCAACCATTAAAATGATTAATTAAGCCTAATTAAAGCTAATCTTAAATGCCATGTGGCACCTGTGATTGGCTACTAAAACTTATCCGACTCAATGCCTACGTGGCGGTGCGACATGCTTTCTCATCCACCATCCCATCTAAGATCGACTATGATTAATCTTAAAGCTTAATAAGATTAAATCAAATTGATCTTGCAGATCTAATCACAACCGTCTTTCCATCACGGAAATATGGTTGATCTAACGCCATGAGTGAGGGAGAATGGAGTCCGCCACCATTTCTCACTTGATTCAAGCTACTCGAAGCTCGGGATCAACTCTAAAAAGGATCCCACACCTTCACATTGATCAAGGGGATCCAATGGTCAAGATCACACGAGATACAAGTTTTCTTCAAAACTCTCCAACCCATTTTAGCTAAGGATCTTTTGGAAGCATACCTCATCAAGCTCAAGAAGGCTCAAATGAAGAAGCTTCATCTAGGAGATGAAGTTCTATTGAGCAATTAGATCACCCTCAACATTTGCTCAAGGCCATGAACCGATGATTTGGAGCACTTTGATCAAGTCCCACCTCCGTGCTCGAAGTTTGGGAGATGATTTTTTCTTGCTCGACGAGGCCTAGGAAGGTGCTGCAAAGTTAATTTGAGTTTGATGGAGAAATGGGGAAGTTAGGTCAACAATGGGAGTGTCCTATTTCAGAATGGACAGGAATGGCATTTTCTGACCGAGGAATGAGCATGGGAACTTAGCGAATTGTTCTAGTGACTCTTCTTGGGTAGCTAGGGCTTTAAGAAATGATTTTTATGTGTGTTTGAGGGAAAACGAGGGGGTGTATACCTCCCCACCCTTCATCTTGATCGTGACAGGTGAGCTGGTTTGGCTTGCTATGGGTTTCATGCTCCTCCATTAGGGTTGACAAAGGTATTAGGTGCCTAGGTGACCATTGGGAGATTACCAAGTGGCCAAGGAATGAAATGACCACTTACATGGGTGATTTGTCTCATGTGATGCCCTTGACCCATAGAATGATCATTTGGCATTGGATTTGATTTGAGCATTTGAAATGAGCCAAAAGTGGGTTAGCCCAAATTTCAAGTCAATTGGAGTTGATTTGTTAATTTTGGCTCAATTTAACTCATTTAGGTCAAATTGTTAGGTTGGGTCAAGTTGACCAATTGGTCAAATTGGGTCAAACCAAGTTGGTTAAGTTCATATGATCATTTGGGATGTTTTGGTTCAATTGGTTTGGTTTAGTTTGGCTTAGATTTGATTTTGGGTCATTTGAATTCATTTGGGTCAAATGGGTTGTTGACCAATTTGATAAATTGGCCAAATTGGCTTTTGGGTTTGGTTTGGGTTTAGTTGACCAATTGAAGATGATTGTAGTTTTGGTTTCAATTAATTTGGATTTAGTTTGATTTAGGCCAACTTGAACATTTAGGTCAAATTGGGCTAAGTAGGTCAATTGGGTTCAATTGGTCCAATCATGGCTTTGGTCAAGTTCAACAATCAATTTAGACAGAACTTGAGCCATTGGTTGCAATCAATTTAGTTTATATTTTGATTTGACCCAATTTGGTATTTTAGGCCAATTTGGGTCAACTTAGGTCAAGAGGGCAAATTGGGTTTCGTTTGACTCAATTGTTGGTCAAGTCATATTCAATTATTGATTTTGATTTGGTATGAATCATTTGCTTCAAGGGATTTGGCTTAGGTAATTTGGGTAGTTTAAGTTCATATGGGTTAAGTGGTTGGTCAAAAATGACCAAGTTGGCTTGTTTGACCCAATTTGTGATAATTGATCAATCTAGGGTGATCAACAATCAAGATGGGAGGTTTGATGGACTTGGTTCAATCCAATTTGGGTAGGATTAGAACTTAGCTCAAATAAGTCAAATTGGTCACTTTAGGTCAAGTGGACTAATTAGGTTTAGTTGGCTTGATTTTGGGTTGAGTTTGATTTAGTTGAATTTAAATATGGATTTGGGATTGATATATAATTCAATTGTAAATTAGCTTGGGTTCAAATGGGTTTTGGTTCATTTGAACATTTCAAGTCAAAATAGTTAAGTTGGGTTTGACTTGGGTTGATTTTGGTTTGGCTTGATGATTATAGATTTTATTTATATTTGTGAATATGATTGAAGGTATGATTGATTCATGAAAAATAAATTGAATTTGGGTTTTGGAATGAAGAAATTTGGCTAAGTCCATGGAGTTGGTCATGTGGCTTAGTTTGGATTTTGATTTGGTTTGATTTAGTTTTGATCATTTAAATGTATATTTCATTTAAATTTGTGAAGATGATTGAAAATATGATTGATTTGGAGAAAATCAATTGAGTTTAACTTGATTTGGATTAAGATTTGGCTAAGTCCATGGATAGTCATGGCTTAGAAGGGTTTTGATATAATTTGATTTAGTTTTGATCATTTGAATGTTGATTTGATTTATATTTAGAAGATGATTGAAGATATAAATTGATTATGAGAAAATCAATTGATTTTGGATTGATTTGGATTAAGATTTGGCTAAGTCCATGGGATAGGTCATATGGCTTAGAAGGGTTTTAAATTTGGATTTGATCAAGGGCTTCAATCATTTGGTTTTGGAATTTGGTTTGGATTTGGATTTGAATTTGATGTTTGAATTGAACTTGAGGTTTAGTTTAAGAAGGTGAACATGGATTGGGTAGAGGGGTGATTATCTAATCCCTAAGGCATAACCTAATCTTATGGTTAACCCTTCTAAGTCTTTAGGCTTAGGTTAAGTGTTTCAATAATTGTTAGAAGTATCTTATGACTAGGGAAGTCTTAGTGTCTAGAAGACTTCTAAGTCTAAGATGAGAAGATTGAATCCACACTCCAAAAGTGAGGTCAACAGGCCTTAGGCTCCATAGTGTTGCCCTTGGAGATAGATGATTGAAAGACTGAAGCCAAGTTTTACATTATAGACTCAAATACATCTTTCAACACTTTGTTTGGGAGAACATGGATACATGAGAACATCATAGTTCCATCCTTTCTACATCAGTGTATGAAGTTTTTGAGAGGTGGGATCATCTTCTATGTCAAAGGAGATCTCAAGCCATTTACCGTTCATGAGTTGGCATATATGATGATGGAGCTTACTACCTCCCTCAAAATCAACAAGTCTATTCTCATAAACTTGGCCAAAGTTTAGAAATAAAGAAAAAGAAAAAGAAAAGAAGAGAAAAAAAAGAAAAGAAAAGAGAAAATAAAAAAAGAAAATAAAAGTGAGTGGAAATAGACTTGAGGAGGAAGGAGTGAGCTGACATTAGATTCCACCCACGTTGTTACTCCATTCAACATATGGGTAGGATGACCTCCACCCCAAGAGATGAAGAGGCTAGTTTAGGTAGGCAGGGTGGAAAATCTCTTATTGGCCACCCAATAGAAGATATGTCCCATAGTAGAGATGCGCTATCCATATACTTGAAATCTAGTTCATAGGATGAGTCTACATTTAGCACACCTAACTCTTTTCAAGAGTAGATTCATCTGATGACACTTGAGATAGATGAAGATCGAGCTCCAAAGTAAAAGCATAAGTGTATCCAAGTCTATATGTGAATAAGTTAGGCATCGCTTGGGAACCTTTGCTCTAACCACTTTCCTCTCAAAAGTTGAGGGTTTGGTAGTTATGAAGCCCATAAGTCATCCACAAGTGTGAAGACTGAGGTTCTTTCTGAGCATCATCCTCAAGTCAAGAAGTTGATGTAGAACTTGAGGATGATTCATAAAAAATTTAATAGAATTAGCTTTTGATTGGTAATTACCTTGTGTTCATAATTTAGCAAAGAAAGGGTTAATACCACATACTTGTCAAAGCACGTCACTACTTCAAAAGAATATGTAAGAACAAATGCAAAAGCTCAATCAAGACTAGACTAAGATTCTGCTTGGTCCAATCGATGATGATTACCGCTAGTCATCATCAATCATTTAGAATTGATTATTTATTTTCAAATCACATTAACTCATATGAGGAGTTATGCTTACAAACTTTAGATGATCAAATAATTTTTGAGTCAAAGATGCACAGCCAGAGTTTGAAGAAGAGATTAAGTCAACCATCGATGAGCTCAAAGAAATCAACTTAGGAACTAAAGAAGGTCCAAGCCCGACATACATCAATTCTTTGTTGAATGAAATTGAAACCAAACTTAGTTGCTATCAAGAAGATGACCACTTTCCATGGAGTTATGAAGAGATGACCGATTGGCTCATAGCATAATAAGCAATAGAGCCTTCTTCCAACCCTATCAAGCAAGCTCCTAGACACATGTGATTAGACATAGAATAATAGGTCATTTCTGAAGTCAAGAAACTGATCAATGCTCGTTTCATCTGGAAAGAAAAATACCTTACTTGGTTAGCTAGCATCATCCCAATTAAGAAAAAGAATGGCCAAATAAAGCATGTCCAAAAGATGAATTCCACTACCAATCCTGAATGATGGTGGACATTGCCTCATCTGTCTTCTTTCATGGATGGCTCATCTGGATATAACCAAATAAAGATGGTTCCTGAAGATGAAAGAAATATTGCTTTTAGAACCCTAAATAGAATCATTTTGTTATAAGGTCATGCCCTTCAGCCTTAAAAATGTTGGTGCTACATACCAGCGGGCTATGACTCGAATCTTCGACTAACTCATTCATTCATCATCATGTGAATCATCAAAAGTAGAGAAAAAGAAGACCATACCTTTGACTTGAGAGTAGTTTTCAAATAGTTAAGACAATTTAACCTCAAAATGAACCCCCTAAAGTGTGCATTTAGAGTAGCTTCAAAGAAATTCCTTGGGTTTGTTGTATGACATTAGGGAATTGTAATCAATCTGGAGAAGATCAAGGTGATATTAGAAATGCCACCCCCTAAAATTTAA
Organism: Cymbidium sinense; assembly: GCA_021442155.1. Taxonomy (NCBI): domain Eukaryota; kingdom Viridiplantae; phylum Streptophyta; class Magnoliopsida; order Asparagales; family Orchidaceae; genus Cymbidium; species Cymbidium sinense. Next base: position 39,153 of record JAKCPB010000623.1, read on the forward strand.
CTCAACTCATATCATTCCAAGGTGGTATATCTAAGAGCTTTATATCCAACCTATAAAGATGTCACCATTTTCAGCACTTGTCAAAAAGGATGCCAAGTTCAAGTAGGATGATGAGTGTGTGCATGCCTTCAAAGACATCAAGCATTACCTGATGACACCACCAGTTCTAGTAGCCCCTATCCTAGGCAAGCCCCTCATACTTTACACTACTACATTAGATGACTCCCTTGGTGCTTTGTTGACCCAAGCTAATAATGAAGGGATTGAAAACACATTGTACTACCTCAGCCGTCTTCTAATCCCTGCTTAGGCTAATTATCCACCCATTGAGAAGCATTTCCTAGCTTTAATCTTTACATCCCAAAGAAACAACACAATAGGCTTCCTTATAAGGTGAACTTAATCTTTAAGATCAATCCACTATAGTATCTAATGACACGACCGAAACTATTTGGATGGTTGGCATGACGGTCCATGATCGTCTAGCATTTGACATTTCCTTTGTATTCCTCCATGCGGTGAAAGGATAAGCGCTAGCGGATTTCTTAGCAGCACACCTACTTCTTTCTAGCTCTCTACTTAGTGATGATCTCCCTGATGAACAAATTATAAACTTAGGGGATACTAGCATTCACCACTGGGAGATCTACTTTGATGGTGCGGCTTCCTCTCAAAGAGGACAAGAACCACAATCTACTATTTCAAGAAAGACAGGGGTAGGAATAGTTCTCTTAACTCTAGATCGTGATGTGATGAGATTCTCTTATCATATGTCCAATCCCTACATCAACAACGAAACCACATATGAAGTTTTGATTGCCGATCTTTTGTTAGTCATTACTCTAAGCATCCAAAACATCAATATCTTTGGGGATTCTCAGCTAGTTATCAAATAAATTGCTGGGTCATATAAGTTTATAAAGCCCAAGCTCCATCACTACCATAAGTACACCATGGAGTTGTTGGCTCAAATCCCAGAGGTTATAATTTATAAGATTTTTGAGGATAGAATGCCATAACATATGCTTTAAAGCTTGTCAAGTTGTCAAGGATGAGTCCATATCAATAAAGATCCAAAATAGACAATTCTTATCAATTATTGATATTGAACTCATCAAAATCCTCTTGAAGGGAGGTTGCCATTGCCATGAAGGATGATGAGTTAGATTAGAGGCAACCATTCATGGATTAGCTAAATGATGAAAAACTACCTCAAGAGAAGTCTCAAGCTCATCAGATGAAGCAGAGAGCACTTTCCTACACTCTTGTGGATGGTGTCTTGTACCGGCAGTCTTTCGATCATATGTGGTTTGTTATACAAGAAAGCCCATAAGATCTGACCAAGGTATACTTAGGATTATGAGCCCAACCACCCAAAGATGAAAGCCAAGATCAAGAGACTAGGATACTACTAGTCATCGATGATCAAAGATTGCATGGATATGGGATACCACTGTCAGACTAACCGCCCAACATTCTACATCTTGCTAGCCTCATGGCCATTTGAGAAAGGGTACCGACATAGTGGGTCTAATTGATCCTCCTTCCAAGGGTCATTAATTCATCTTAGCTTCTACTGACTACTTTTCCAAATGGGCGAAGGTGATTCTGCTCAAAGAGGTCATACCAAGCATGTGCTATAATTTTTTTTAGGAACCAAATTGTATATAGTATGAGTCGACTAATTATATTTGATAATGGTCTTGCATTTAAGAGCATTGAGATCAATAACTTTGCTCGAAGTCACAACATAGATTGGAGATATTCTACCATCAACTACCCAAGGGGAAATGGCTTAGTAGAAGCCTTCAATAAAACTCTCATCCAAATACTGAAGAAGAAACTTGACAAGTACAAGTAATAGTGGCATATGAGCAGTTAGTTAAAGCCTTGTAGGCCTACCGCACCACATATAGAACTCCAACTCGCCTACTCTCTCCTTGTGGTCCAAGCCATTCTACCATTAGAAGTTGAATTCACATCACTAAGGATAGCTGTGGGTAGCAAAATCATAATAGAGTAGAACGCCAAGGTGTGGTTAGAAGAGTTCAAAGGATTGGAGGAGAGACGCCTGCGAGCATGCCAAAACCATGAGTTATAGAAAGATAAAATAATTCAAGCTCACAACATGTTGGTTCAACCTAAAGCTTTTCAAGTAGGAAAGCTTATTTTAGTTCTAAGGAGATTGATTATGGTCGAAGATGGGAGGAAGTTTGAACCACTTGGGAAGACCTTTTTCCATAGAGAAGGCCTACCAAGGAGAATCTTATTAGTTTATTAATCATAAGGGAGAGTGCCTAATGCTTCCAATCAATAGGTTATACTTAAAGAATTATAATAAATCATGTTTGAAAATAATTATCATCAATAAAAATTCCATTTTAAATTCAATCTCTTCCATGTTAAAAGTTTTCTTATTTGTGAATCTGCCACGATGGGTTTAGGGTCAGTGTAATGAACTCGAGTGGCATCCTGTCAGTCATCAACATAACACAAACATAAACAACAAAACATAAAATAAAAAACATATCTTTATCTCGTTACTGAGAGATAACACCCCTCGGACACTCACCAAGAGTCGCCTAGGTTAGAGCTACCGCTAGTGTGTCACCCTAGAAGTCTTCTTGCTTTGGAGGATGTAAGTCTACTATGCTTTCCTTCCTTACTTGGCCATTGCACACTGACGAGCACCTTATTAGTTTGGTATGCCTTACTACGTTGCCAGTATGCTACCTCATGTTGGCTTTGTTTAAGAGGATGTGAGTCTGCTACACTTTATTCTTGGATTAGCCTTCGTGCACTGACTGGGATGAGTATATTTGGGGTTTAGGATAAGTTGCCTAGTGGTTTTTTTCCTCCTGACTACTTCAAGTCTGGGTCCCCCTTTTGAAGCTCGCTTAGTAATCGTCAGATGTCATCGATGATAGACTATCCCGATGTTTAGTTCCACTTCAAAAGTTGTAAGCCTACTTGCTTTCTTTCCAGATTGATCATTTCACATCGATAGACACCTTAGGTTGGTTGGTTCTCACAATGCTAATGGATACACCACTCATGCTAATGGATACACCTTAGGTTGGTTGGTTCTCAGAACCATAGGATACACCACTCATGGTAGATGTAAGTCTGCTACACTTTCTCCTTGAGTTAGCCACCATACATCTATGCCTTGATAAATTATATTTGATAATGGTCCTACATTCAAGAGCATTGAGATCAACAACTTTTCAAGTCACACATATTGGAGATATTCTACCATCAATTACCCAAGGAAAAATGGCTTAGTACCTTAATAAAACTCTCATCCAATCAAGAAGAAACTGACAAGTACATGTGTGATAGTGGCATGAGCGCTTAGTTGAAGCCTTATGGGCCTACCACACCACATATAGAACTCCAACTCGCCTACTCCTTTCTCCCAGTGTATCTCAATCCATTCTACAAATAAGTAACTCATATCACTAAAGATAGCGGTTGGTAGCAAGATCACAATAGAGTAGAATGCCAAGGTGCAATTAGAAGAGATCAAAAGATTGGAGGAGAGATGCCTGCGGGCATGCCAAAATCTCGAGTTATATAAAGCTAAAATATTTCAAGCTCATAACAAGTTGGTCCATCCAAAAGCTTTTCAAGTAGGAAAGCTTATTTTAGTTCTAAAGAGATTAATTATTGCCTGTCATAAGATGGGAGGCAAGTTTGAACCCCCTTAGGAAGACCCTTTTTCCCTAGAGAATTCTTAGCAAGGAGAATCATATCAGTTTATTAAACATAAGGGAGAGCACCCAATGCTTTCAATCAACAGGCTATACTTAAAGAATTATAATAAATCATGTTTGAAAATAACTATCATCAATGAAAATTCCATTTCGAATTCAATCTCTTCCATGTTAAAAGTATTCTTGTTTGAATCTACCATGATTAGGTTGGTGTAATGAACTCGAGTAGCATCCTATCCATCATCAACACAACACAAACATAAACTACACACAAACATATAAAATAAACACATATCTTTTATCTCAGGCTACTTTGATTAGAGATAACACCCCTAGTGGAAATCACTCAGTACCTTCTCTAGGTTGGCCTAACGGGCTACCCTACTAGTGTGTCACCCCAGTGGTCTTCTTGCTTTGAAGGATGTAAGTCTGCTATGCTTTCCTTCCTTACATGGCCACTACACACTGACAAGTGCCTTATTAGTTTGGTATGCCTTACTGCATCCAAGCTACCTCATGTTGGCTTTATTTAAGTGTATGAGTCTACTACACTTTGATTAGCCTTCAAGCACATTGTCAGTATATTTCAAGTTTATGATAAGCCTAGTGGTTTCTTCCCTCCTAATGCAAGTCCGGGTCCACCTCATGAAGCTCTACTTTAGTAATTGCTCAGGTCGTAGCCGTCCCACTGATGATAGACTATCCTGATGCTCAATTCCACTTAGAAAGTTGTAAGCCTACTTGCTTTCTTTATTGATTGTTGCACACCTCAAGACCATAAGTTGGTTGGTTCTCACTATGTGGATGGATACACCACTCATGCTTTGATACACCTTAGTTGGTTGGTTCTCCACCATAGATACAACACTCATGTTATAAGTTGCTATGCTTTCTCCTTGAATTTGCCACCATACACCTATAGGCTTTCTTTTCCAAGGCATGATAATTTGCAAAGACCTCCCATGTGGGCACTATATTTGGATCACATCCTTAGAACCCATTTAGATACTATTACTATTGGATTAAATCATTTTCCTTGTAACAACCCTATGGTTGGAGAATCCATCTATGTAGATTCTTTGGTCCAATAAATTTGTGATAGGTCATGTCCACATAGCTGCTCTAATGTGGTCTCACACACCAATAGGTCCATGCAAATATAAACAAAATATATATTTAGTATGGAAGAGGACATTCTAGGATTTTCCCAAGAAGGCATTCTATCTTAGTAGTTTAGCAAAACATAGGAATATTATTTGAGTTGATATAAGTCCCAGTGAAATTCATAGTCTTTGTCGTTTTATTTGTTGTGCTAACCCTCAATGGTTGTTCCTTAAACATGTATGTCTACTACGCCTTCTTTAGCACATTTTATCAAAGGAAACCCTTTAGGTTGGCTAGCTCTACCAACTAGTAGACTATGCCTTTGGATTTGTAAATCGAGATAGACACATCATAACCCCTTCTCTGGTCCATCACAATAAGATGGTCCATAAATTAAATCTATCAAATTTGATTGAGCTCACATCCCCAATAATATGGCCTCAATTCAAAATCAAACTAAATCAAACCAACATTATCAAATCATGAATTTAAGATAAAATTAATGACACTTTGAGTTGACATAAGTCCCAATGACATTCACTTAGTCATTTTCGTCAATTTTTTTATATAGTCACCCAAATAGCTTGTTCCTCACTTTAAAGATGACTATGCCTTCTTCATAGCAGTCATTGCACACCAATTAAACCCCTTAGGTTGGCTAGCTCTACACCATAGTGGTAGGCTATCCCTAGATTTGTAAACCCGAGATAGGTCAACAATATAGCCCTTAGGGTCCATCGCTTAATCAGGATCCTTAATTAACTCAAATTGAAACTTGATCTAATTTTTCTAGAGGAGTTAATTCACATTTCCCTATTGCCAAATCATATAAATAAGTCAAGCAAATAAATCAAATTTAAAACCAACCTCCCCAATGGAGCCAAATTAAAGCAATGCCCTAGTAGAGTCTAAATCAAAGAGATCCAACCAAACTTTTATCCCTAGTGGATACATCCCCAAACAAATCTATGAAATTAAACTCAAATCCAAATCCGCAGTTGATAGCCCCTAACCTACTTCCCTAGTAGAAGGCTCATATACCCGATCCCCAGCAAACTCGAGCTCATATCTCTAGCATATGTGCCTCCACATCAATTAAAATAGAACAAATTAAAGTTTGTTTCAATCTTAATCCATAGTGGATTATAGATTCTTATCCCCAGCATATCTTATTTCCATGAATCATATAATCAAATCAAAACCTTAGCTGAGATTTTTTTTTATGCTCTACATGACCCTCACATGTCATGTCCAGCATGTGATCCCTTAGGATCTCCTCCATGTTTTACATGGAATTCTCACCAAATCTTATTTCTTCTTTTATGCACACCTTTAATACTTCAACCAAAAGCCTAATAATTTATTCATTCTAATTACATCATCTTAACATTGTAATCAACATTTTATGATTTATGATGGTGCAAGCTCAAACTAACTATACAATATCATGTTAAACATATTAGTGTGAATTAACACTATATTATATTATAATATATGATGTTATATTATAATTTCCTATAGTATAATATATTGTCTAACATTACACAGATTAGAATCACTTAAAAGTAACAAATAACAAAATTTTCTCAAAATATAATAATAATGTTCATTTAGGATGTAAAATTGTTTATTTTCTATTAGAAATGGTACATAATAGCATGATCTTGGTGTGTGCCATGAATTTGGCCAAATTCTTCAATCTCAATCATCAAATTAACATTTTTGTGAGTTTTGACAATATTATAACAAAAGTAAAACATACTAAAATGTACAATATTTTATTTACCATATTCATATATATGTGAAGTTATATTGTTATGTACATTATAATTTAATATGCTTTCATATAGTATATTATCTTGCATTAAACCTTTAAATGAATCACTTTAAACAAGAAATTTATAAAATTTGGTTGAAAAATAAACATTTATTTTTGGATGCAAAATTTCATTCTTTTGATTAAATGACACACCATAGCACCCCCCCAATGATGTTCCCCAAGGCTTACCTTAAAGGCCAAATCCCATCATCTCTATAAATTAGTATTTTTATAAATTATACTAGTACAAACTCTACTACATCATACTATGATAGACTAAAATATTCTAAATAATAAGTAGTAGTACACAATAGTTTGCTATAATGCATGATGCTACACTATGTTATGGCATCCTATATCATAATACACTATAATATTTTATATTATATTATATTGCATATCATATCACAAGAGATTTCTTAAGATAAAAAATCATAAAATTAGTCTAAACAATAAAAACTATATATTTAGTTGTATCATACATATTTTATATTACAATATATTATGATGCCATGCTATCTATTATGAATTTGTCCAAATTCCACCATTTTAAAGTATAAATCAATATTTTATAAGTAATGCTAGTGTAGGCTTTTATAATTGTAAAATACTAAAATAATTTAAAATCAGAACAATATATTATGATATATGATGTTATACTATGTTACATCATATAATATTTATTTTGAACATGAAATCTTACTTTTATCAAGTATAGCACACTTTTGGTACTACAACCTAATTCCACTTCAAATTTAATAAATTTCATCATGTGATTTATTAAATCAATATTTTTATGATTTATATTAATATAGACTATAGGCATACCACCATAATATAATAAAACATTTCAAAACATCTTATAACATCTAAAAACACATCACTACATGCTCAAATATATGATGCTACATTATACTGTAACATATGATATTAAAATATGATTAAGGGTTAGGGTTTAGGGTATTAAAATCTCTAATAGTTAAGTGAAAGTCACTTGAAGACATTTTCTTTAGCTACCATAACTATGTTAGAATTGGTCATTCTTAGATCTACCCAATGACATCTTTATTCTTAGTTTAGGTTGATTTATGGTTATGGTTTAGGATTAGTTTAGGGTTTAGGGTTAGTTTAGGGTTTAGGGTTTAGGGTTGTAGTTTTTAGGGTTTAGTGTTTAGGGTTTTATAATTTAGGGTTTAGGGTTTAGGGTCTATGGTTTTATTTACAATTTAGGGTTTAGGGTTTTGGTTTTAGTGTTTAGGGCTTAAGGTTTTTAGGGTTTAGGGTTTAGGGTTTGGGGTTTAGGGTTAGGGTATAGGGTTTATGTTTTAGGTTTAGGGTTTAATTTTTAGTTTAGTGTTTAGGGATTATGGTTTTTTTAATAGAGAACAAATTCAGATTCAACATTTCTTCTTTTTGATTTCATCAACCAAGTAGCACCCAAAGTTTACTAAGAGATAAATGATGACATAGATACAAATGAACACTAATAGAGCAAATCAAAAATCCTATACAAGTAGAACCATCTCTATTGTAAAGACATAGTTCCATGAGTAGTAGATCGGATCAACCCCTCTTCAATTTCTCCAGTTTCCATCATAACCACCCTCACCTCTTGAGTAGCAGGATCCACCATCATATCACCGATCTCTCCCTCTACCACCACTACGGCTGTAACCTCCATCGCTCCTCTCGCATCCATTATAATCACTGTACCGACCACCACCTCCATATTCACCAACACCTCCAAACTGGCCACTACCACTATGATAACCTACTCCACCTTACCTCCACCGCTAGATTTAGAGGTTTAGTGAGATGTCATGTCAGGTTATATTCTTATTAGGGTTTTTTAATATTTAAGGTTTAAGGTTATTTAGGTTTGTGGGATTAGTTTAGGGTTTAGGTTTAGGGCTTATGGTTTAGGTTTTAGCATTTTTTTTGGGGTTGTGGTTTGGGTTTAGGGTTGTAAGTTTAGGGTTGTGGGTTTAGGGTTTAGGGTTAATTTTAGGGTTTAGAGTTTAGGGTTTAGGGCTTATTTAAAAAAAAAATTAAGTAAATTGGTATGTTTAGGTTTACTTTGTTTATTTTTTATTTATCTGAGTTTATTTTATATTTTATTTTTATTTAGGTTTATTTTTATTTTTCTTTAATTTAGTTTATTTATCTCAAGTTTATTTATTTTAGTTTATGTGTTTTTATAGTATTTTTAAGTTTAGGTTTATTTTAACCATTTTATTTTTAGGTTTAGGTTTGGTTTATTTTATTTTTTTTAGGGTTTAGCTTTTATTTTAGTTTATTTTAGGTTTTATTTTTAGTTTAGGTTTAGGTTTATTTTAGTTTATTTTATTTATTTATTTGTTTAGGTTTTTTTAGTTTAGGTTTAGGTTTAAGTTTTATTTATTTATTTAGGTTAGTAATTTATTTTAGTTTTTAAGGTTTATTTTATTTTATTTATTTATTTTGTTTTTTTTTTTTAGTTTAGGTTTTATGTTTTATTTTATATTAGTATTTATTTTAGGTTTAGGTTTTATTTAGTTTTATTTTATTTATTTTGGTTTTATTTTATTTTAAAATTATTTTAATTTAGGGTTTTATTTTTTTTTTTTAGGTTTTATTTTATTTATTTTTTATTATTTATTTATTTTGAGTCAGGAGGATCTAGTTTAAGTTTTAAATTTATTTAGGTATAGTTAGGTGTAAGTCAGTTAGAGTATCTAGATTAGGTGGCCCAGATCTAGGCTCCAGGTTGGTTATAGGTAAATGGCTAAGATAAAGTAGCCTCAGAGCCCAGGAGGCCCAGGAGTTTAGGGCCCAGTGGGGTAGTTTAGGTTTGGGGTTGTAGTGAGTGAGTAAGGTGTTAGGGGTGGTTAGTGGATTAGGGTAGGAGGGTTAAGGTTTAGTTGGGATTAGGATCCAGGGTAGAGTAGGTTTTGTGGTAGGTTTAGGTTTGGGAGTATTTATTGGGTTAGGGTTCAAGTTTTTTTATTTTAATTAAACAAACCAGTAGTTTATTTTATTATTTTATTTAATTTATTTTAATTTATTTTAGGTTTATTTATTTTTTCTTTGGTTTTTTATTTTAGTTTATTTTTTAAGTTTAGGTTTATGTTTATTTGTTAGTTTATTTTTATTTTTATTTTTATTTTAAGATTTAAGTTTTATTTTTAATTTTTAGGTTTTGGTTTAGGTTTTTATTTTAGGTTTATTTTTAGGTTTATTTTAGTTTAAATTTAGGTTTATTTTAGTTTTATTTTATTTTATTTTTATTTTAGTGTAGTTTATTTTTAGGTTTAAGTTTTGGTTTTAGTTATTTATTTTTTTATCTTTATTTTATATATTTTAAATTTTAGTATTTATTTTATTTAGGTTTTTTATTTTTTTTGGATTATTTTATTTTTTAGTTTAGTTTAAGTTTTATTTTATTTTATTTTAGTTTAGTTTTTATTTTTTTAATTTTATTATTTTTTTTAGGTTATTTAGTTTATGTTTTATTTTTATTTTATTTTTTATTTTATTTTAGTTTAGGTTTTATAATATTTTATTTTTTTTATGTTTATTTTAGTTTAAATTTAGGTTTTTAAGGTTTAGTTTAGTTTTTGGGTTTGGGATTTTAGATTTTTTGTGGTTTATGGTTTAGGTTTGTTTAGGATTTATTGTTTGGGTAGGGTTTAGGATTTAGGGTTTATGCACCAGGTTTAGGTTATTAGGGAATTTATTTTGTTAGTGCTTGGGTAGGGATTTTATTAGATTTATTTTAATTTTAAAATTTTTAAATTAAGCAAATTTTGATTTATTTAGTTTATTTATTTTATTTATTTATTTTAATTAGATTTATTATTTAGTTTTATTTTATTTAGTTAGTTTATTTATTTTTTATTTATTTATTTTAGGTTTTTATTTTTATTTTATTTTTTTAGGTTTATGTTTAGTTTATTTTTAGTTTAGTTTTATTTTTTATTTTATTTTTTATATTTAGGTTTTATTTTTATTTGTGGTTTAGGTTTAGGTTTTATTTTATTTCTAGGTTTAGGTTTTAGGTTTTATTTTTAGGTTTTATTTTTAGTTTTGGTTTAATTTTAATTTATTTTATTTTATTTTATTTTAGGTTTAGGTTTAGGTTTACTTTAATTTTAGGTTTAGGTTTAGGTTTTATTTATTTTTATTATTTATTTTAGTTTAGGTTTATTTTATTTTTTTATTTATTTTAGGTTTTTTAGGTTTTATAGTTTATTATTTTGAGGTTTTTAGGTTTATTTTAGGTTTAGGTTTATTTAGTGTTATTTTATTTTATATGTAGTTTATTTTATTTTAGGTTTTTTTTTTTTTGTAGGTTTTATTTATATTTTAGTTTAGTTTTCTTTTATTTTTTTTTTAGGTTTAGGTTCATAATTTTTTTTTTTTGGTTTAACATTTTAGTTTAGGTTTTTATTTTATTTTGGTTAGGTTTGTTTATTTATTTTATTTTTTTTTAGTTTAGTTTAAGTTTTTAGCTTTTTTTTTAAAGTTTATTTAGTTTAGTTTAGGTTTAGGGTTTAGGGCTTGGGGTTTAGGGTTTAGGGATTAGGATTTAGGGTTTAGGTTTTAGGTTTAGGGTTTAAGGTTTAGGTTTTATGATTTAGGGTTTAGAGTTTAAGGGTTTAGGGTTTAGGGTTTAGAGTTTAGGGTTTAGGGTTTAAAGTTTAAATTTTAGGTTTAAGGTTTAGGTTTTAGTTTAGGGTTTTTGGTTCTTTTTTTAACATAGAACAAATTCGGATTCAACATTTCTTTATTTTGATTTCATCAACCAAGTAACACGCCAAGTTTTCTGAGACACAAGAGACTACATAGATCAAAATTGTGCATGCTTAGAGCAAATCAAAAACCCTAGATTGCATGAAATGTCTCTATTGTAATGATCATTCCATAAGCAGCAGATTAGATCTCTTCAATTTTTTTTGCGCTCCATCAGAACCACCGGCCTTAGCAAGATCCACCATCCCTTCTCCCCCTTTAACCTCCTGGTCCTCCCACCATATCACCACTCATTACACCATTTAAATGGTTTAGATCTACCACCAATGATAATAGCCACCTGCCTTTACCAGTTTAGTTTGTAGGATGTTTTACCTAGGTTATTTTAGGGTTTTTAGGTTTTAGGTTTATTTATATTTTACTATTTTAGTTTGTGTTTATGGTTTAGTTCTAAGTTTAGTTAGGGTTTAAGTTTTATTTAGTTTTGGGTTTGGGTTTAAGGTTTTTAGGGTTTAGGGTTTAGAGTTTAGGGTTTAGGTTTTAGGGTTTGGGTTTAGGGTTTAGGGTTTATGATTTTAGGGTTTAGGATTTAAAGTTTAGGGTTTTTTAAGTGTTAGAGAATTTTATTACCATAGAAAAGATATGATATCGGGTAAAGCTCTAAAATTCTACTCTCTAGAGCTACCAAAACCTAAAGAGCTAAACTCCCATATAAGTACATTAGAAAAAGAAAACAAAATAAAAGAACAAATACAACAACTAAAAAGCATAAGAGAAAAGACATGAGTAAGACCAAAACAAATTTAAAATAATAAAGAATGAGTCAATAGTTCATGATTTCTTTGAGAAAGCAAGATAAGCAAGATCCATAGCAATAACACTTGGGTTGACTGAGTACCAACCATTCCCTCTATAAATTTTCAACCTATAAAAGAAATTTGCACCACACTACAATGGAAAAAGTCATAGAAAAAAGGATAAGGATAAAGAGAGGAAATTGAGAGAGCTGAGAATGAGAAAGCTCAAGCTCAGTTAGGATCACAATACATATGAACAACCAAACTTCATAAAGAAGGGTTTCAATCATATGTAATGCTACCAACCAGAGAGAAGAGGTGAGTAACATCAAAGCCATTATGTCTAGCATACCTGATACAAGCAAACAAAAACCATAGCAGACTAATCACAATAGTAGTGCTACCAACCAGAGAGAAGAGGTGAGTAACATCAAGGCCAATACTCTATAGAGTTCCAGATCCTTCACCATTTAATAAAGAGCAGTCAGCTAGCAACTAGCTAGTAGCCAAACCACCAAACAAAATCCATAGTAGACTAATCACAAGAACCCAAAGAGAGGCTAGAACAAAGTTGGAACACCAATAATAGCCATTATCCAAATACCCATCCAAGATCCAAACAAGGGAAAACCCAGAACCAACAGTCAGGGAGCACCATACCCATGTAATTAATAGAGAAACAACCAACAAAACCAAGATAAGATCCCTCAAGCCAAAGTCCCAACAAGTAGCAGTCACCAAGCCAAACTAGGGTAAGCAACCACAAATGACTAAACAACTTAAAAATAAAACCATCAACTGAATGAAACATAAGCTGCATCTTGTGCAAATAAATAGAAGATAAAACAGTCACATAAAAGGGGTCCAAAGGCAGCCACCAACCACCAGAAACAAAAAAGTCCCATCTAAAAGGATCAACAAAGGTTCAGCCACATAAAAATAGGCTCCAACAAATTGTCCAAGAATAAGGAAAAGACCAACAAGGAAAAAAATATCAACCAACCAAGATTCCAAGGGCAACTAAAAGTCCTCCAACCAAACCAGCTACATAAATCAGCCATAAGGCAACCACCAGAGAATATCCCATAATAAGTAACCAACAAATGAAGCATCCCTAGTAGCAAAGGAAAAGTAGAAAACCAACAAAGCACCATACAATAGAGGTCTAAAAGAAGCTCAGAAACCATAGAAAGGAAATAACAGTAGCTAGCTAGGACTTGCCAAAAAACCAAACCCAGAAACAAAAACTAACCCAACATGAAGCATAATAATAGTGTAAAATGTGCTACAAACAATGCACCGAGTAGAGGATAATCTTAGAAGAATTACTAAACCAAAAACCAAGTCTAAAGAAGTATTTATTAATAAATAACAAGGAACTGGAAGGCAAACCCAAAAAAGTAGCTAGGAAATTCTACAAAAGAAGGTTTAAAAGGCAACAACCAACAATAGTTCCTACTACGAATGCCACCTATCCAACCATGAAAAACTAGCATAAAGTAATTCGTATTCAAGAGGAGAGCCAACAAACCAACTAGTGCAGAAAATAGAATAAAGCCAGAGTAGAAACTATCTCATCCACCAGCAACCAGAGTAACAAGGCAGAGAAGACAGTAGCCACCAGGCTGAAAAGGCCAAGCCAACCCATGCTGGAAATAAAAGAACCACCAGGTAGCAACCACTAGGCCAACCTAAAAGCTAGAGGTAAAAAACATAACCTAGATCAAGCCTAAAAGTGAATATAAGTTTAGGGTTTAGGGTTTAGTGTTAGGGTTTAGGGTTTAGGGTTTAGGGTTTACTATTTTGGCTTTACGATTTAAGTTATTAAGGGTTTATGGTTTATGGTCTGCCAGGGGTTTAGGGTTGTAGGGTGGTTTAGGGTAGGGGGTTTAGGGTTTAGGGTTGGGTGGCAAGTTTAGTTGGATTTGGTTTAAGGTTTAATGGTTTAGGGTTTATGTATGGTTTTTTTTTATGGTTTAGGTTTTTCTTTTAAATTGTCAACGGTAGGTTTAGGATTATTTAGTTTATTTTTTATTCATTTTAGCTTGTTATATTTTTTATTTTAATTTAAATTTATTTTTTACTTTTATTTAGTTTAGTTTATTTATTTTAGTTTAGGTTTTTTATTTTAGTTTAATTTTAGGTTTAGATTTATTATTTTATTTTTACTTAGTTATTTTTTTTTTATTTTAGTTTTTTAGGTTTAGGTTTTATTTTTTTTAGTTTTAGGTTTAGGTTTTCGATTTTTATTTTAGGTTTATTTTAAGTTTTATTTTTATTTGTTTTAGGTTTAGGTTTATTTTTAGTTTATTTTAATTTATTTATTTTGATTTAGGTTAAGTTCATTTTGGTGGTGCTTTTGGTTTATTTATTTTAGTTTAGGTTTATTAGGTTTATTTTATTTTGTTTATTTGGCTTTTTTAATTTAAAGTTTAGGTTTTATTATTTTATTTAGGTTTTTTTTTTATAGGCTTATTATTAGTTTTATTTTTTTACATTTTACTTTAAGGTTTTGGTTTTTAGGGTTTTATAGGGTTTAAGGTTTAGGGTTTGGTAAGGTTTAGAGTTTAGTTTAGGGTTTATTTTAGGTTTAGGGTTTTTAATTATATTTATTATTTTATTTAGTTTATTTTATTTTATCTTATTATTTTTAAGTTTAAGTTTTAGGTTTAGGTTTAGGTTTAGTTTAGGATTTTATTTTGTTTTTATTTTATTTTATTTTTGTTTTATTTATTTTGTTTTAGGTTTATTTAGTTTAGTTTAAGTTTTAGGTTTGTAAGGTTTAGGGTTTAGGATTAAAGGTTTAGGGTTATAGATTTTGCATTTAGGGTTTAGGATTTCAGTTTTAAGGTTTTAGGGTTTATGGTTTAAGGTTTAGGGTTTATTTTAGGTTTTGGGTTTTTTTTTTAATTATGTAAACTAGTTGGTTTAGGTTTATTTAGTTTGTTTAAATTTATTTATTTAATTTAGTTTATTTTATTTTTAAATTTTATTTAGATTTTTTTTATTTAGTTTAGTTTTTTTTTAAGTTTATTTATTTTAGTTATTTTAGTTTATTTTAGGTTTAGGTTTAGGTTTAGTTTTATTTTATTTTATTTTATTTTTATTTATTTTAGGTTTTAGGTTTAGATTTTGTTTGGTTTAGGTTTTAGATTTATATTTTTGGTTTATGTTAATGTTTTCTTTTTTTGTTTAGGTTTATTTTTAGTTTATTTTATTTTATTTAGTTTAGGTTTGATTTTGATTAGTTTATTTTTTAGGTTTTATTTATTTTAGTTTTGGTTTAAGTTTATTTTATTTTTTATAGGTTTTTTTATGATTTAGGTTTTTTTATTTATTTTAGGTATTTTAGGTTTAGGTTTATTTTATTTTAGTTTAGTTTAGTTTATTATTTTAGCTTTTATTTTTAGTTTTTTATTTATTTTATTTTAGTTTTATTTTATTTTATTATTTAGGTTTAGGTTTAGTTTATTTTATTTTATTTTATTTTATTTATTTTATTTTGGTTTAGTTTTATTTATTTATTTTTTAGGTTTTATTTTGTATAGGTTTATGTTATTTTAGATTTAGGGTTAGTTTAGGGTTTAGTGTGTAGGGTTTGGCATTTAGTGTTTAGGGTTTTTTTAGGGAATGTTTGAATTTTATTACTATAAAAATAAAGGATACAATGTCCTAAAAAGGTGTAAAGCACAATGTTCTATTGCTCAGAGAGCTACAAGAAATCTAAAGAGCTAAACCCCCATCTAAGTACAATTGAAAAAAAATTAAAGAGCAATACAATAGCTTAAAAGAAACTGAGAAAAGACCCAAAATAAGACTAGTATAACTCAAGAAAGCAATAAAAAGGCTAGTCACAGTAGCTCATGAAGTTGACTGAGTAAAGATCATTCCATCTATGAAGTTCCAACATGCAAAATAAATCTACAAAACACTATAAAGGCAATGGTCATAGTTCAAGAGAAAAAGATAAAGTAGACAATTTAGAAAGAGCTATGGAAGAAAAGGCTCGGGCTCAGTTAAGGTCATCTCAAGGGCAATAATACATATGAGCATCCAAACTTCATGAGAAGGGTTACAATCATCTGCATGATACCCACCAGAGAGAAGATACGAAAAAACATCAAGGCCATCATAGCCAATATACTTGATATAAGCAACCATCCAAGGCAAAATAGTCCATAGTGATCCAGTTCCTACACCAAACAAATAGAGAAAAATAGCCAGCTAGCGGCCAGCCAGCAGCCAACCCACCAACCAAAGCCCACAATAAACCAATCACTTAAAGTCAACATCCTAGAAGTTACAATAGGATGAGTGGCCAACCAAAAATAAAACAAGCAGTAACTCTATCGAAGGCACCACCAATAGGAAGAGAAACATGAAATGGGCCAGTTAGCATAAATAGGGGGGATAACACAATCGAGCAAAATAGTCCCAAAGGCAAAACAACAACCAACAACTATCTCTAGAGCACTAGAAATCCAAATCTAAGAGCAAAACCTCCACCCAAATAGTAAAATAGTAGGAGATAAGCAGTAGTAGAGAGAGGAAAGCCATAGCATAGAGAGGCCAAGAGGGTATCCAAAAATTACCATCAAAACCACTACCAAGGCAGCCAAAAGAATAACAAATCCACAACCACCAACCAAGAGGCAAATATCAAGAAATAAGGAGAGCCAAATAAACTAGAGGGAGTCAATATCAATAGCCAGCATAAATCCCAAAAAACCAAGCCACAACACAAGCATACAAGGCAAGACAAGAGCCACAAAAAACCTCTCAAGCAGCTAACCCTAGACAACAAGTCCTAAAACATGACCAAAAAAACCATAAGAACTCATATCCTCCACCAACAAAATAGCCACTAAAACCACTTAGGCTAGCAGCCAACAAGATAAGCAGCAGGAGAAATCAGAGCAGTAGAAAAACTAACACTTAAACTAGGAACAAAAATAAAAGAAAAGTAGCTGCACCCAATAGAGGATAACCAACCTAGGAGCAGACCAGAAACCCAACTAAATGCACCTAAAACAACCATCAAACATAGCCAACACATCCACCCAACCAACCAACTCAGCTAACCAAAATAGCCAACCAGCCCAGTCAGCCAACAAAATCAACTAGCATGCAAAGCCAATACAAAGCCCAAAAAA
The DNA here is from genome assembly GCA_021442155.1 of Cymbidium sinense. Lineage (NCBI taxonomy): Eukaryota > Viridiplantae > Streptophyta > Magnoliopsida > Asparagales > Orchidaceae > Cymbidium > Cymbidium sinense. The sequence goes on from JAKCPB010000623.1 coordinate 56,473, forward strand.
GTGGGAAAGAGCAACAACAGACAAAGCCACAACCCACCTGGAGATCTCAAAAATAACTAAGAAACAAAAATGATAGTCACCCAACTAGACGAAGGCCAAGGAGGACCACCCAACCACAAGCAGCAAAACTGTAAGGAAAGGAACAAGGCCAGAGACAAACAAAACCCTTTCCAATTCCCAAAGAGCAGATAATCACCACAAAGGAGAAAATAGGAAGACAACAACCATAGAATAGCTACCTCCAATCCACAAGGTAGAGGGAAAGCCAACCATCAGAAGCCCCCAAGGCAAACAAGGAAAGGAGAACATCAACCACAAAAAAACCCAAAACTAAGTCAAGCTAGAAGAGGCCAACAACAACCATGAAAAAGTAACCACCCAAAACAACCAGGAAAATGGAAGAAGAAAATTGCAGCAATCATTAGAGCCAACCATAACAGCCATAAATCCAATTCAAATAAGGCTATAGCCAACCAAAACTAGAGGAAAACCCAACATCCATTAATAAAAGTGGTAGGCCAAAAATGGGCACAACCACAACCAAATAGGAGACCCTCAAGATATCACTAGCTATGTGATAAAAGAAGCATAGCATGAGCCATAGAATGAAAACCATCAGTCTTAGAGGAGAGTGAAATTAATTATAACAACTACGACCCAAAAAAGTGTTTGTCAAGTATAGAATGGCGTTAAGAGGAAGGGGGTTTAAGTATAAAAATAAACTAAAAATAACCACTTTCTGGTGAGGGAAGCACAAAATAAACAACCAAAAAAATAGTTTGAATAAATCCACCATAGAAAAAAGATCAACAAAATACAATAATATTAAAATCTGAGGTAAGACAATCCAGTGTTATCCAGATTGACCAGACCATGCATATGCTTAGGTAAGCTATGGTTATCAAATAATGTGAGCTCATTTAATTCCCCTCCTAAATTAGCCAGGAAATCAGCACAAGCATTACCTTCATGAAGAATGTGAAAATTTTTGTAGCAAACTTGAGAAAAAAGCTTATTGGTGTGATTACAAAGATAAAATAAGTCAAAATTCCCCATTTTTTGTTATTGAGCATATAAAGTAAAAGAAGAACATCAATTTCAATCCAAATATTAAAGAGGCCTTTGCTTAAACAAATATCAATAGCTTTGTTAACATCCATGAGCTCAACATAAATAATTGAACAAGCTTTGAGAGGGTAGGAAAAAGTACAAATGATATTATTTTTAAAATCCCTAAGAATTCCACCACAACCATATTTTTTTGGGGAAATAGAACCATCAGTATTGATCTTAAGAAAACAAGTTTTAGGCTTAATCCAATGTATCATCCTAATACTCTTGTAGGAAGGATCATCATGCAAAGTGATACCCAATTTTTTAGCTACAAATTTATAACCTCTAAAGTGAAGATTACTAATTAAATATGCATTTAACAAAGTATGAATTTTTTTATTTCTAAGGATCCTTTTATGGTTCATAGGGATACCATGATATTTAACATCATTTCTATCCATCTAAATGAACCAAATACGGGCAATAACAATTAAAACTTTGAAATGACCTTACACAATTTTATGGAAACAAACTTCAAGAAGTTGATATAATTTAAGAGAGCCATGAAAATGGTTAGTGTTAAATAAATCATCATGCCATATCCAAAGTTTGGAAGCAATAGCACCATTGACAAAAACATGATTAACATTTTCAATATGAAAGCAACAACAACACTTAGAAGGTAAATAAAACCCTTTAAGCTAGAGCAAGGAATCAACAGAGATGAAATTATTCAAAATCTTCCAAGCTAAAATAGAATAAGAAATGGGAATGATATTGTTCCAAAGTTTAATGAAAACATTAGAGGTGTTCTAATAAAATTCCAAACCTCTTTAAGAACGAAATCACCATTGTAAGAGAGCTTGAAAAGAATTTGATCCGATTTATTAGAAAAAATAGCAATGTTGCAAAACTTGTCAAAAAAAGAAATAGGAATGTCATTCTCAAGTTTGTTTTCATTTTAATTATTATTAAGCCAAAAAGAGTTAACTTTGATAGCAGTAGTAGAGTGTGTAGATAAAAGGGAGTCAATAGAGCCATTGCCAATCCAACTGTCTTGCCAAAAGAAGAACCCAAATGAATACCCCAATATATTAAAGATTCAACAACCCATTTAATGGAGCAAAGCCTTTTCAAAACTGGAGAGTCACCAACTTTATAAGCATAAGTATGAGGGTGTTTACCTTGGCAATATTTTTCCTTCATAAAATTAGCCCAAAGGCTATCATTCTTTCTAGAATTCCACCAGAGCTTATGAGAGAAGGCAGTGATACCTTCAAGAATAGGTTTGCAACCAAGACCACCTTCACCCAAAGGACCACAACATTTATGCCAGGAAGTCCAATGCATTCTCTTAATAGAATTATTGGACCTCCAAAATCATTTATTAAGCGTGCGATCAATTTTGATAAGAGTAAAATTTGTGGAATAATAGTTTGAATCAAATAAAGAGGGACTGAATTGAGAGTGCTTTTAAGAATAGTAAGCCTGCCACTAAAGAAAAGTAAATGGAATTCCCAAATAGAAATTTTATTTAAAATTTTTTGAATTAACTCATTAAAAAGGAGGGATCATTTTGGACCTTTAAAAGAGGAGCACCCAAGCACTTAAGAGGTAAGTGTGGATGTTTAAAATTAGAGATATGCAAGATTTGATTGATTTTATTACTGGAGATACTTGAAGAGGGAATAAAATAGATTTTGTTATCACTGATAGAAAGGCCACTTTCTCGACCAAATTTATTTTAAAAAATCTTAAGGTTCTTGATATGACGAATAGAAGAATTGCAAAAAATAATAAAATAATCTGCAAAGCTTAAGTTGGAAAAAGAAAAACCACCAAAAGTTTTGTAGTACATACTAGATTATTTAAGAATAACTCATTGATGCTCCTAGATATGTACTCAACATCAATAAATAAAGCAAGAGATGAAGGATCCCATTATCTTAAGCCATGGGAAGAAGGAAATAGCCTAAAGCTTCCCATTAAGCAAAATAGAGAACCGACATTATTAATACAATTTTAATAAGAAAATAAATTTATAAAACCCAATTAAATTCATAATTTGGAAAGGAAATCCAAGAGATATTATCAAAAGCTTTAGTAATATCTAATTTGAAAAGAATGTTTCCACCTCTAGTCTTTGCATCTAAATCATGAATTAATTCTTGGGCAAGTAAAATGTTATCAAAAATAGATCTACCTCTACCAAAACCTATTTGGTTAAGAGAGATAATCTTATGAAGTAAAAGACTAAGCCTATTGGCAAGAACTTTGGAAATTAGCTTATTGAAGAGGGTGTAAAGACTAATATGTCTAAAATCACTCCAATAGTCTGGGTTATCTTTCTTAGGTATGAGAGCATGACAAGAGCTAGAGAAATATCTAGAAAAAGGATTTCCATTAAAAAAATTAACCATAGCCTCAATCAGATCATTTTTAATAATAAACCAACATTATTAGAAAAATTGGCAGTGAAACCCTCCACCAGTAATAGAATCTATGTTCATGCTATTAAGAACTTTAAAAGTTTCATCTTCATTAGGCATAATAGCAAGAAAATTATTATCATCATTGGTAATAATAGAAGGAATTAAGTGTGATTTTGAAATAACTTCATAAAAACAACTTTTATTAAGCATATTTCTAAAGTAATTAATGACTGAATCCTTAATATCATTATTGCCTGTAATCCATTCACCATTGTCATCTTTAATTTTTTGAATATTATTTAAGGCTCTCATTTTATTAACTAAAGCATGAAAATAGCTAGTTTTCATGCACCATCTGTAATGTGTTTACTTGCAACATTTTGGCATCAATAAGTCTCTTCCATATTTTAAAAATTAACAAGCTTATCTTTCACCTCAGTTAAGTCCTTAATCTTAGAAGTATCACATAACAGACTTCAAGATCACAAATTAATTTTTCCATATCTTTGATATTAGCATAAAGGTTTTTAAATAATGCTTGTTCCACAAACCCAAAGTTGTTTTATTTTAAGCTTAAACCAAAGTCTTTTTATCCCCATAATAGAATTATCAGGATGTAAAGCAACTTCCCAATTGTTAGCCACAATAATAAAAAAATCAATATGTTGAATCCACATATCCTGAAATCTAAAAGGAGAGAAATTTTTTAATCTGTTAGAATTATCTTTAATGGAAACTAAAAGAGGACCATGATCAGACAAGGTTCTATGTAAATGATTGATAGAAGTAATAGGCCATTGAGTAATCCAATGAGTATTAAAAAGAATCCGATCCAATCTTTTCCAAAGTCTAGAGTTTTGCTAAGTATAATTAAAACCCTTAAAACCAATATTAATCAAATTACAATCAAAGATAATATTGATAAATTCTTCCATGGAAGGAATATTAGGAGAGAAACCACCACTTCATTTAGATGAGAACAAAATAGTGTTTAAATCACAACCAACAAACCAAGGTTTATCGATAGAAGTGGAAAAATTAATCAAGTTATCCCAAAGAAGATTTCTTCTAGATCTATTACAAGATGCATAAACAAAATAGCCCAAAATACAATAATCACCACAATAGATTTGAGCATTGACAACTTGATGAAAATCATCAAGAATAGAGATTTCTACAAAGTTATTTCAAAAACAACAAATCTTATTATAACATTAGAGAAAAGTTTATTTAAATTGATCATTCTAGCAATATGGATAATTTTATTAGCATGAATAAGTGGCTCAAGAATAATATGTAAAGAAATATTATGAATACAACAAAAATTTCTAATCTTATGAATAGAGAGGTACCAATCCTCTAACATTCCAAACAAAAAAAAAATTAAACATAAAGAAAAGAAATGGGGTGGGGTAAATTTTACCATTTTTGGGAGAAGAGAGAGGAGTGTAGTTCTAGTGTTTCTTGGCAATTTGGGAGAAAACTTTTTAACATTTTTTTCTTTTTCAAATAGAAAGTTTGGAAGCTATTTTCTTTACCCTTTGAATCATCATATGAAAAGGATTTAGCAACATTATTCATAGATTTAGGAGAAATCTATCAATGAGAAGTGAATTCTCTTTCTTCCAAGACACTGAAATTTATTAAAGATAAATGAGCTTCGAGAATAGAAAGGAAGCAAGCAAAACCTGATTTATTAAGAAGGTAAGTGGGAACACCAAACCCTTCTTCATCATTAGCCAAATTATTAGATAAAAGCAAATCTTTTTGAGAAGTGAAATCATACTAAATTTGAAATATGGAATCAAATTTATCAACCTAATTATCATGACATATTAAAGCCAGATTCTTCTTTGAATTAGAATGATGCATTATATTAAATTTCTCATTTATGTTCTCCATTAAAGCTTCATTTTCATCTATCAAATCCAGCAAGGTTGCAAGGATCAAATTAGAGGAAACAAAATCCTCATTTAAAAGTTTAGAATAGCTATTATTGTTCACATTAGAAGCCTTCAATTGCTCTGAAGAAATAAAGGTAAATCACGAGGAACATTCAAAGAATCCATTTTTTTCCAAGGTAGTTTTGATATTTAGTGGTTGGCCTAGGGTTAGAATAAAGTTTCCTTAATAGGGATTTTCTTTTAGGTGAAGAAGAAGAATGAAACATTCGAATTATTATGCCCATGGATTTTGCTGAATAAAAGAGGGAAATTTTCAAATTCAATTATTTGCATATAACTGTAATTTTTAGATCCCAACTAGATTTGTTTTGGGAGTTTCTTGGTAATGTTTAATTCAACAAGGATTCTAGCCATTGAAGGCTGAGATTTTGTAGCCGTTGCTTGATCAATTTGCAATGGCCAACCAAATATGGCACCCATAGTAAAAAGGAATTCTTGGTTATCGAAATGAATTTGCATATTTTGGAGAGAAATCCAAACCAGAATAATTGGGGATTCTTCTTTAATATCAAATAGTGGAGACCATTTCAGTAACCTCATTTGGCAATTGAAAATAAAATCAGAACGATGAGAGAAAACACAAGAGTAATCCAAATCATTTATGAATTGAATCAAAATGTAGCGAGGATGAATTAAACCAATTATAAAAGCATGTAAAAGTTTTAGATGATGAAAGAAAGAGCAAATGTTTCCTAGATTAGGCCTACAAAGAGTAAACTTTCCAACTAAGGTGAATTCAAACAACTTAGCAAGATTTTCCACAACCAGATCAAAACACATAATCATAGGCATGCGTCAAAAAGAAGTCAAAATAAGTTCTAGGGACTCACCTGAACAGCCATCCTTACCATTGAGAATGTCTTTGAATGAGTTTGAAGCAGCCAAAGCTTGGGTAGATGATTCCTTAGAGGGATCCATAGGACCTTCTATTTTCCATAAGAATCATTAAACAAGATGCTAAGCCATGATGTCACTCAAGAAAGACACAATCAGTCAGAGGATCCAATGAGAATCACTCAAAATAGCCATCAAGCAGCGTCCAAAAAACCCAAAATGAGAGCAAGAAAGGAAAATTGATAGAACATGAGGAGAGGGCTCGAGCGGTGGGGTTTCTTCACTTTAACTTTTTAATATTATTATGGTTTAGGGTTTATGATTTATGGTGTAGGGTTTAGGGTTTAAGGTTCAGGGTTTTATGATTTAGGGTTTAGGGCTTATTATTAAGGTTTTTTATTATTTAGGGTTTCAGATTTAGGGTTTAGGTTTTAGGTTTATAGTTTAGGTTTTAGATTAGGGTTTAGGGTATTTGGTTTTTTTTAATAGAGAACAAATTCATATTCAATAATTCTTCTTTTCGATTTCATCAACCAAGTAACACACTAAGTTTTCTAAGACACAAGCGATAACATAGATAATAAATGAGCACGCATAGAGCAAATCAAAATTCCTAGATAACTAGAACTATCTCTACTGTAAAGACAGTTCCATAAGCAGCAAGTCGGATCGATCATTCTTCAGCTTCTCCAATGCTCATTAGAACCACCTCGGCCTCTTGAGTAGTGGAATCCACTCTCATATCCCTAATCTCTCTCTCTGCCACCACCACGAATGTAACCACCGTTGCCCCTCCTGCCTCCATAACCACTACTATTCTGACCACCATGTCAATATCCACCAGCACCTTCAAATCCCCCACCACCACTATGATAATTGTCGCCTTTGCCTATAGCAATATACCTAGACTGACCCTGGTTCAAAGTGATTTTCCTGTCGTCAAGGTTCTCTCCATTTTTAAGGTTTGAGTTTAGGTTTAGATTTATTAAATTTTAGGGTTTAGGTTTATTTTTTAATTTATTTAGTTACTTTAGGCTTAGGTTTAGCATCTTGGGTTTAGAGTTGTAGGGTTTATGCTTTTAGGGTTTAGGGTTTAGTGTTAGGTTTAAGGTTTATGGTTTAGTTTGGTTTTTGGTTTAAGGGTATTTAGTTTAGTTTTGGGTTTAGGTTTGGGTTTAAGTTTAATGTTTAGGTTTGGTTTAGGGTTGTGGTTTTCATTTAGGAGGGAGGGTTTAGGAGGGCCCAGGTTAAGTTTTTAGGGTGGTTTAGGGTTAGGGTTTGGGTTTATAGAAGGTAATTATAGGGGGGCCTGGTAGGGTTTAGGATGTATGGGTTGGGTAGTTTAGGTTTAGGATTTAGGGTTTAGGTAGTTTAGCGTTAGTGTAGATAGGAGGATTTAGGGAGTTAATGGTCAGGTATAGTTTATTTTTAGGTTTTTATAGGTATTTAGTTTTATTTATTTATTTTGGTTGGTAGTTTTAGGTTTAGATTTAGGTTTTAGTTTATGTATTTATTTTATTTTATCTATTTCATTAGTTTAGGATTTATTTATTTAATTTTTATTTAGTTTAGGCTTAGGTTTTTAGCTTTTTAGGATTTAGGGTTTGGGGTTTAGGGTTTAGGGGTTTAGGTTTAGGGTTTAGGTTTAGGGTTTATTATTTAGGTTTTAGGGTTTTTGGTTTAGGGTTTAGGGTCTAGCATTTAAGGGATTTTTTTTGGGAAACCCATATGGGAATTTTATTGCCACAAAAGAGGGTTACAAGATCCTTAAAGGGATAAACTCAGAACTATGCTCAAGAGCTACAACCCTAGGGAGTAAATCACCTATCTAAGTAAAGCCAAAAGCAAAGAAAAAAAAATAAAGTAAGAAAAGATACAAATTGATTAACATAAGAAGCCAATGGAAGATTAGGGCCAATGCTCAGAGGATGTGAGAATGCATGACACTATGGAGCAAACCCAAGAAGAGGATAAGAGAGAAGCACCTGTAAAATTGTAGACAAAAAGAAGTTAGAGAAGTTAAGGTAATACAAACAAAATGATAACTAAAAATAGCATAATCTGAGAAAGATAGTAAAGAAGTGTGATAGAAGGCTCAGTCACCACACTAAGTTCAGATGCAAATATGAGCATCCAAACTTCAGAAAAGGGTTACATCACAAGAGCTACTACCAAACTAAAAGGGAGTGAAATCTTCAAACCATCATAGCCAACAAACCCAGATATGCCATTTGAAAAGATCTTTGAGCCTTAATACCTGCAAACATAAGCAAAGTCATATATAGAGTAGAAGAAAGAGTAGAATGGATAAGAGGATCCCATGCAAAATATATGTCATCATATTAGGCCCCATGGCATGATAATCCCAACATGAAAGAAAGCTATCATCAAGTCAACCATATTTTTAACTAGATCTAAAGGTTTAATGAGACCAAGAAGACCCACCACGAAAACAAGAAAAGATCAAAGGTAAGAAGCAATAAAAGATCGATACACAAATCCAAAGCAAATACAAAAGCATGGTACTAACTCTACCCAAAACATATATGATAATTATAAATATACTGTCTTGGTAAATAGCTTAGTAAACAACCCAGGGTTATTTCCTAGAAAAGGAAGTCCAATGAATGTAAGTAATGCAGATGTTAACAACCTCCTTATTTTAGAAGTTAGAAACTAGCAAGTGTAAAGGAAGACAACATACCCCCAGCCCAAATTACCATAGGAATTGCAGAAGTCTATTAGAGAAGAGATGGGAATACAAGATGATTAGAAGAAATAAAGCTGCTCCCACCACAAACAATAAAGATAATCGAGATAACACCATAGCTTGCATAAAAACTCAATAGTCAGATAACAAATATGATAGACAAAGTGGCCATAAGTCAATCCATTTAGAGCAAACAATACATAGGTTAAAATCAAGTAAAGCAAAAGCATAATCATAATGATCTGCACAATTCTAACAGAACCAAGAGGGATAAAATAGCAAATAGAGAGATCAAAGTGATGTTAACAACAAAATAGTCAGAAAATTAAAAGGTAAGAAACAGCCAACAACCACAAAGATAACCTGTTGAACAAAGGACCCAAAAATCCAAAAGCCAATAGTGGAAAAAAAATACAATTATTACACCCACCATATAAAACTCCATTAAAAAGAATAGAGGTAAAATAGAAATAAAATGGATTCAAAAGATAATCAAGAAAAATCCTTCGATAAAGATGATCTCTAGCTAAACCCACATCCCAGAAAGGCAACCGATAAGCCATTAAGTAAGTCCAAACTTGCAATGAAATAATAAAATTGAATAGAAATTGTGCTTCTCTCCCTGTTGGGTATAGGTTAGCCAAAACAAGAAAATAACTCCAAAAGCATGAACATGATAAACAACCCCAAATGCAGCTTGCTGGACATAAGACTCAATGAACTAGATCAGCCAACAACCAAGAAAGAAAATAACAGCAAGTTAGCCATAAAACCACCCATTCAAAATAGACAATGTATGTAATTCATAGAATGGGAATAACAAGACTAGGTGAACCTGATGGAAAATAGCAAGATGTGAAGTCAAAAGCCCATGTTAGCACAAACAATAAAATTGAAAGGCAAGAGACAGCCAACAACCACAAGGACAACTTTACAAAGGACCAAAATCCAAAGGCCAATAAAGTGGGAACAAAATACAATTACACCCACCATGTAAAACTCTATTAAAAATTAGAGATGTAAAATAGAAACAAAATGGGTTCAAAGGAAAATGAACATAAATATCCGTGATAAGGATGATTAGAAATAAGTCCACATGCTCAAGAAAGACAAACCAAAAGCCAATAAGTAAGTCCAAATTTGCAATGAGATTAAAAAATAAACAGAAATTGTTTCTCAGTTGGGTATATGAGGTTAGCCAAAGAAATCAAGAAACTCCAAAGCACCTGCTGAACATGATGGACAAACAAAGATGTCAAGATTCAGATCCAGCGCCAACCCAAGATAATAATGAGTTGGCCATAAAACCACCCATTCAAAATAGATAATGCATAAGATAAATCCAGATAGAAGTGGTGGCCAAGGCTAATCAACCAAGATGTAAAAATAGCAAAGCAGTTTAGAAAGACCACAAACATGTAAAGATGCAAAAGCCCTATTGCTAACAAGAAAACCAAGCGTAAAAGCAAAGCCACCATGCCAACAACCATAGAGGTAGGACAAAAGGCCCAAAAATCCAACAACCAACAATTAAAACATTAACACAGATATTGCACCCTACATAAGGTAAACCAGTAAAGTGTAATGGTACAATATAGTTTATTAAGTGGTTCAAAGAAAAGTCATCTTTGATATCCATCAAGACACATAATATCAGGCCAGTAGCTAATCCCATAGCATTAGTAATTTTGGAATTCAAGAAATAATTCCAATTTTGTAGAGAAGAAGTTATAATAGCAAGGATATTGTAAAATCTCTCCTTACATGTTATGGAGGTAAGGTTATGGAGCATAGGAGAGATACAACCATAATAAGGGAAGAATATCGATAAATTAGTCACCATAAAGTTATACAGAGTATAGTATAGACATTGAGGCAAGGGTCCCAATATAATTCAAAAGGAAAGAAATATGTCCTGTGATAAAAAAATACAAAATAGAGCATTAAGTAATACATCTCCAAGAAAACAAGAAACATCTTACTAGTAAGAAGACCCCAAATAAGGTTGGGATAATTAAACCAATAACAGATGCCACATAGCGAAAGGACCAAGAGTAATAGGATGATGCATCAACAAATTCCAAAGAAACATCAGCACATTAATAGTAAAAGTAGCAGAAGAAGTAAACTCCCAATTAAAGTTAAGGCAATTAAACCAACAACACATGCCATAGAGATCAACAAATAAGCAAAGAAGGGATATCGATGATGCAAAGAAATAGCAAAGAAACAACAACACTAAGTTGAAAGTCATCATGTAGTTAACATGTATTGAACCAGGTCAATCCAATAGGTTAGATTAATTTAGATAAGGAGCCCAAAGATTGTCCAATTAACGCCATGCAAATGTTTAGATAGTGTTAGTTGATCAAAGAAATTTATTCCATCCAATCTAGCACCCGATTGGCTGGTAATCAAGACATGCATTACCCTCACGTCATACATGAGTGATTTTAAAATAGAGTTGGGTAAGGAAAGCTCTAGTTTTCTTAAGAAGGTTGTACAATTTTGTATTACCCATTTTGGTGGAAGTCAAAAGATCAATCAGTAGAAGGGAATCCACCTCAATCCAAATATTGAGCCAACCTTTTTGAAGGAAAATCTCAAGAGCTTTGTACCGCCATGAGCTCAAAGAAAGGAACAGAGCAAGATTAAGGGGTAAACAAAAGCACATAGGACTTACCATTAAGGTTTCAAAATGCCACCACAACTGAACCTTTATGAGAGAGATGAGCCATCGTTAATTTTAATAGTATTGTCCCACGATGTTTTTGCATCATTTATGTCCATCCATATGAACCAAATAAGAGTGATAGTTATGACTTTAATGTGACCTTTAATAGTGTTTTCAAAATAAACTTCAAGAAGTTGGTATAAAGTTAAGGAGCCATTGAAAATGTTAAATAGGTCATCATAATCCAAAGTTTAGAAGCAATGGCCCGTTAACAAAAACATGATTCACATTCTCAATGTGAAAGCAAATTGGAATTTTGAAGGTAATTAAAACCTTTACCCCACAACAAGGAGTCAACGATGAAGTTTTTCAAAATATAAGTAAGAATAGAATAAGTAGGGATAGTGTTATTCCAAAGTTTAAAACACATTGGAAAAATCATGAGCTTCTTTAATGTGAATCAAACATTTTTAAAGTTGAAATCACCATTATGTTAAAGCTTAAAAGGATCTGATCTTGATTGCTAGGAATGATAGGAATAGTAGTAAGCTTGTTTAAAAGAAAGGAAGGAATATAATTAGTAAGCTTACTATTGTTCCACATATTATTCTACGAAAGAGTTCACTTTAATAGCAGCGAAGTGGGTAGAAAGTAAGTCAATGGACCCACCTCAGTCCATTATCTTGCCAAAAGAAAGAGGAGCCATAGTTAATCCCCTCGAAAATTAATGATTTGGCATCCCATTTGATGGAACAAAATCTTTTCCAAACAGGAGAGTCTCCCGCTTTATAGGGACAAATGAGAGGGTGCTTACCCCGATAATATTTAGCAGTCATGAAATTAGCCCAAAGACTATTATTACTCCTAAAATTCCACCAAAGTTTATAGGAAAAGGTAGTGATAACTTCTTTGATTGGCTTACATCCAAGATTCACTTCAGCTAGAGTGCCATAACTTTTATACCAAGAGGTCTAGTGCATTCTTTTAGAGAAGTTACTAGAGCCCCAAAAAAATTTGTTAAGGAGGTGCTCAATTCTGTTTATGATAGAATTGGTCGGCATAATATTTTGAATGAGGTGTAAAGGCATGGCGTTAAGGGTGCTCATAATCAAAGTGAGCCTATCACCAAAAGAGAGTAAATGGAATTCCCAAACAAAATTTTATTAGAAATTTTTTGATTAGCTCATCAAAAGATGAGATCTTTTGACCTTTAAAAGTGGAGCACCAAGATAATTAATAGGAAGTTGTTGTTGCTAAAATTAGTAATTCTCAAGATTTGGTTGATCCTATTACTAGGGATTTTAGAGGAAGGAAAGAAACAACATTTTCCTTCATTTAGAAAGAGGTCACTTTCATTACAAAATTTATTTAAAAGGTTTTTAATAGTTTTAATGTGCAAAATAGAGGCATTGCTAAAGATTATAAAGTCATCAAAACTAACATGAGAAAAAGGGGAAGACCATGAGTTTAAAAAAGTCATGTTATGATTTTTGTAGAAAAGATCATTCAGGCTCCTCAAAAGGTATTCAACAACAATAATAAAAAGAGAGGGTGAAAGGGGATCTCCTTGTCTCAAGCCATGCATCGAAGTAAAGAAACCCAGGGACTCACCATTCATAAGCGGAGAACAAACATTGGTAATACAATTTTTTGATGAGCGGATGAAAATATCTGAAAACCAAGCAAATGAAGAATTTGAAGAGGAAATCCCAAGAGAGGTTGTCAAAGCTTTAGAGATGTCAGTTTGAAAAGGATGTTATCACCTACGGAACATCAATGTCATGAATCGACTCTTGGGCTAGAAGTATGTTATCAGATATAGCTCTACCTTTAATGATGCTAGTTTGGTTAGGGGAAATAATTTTAGGCAGCAGTGGACTAATCCTATTAGCAATTAATTTTGCAATGAGTTTATGAAAGAAGGTGCAAAGTCTGATAGGTCTAAAATCACCCCAAGAATCAAGATTATTAGTTTTGGGAATGAGAACAATGGAAGTGCTAGAAAAATATCTAGGTAAAGGGTTGCCCTCAAAAAAATCAACAATAGCATCAACAAGGTCAGACTTAATAATAGGACAACAATGCTGAAATAATTGAGTCATGTAGCCATCATGGCTAGCAATAGAATCAGTGTTCATGCTATTGAGAATACTACCAATCTCAGCTTCTGTAGGACGCAAAGTGAACAAGTGGTTATCATCATTAGTTACCGTTGAAGGATGAGGTGTGTGTTGGAGAGGGCTTCTAAGGAAGGGTTGTTGCTTAATAAGTTTTTAAAATATTGTATGACAGAATCTTTAATTTTATTATTATCATTGATCCAGCTACCGTTATCATTTTTGATTTTTTCAATAGAGTTTAAGGCTTTCCTCTTTTTTGAAAAGAGCATGGAAATACCTTGTATTTCTATCACCATCAGCAATATGTTTGCTAGCGGCCTTTTGCCGCCAATAGGTTTCCTCCATATTTTGATAATTAATCAAGTTATCTTTAGCTGCCTTCAAATCATCAAGCTTATTAGAGTCAATTAACACAACATCTTCAAGCGAGCAAACTAATTGTTTCATATTTTTGAGATTGGCAAAAAGATTTTTGAAATGATGCTTATTCCACCAATTTAGGTTTTATTTAAGTCTTTTAACCTTAAGCCAAAGATGAATCATGCCTTTAACAGAATTGTTCAGATGAATAGGGGCCATCCAATTAATGGAAACAACATTAATGAAATCATTATGTTGGATCCACATATTTTGGAATCTATAAGAGGCAAGGGAGGATAGTGTACTGGAAGAAGTTTTTATAGAAATTAAAAGCGGACCATGGTCAGACAAAGTTCTGCTCAAATGCTCAATAGGAGTGATGGGCCATTGATCAATCTAAAGGGAATTAAAGAGGGTCCTATCAAGCTGCTGCCAGAGTCTAGAGTTATGCCACATATAGTTGAACCCTGAAAAACTAATATCAATCAGATTGCAATTAAGAATCATATTAGAAAAGTCTTCCATAGAGTTGATGTTAGGAGAGCAACCTTCCATTCTTTCTGAGGAAGCGAGAATAGTGTTGAAGTCAAAACCAACCGGGGTTTGTTGAGGAGAGGCAAAGGTTCTTAAGTTATCCCAAAGGATGTTCTCTACATTAGAAGATGCATAGATAAAGGAACCAAGAGCAAAAAATTCACCCAATGAGATTTGAACATTAACCAATTGTTGGAGATCATCAAGGATAGAGATGTTGATTAAATTATTCCAAAAGCACCAAATTTTATTACTAATATTATAAAAGAAATTTTGAAAGCCCAGCGTTCTAGCAACAAGGGTAATCTTAGAAGAGTGTATGAATGGTTCAATAACAACAAGTAAGGCTATGTTATGAGTATGACAAAAGCTTCTAAAATGGTTGCGGACAATGAGAGTCCCAATACCCCAAACATTCCAAATAAGAAAATTGATCATAATAAATTAGAAGGAAAGAAAAAGATAACTGAAAAAATAAAAAGCAAGGAGAAGAGAAAACATGAAACAATTATTTATGGGAAGTTAGAGAAGATCTAGTGGTTCTAGTGGGGCTATTAGTGAACATTCTAGCTTTAAGGGATTTTTTTTATAACAATCTAAAAAGGTCTATCTTTGTCGAAAGTATCTGCATCCGAAAGAGAATGGTTTTTTAGAGTAGGACCAGTATCTATCAAAGCATTCCTAATGGTGATTTTCCCTTCTTCAGTGTCAGAATTGGGTTGAGAAATTGGGTTAGCATGTGTATCACTCTTAAGGGTAATAGTAGAGAGGTTGTGACACCATTAATAGCACAAATTTCATGTTCATTTTCGATTACTTGGATCACCAAAGTATCAACATTTTTTGAACAATTCGAATTAGTTTTGATTTTGATCCAACTTGAAATTCCCATTCAAATCACCATTAGAGTTCATATGAATCAAGGTATTGTCTTGAGAGGCCAAATTATTACAATTAGAGGCAATGATAAGTTATCAAGTTATCATTTCCTCACAAACCTCATAAGCATTATTTTTACCAAGCTCGGATGGCAGGCAAATCTAGATAATAAAAGAGTGGGGTAGGAGGGTGAGTTCCATTTTGAGTGACTTTAGGAACATAAGAGAATTTATTGGTTTTCATTTGCTAGAGAGGGATTAGGATCCAATTTATTTTTTTAAGATGTGGATGCAAATAAAGTATTGAGTGATCATGACCATGGATCTTACAATGTGTGCAAAAAATAGGAAATTTTCAAATTCCACTTTTTTTACCAAAATTTCTGGCCAATCCAAACTTCTTTAGGATACTTTTTTGGTAATATCAATCTCAACCAAAATATGAGCGATGGCCATGATCTCTGGCGGTGACGATCAATTTGAAGGGGTCGACCAAAGAGAGCTAACCATAGAGAACTTGATGGGTAACATAATGTATTCTCATGTTTGGAAAATCTAGCCATAAAGGAACAATTGGTGATTCCTCTTTGACATCAAAAGAGGAGATCATTTCAAAAGTCTCATTTGACAATTATACACAAAGTAGGAGCGATGAGCAAAAACTCTTGAGTAATCTAAGTCATTAGATAGCTGAATAAGGATATGCCTAGGATCAATCAATCCAATAGTGAAAACACCAAAGAGCTTTAGGCTATGAAAAAAGGATTGGATGTTATCAAGGTCGGTGAAGAAAAATTTACCAATTAAAGAGAATTCAAAAGGCTTCGCCAACTTTTCCACGTCAAGATCCTAGCACATTACAGCAGGCATTCCACAAAAAGATGTTGAGATCAAATTGACCAAAGCATTAGAGGAAGTATTCTTACCAGATAATGCGTCATTGAAGGACTTAGAGTAAGTAGGATGGTCGGATCCATAATACCTTGTAAATCGAAGCCTAGCAAGCCTCCATGTTCAAAGAGCTTGGTTGCACGAAAAGCGGTGCCTCCGCCATTAAAAGAGTAAGGGACACTCACATTAGGGGCCAAATAGAGACCAAAATTCTAGGCTATGATCAAGAAGGATCAAAACTTGGCCAAGATACAAGGAAAACTCAAGGGAACATGAAAGCACCAGAGAGCGCCGTGACTGAGAGAGTTTTTTTGAGGTTTTTTGAGATTTTGGGTCTAGGGTTTAAGGTTTAGGGTTTAGGTTTTACGATTTAGGATTTAAGGTTTAGGTTTTAGGGTTTAGGGTTCAGGTTTTAGTTTAGGGTTTAGGGTTTTTAATTTTTCTTTTTTTTAATAGGGAACAAATTCAAATTCAACTTTTCTTTTTTTATTTCATCAACCAAGTAACACACCAAGTTTTCTAAGACACAAATGACAACACACCCATAGAAAATTAAAATTTGATAACTTAGTCTCTTTTATAAAGACCAGTTATGTTTTATTGGTTGTTCTTTATTAATCTGGTGATCAACAACCAGCCTCTCGGCGGGATCCACCATTGTATAGATCTCTTCTCTGGACCACTATTGAAACCATCATCTCTTTCTCCATAACTACCATTGCTTACCACCTATCCAACAAAACCTTTAGATTCCTAGATAACCCCATCTTCCATGTTCTAAATTGAGCTTGGTTGATGGTGATGTTCCTACCGTCAAGGTCCTGGTTATTCTTTGAGTTTACGTTTAGGTTTATTTTTTAATTTATTTAGTTACTTTAGGTTTAGGTTTAGGGTTTGGGGTTTAGGGTTTAGGGTATTGTGTTTAGGATTAAGGGTTTAGGATTTTAGGGGTTTAGGATTTAGGATTTAGGGTTTAGGGTTTTTTAGGGATTAGGTTTTAGGGTTTAGGGGTTAGGGTTGTAGGTTTAGTGGTTTAATTTAGGGTTTATGGTTATTTTCTTAAATTAAGTTAAACTAAGGTTTATTTAGTTTATATGTTTTTTTTTAATTTAGTTTATTTATTTTGTATATGTATTTTAGTTTATTTTAGTTTAAGTTTAGGTTTTATTTTTATTTTATGTTTAGGTTTAGGTTTTATTTTATTTTTTTTTTTTTTAGTTTAGGTTTTAGGTTTTATTTTTGGTTTATTGTTTGGTTTAGGTTTATTTTTAGTTTATTTTATTTTATTTAGTTTAGGTTTAGGTTTAGTTTATTTTAGGTTTAGGTTTAGGTTTCATTTATTTTATTTAGTTTATTTTAGTTTAGATTTAGGTTTAGTTTATTTTGTTTTTTTATTTTTCATTTAGGTTAACATTTTTTATTATAGTTTAGGGTTTAGATTTTAATTTTTTTATTAATTTTAGTTTTTTATTTTAGTTTTTTTTTTTTTAGGTTTAGGTTTTATTTAGTTTTATTTTATTTTATTTTTGGTTTTATTTCTATTTTACATTTAGTTTTTTATTTTTTTAAGTATTTTATTCTTAGGTTTATTTTATTTTATTTGTCAGTTTGGTTTTATTTATTTGATTTTAGTTTAATTTTATTAGTTAATTTTATTTTACCTTTAGGTTTAGGTTTAGATTTTACTTTACATTTTTATTATATTTTATTTTTTTATCTTATTTAGGTTTAGGTTTTTACTTATTTATTTCATTTAGTTTAGGTTTAGGTTTTTAGGCTAATAGGGTTTAGGTTTAGGTTTAATTTTTAGGTTTGGGTTTAGTTTTTATGGTTGGGTTTAGGGTTTAGTGTTTAGTGTTTAGGTTTAGGGTTTTAAGGTTAGAGTTTTTAGTTATTTTAGTTTAGGGTTTTGTTTAGGTAGGATGTAAGGTTTAGGGTTTTAGGTTTAGGTTTTAGTTTATTTAAATTTTATTTAGGTTTAGGGTTTTTAGTTTATTAGTTAAGTTATTGAGGTTTATTTATTTAGGTTAATTTATTGTTTAGGGTTTAGGGTTGTAGGTTTATGGTTGTAGGTTTAATGTTTAGTGTTTAGAGTTTAGGTTTTAGGGTTTAGTGTTTAGAATTTATGGTTTAGGGTTTAGGGTTTAGGGTTTCTTTTAAATTTTGGTATTTTTTTGGTTTAGTTTATTTTTTTATATTAATTTATTATTTTTTATTTTTTTATTTAAGAATATTTTTATTTTTATTTAGCATAGTTTATTTATTTTAGGTTTATTTATCTTTATTTAGGTTTTTATTTTAGTATTTTTTTTTAGGCTTAGGTTTAGGTTTATGTTTATTTTTAGTTTAGTTTATTTTATTTTATCTAGGTTTAGGTTTTATTTTTTTTATTTTTTTTTTTAGGTTTTTTTATTTATTTTTTTTTGTTAGGTTTAGGTTTATTTTAGGTTTTAGTTTTTTTTAGTTTTGATTTAGGTTTATTTTAGTTTTTGTTTTATTTAGTTTAATGTTCAGGTTTAGTTTATTTTAGGATTAGGTTTAGGTTTTATTTATTTTGGTTTAGTTTAGGTTTATTTTATTTTTATTTTAGGTATAGTTTTTATTTTATTTAGGTTTTATATTTTTTTAGGTTAGTTTAGGTATTTATTTAATATTTTATTTTTATTTGAAGTTTAGGTTCATGCTTAGGTTTAGGTTTAGGTTTTGGTTTTAGTTTTAGTTTTATTTTATTTTATTTTTTTTATTTATTTAGGTTTAGGTTTATTTATTTATTTTATTTTTTAAGTTTGATAGAGTTTATATTTTAGGTTTTAGTTTAAGTTTAGGGTTTCTTAGTTTATGGTTTAGGATTGTAGGTTTTATTTTAGGTTTAGTTAGTTAGTGTTTAGGTTTAGGTGTACAGGTTTAAGGTTTAGGGTTATAGGTTTTTTTTAGGGTTTTAGTTTAAGGTTTTAGGTTTAGTTAGTTTAATGTTTAAGTTTAGGTTTAGGTTGTAGTTTGTAGGTTTAGTGTTTATAGTTTATAGATTTAGGGTTTAGGTTTAGGGTTTATTTAGGGTTTATGGTTTTAGGGTTTATGGAGGTTTTTTAAAGTTAAGTAAAATTTTAGGTTATTTAGTATACATTTTATTTAGGTTTATTTATTTATTATTTATTTAGTTTATTTTATTTTTTATTTTTATTAAGTTTAGTTTATTTATTTTAGGTTTATTTTTAGTTTAGGTTTTTTATTTTAGTTTAGTTTTAGGTTTAGGTTTATTAGTTTAGTTTTATTTTTTATTATATTTTAGGTGTAGGTTTTCTTTTTTATTTTCAGGTTTAGGCTTAAGTTTTTATTTTATTTTTTAAGGTTTATTTTATTTTTATTTTAGGTTTAGTTTTTATTTTATTTAGGTTTTTTATTTTTAGGTTAAGTTTAATTTTTTTAGTATAGTTTAGGTCTTGATTTTATTTTGGTTTCATTTTTATCTATTATTTTATTTTGTTTTATTTTTATATTTAGGTTTAGGTTTTAATATAGGTTTTCATTTTACTTTATTTTATTATTTTATTTAAGTTTAACTTTTTTTATTTAATTTCTTTATGTTTTATTTAATTTAGGTTTTTATGTTTTTAGGGTTTAGTTAATTTGATTTTAGGGGTTTAGTTTTGGGTTTAGGTTTTGGAGTTTAATAGTTTTATAGTTTAGGGTTTTAGGATTTAGGGTTTAGGTTTAGGGTTTATTTAGGTTTAGGTTTTTAGGGTTTAGGGTTAGGGTTGAGGTTTTGTTTTAGGTTTTAGGTTAGTTTAGGGTTTAAGGTTTAGGTTTTTATTTTATTTATTTAGGTTTAATATTAGTTTAGGGTTTAGGGTTTTTAGGGTTTAGGGTTTAGGGTTTAGGGTTTAAGGTTTAGGGTTTATGGTTTTTTCCTAATTTGAAAAATGCAGAGTCAACATTTCTTCTTTTCGATTTCATCAACCAAGTTAACACAAAGTTTTCTATGAACAAATGCCAAAATAAATAAAATTTGAGCATGCATAGATCAAATTAAAATCCCTACCTTACTAGAACCGTCTCTAACGTAAAGACATAATTCCATAAATAACATATCGGATTGGCCGTTCTTTACTTTCTCTAGTTCCCATCAGAACTACCCCCACATCTCGGTAGCGGGATCCACCATCAAATCTACAAACTCTCCCTCTGCCACCACCATAATTGTAACCTCTATCGCTCCTCCCACCTCCATAATCACCATTGCTCCGACCACCACATCCATATCCATCTGCACCTCTAGATCCTGCACCACCATTATGATAATCATTGCCTCCGCCTTCACCTCCATTGCTAGATCTAGACTAAGCCTGATTGACGATGATGTTCCTACCATCAAGGTTCTCCCCATTCATAGGGCTTAAGTTTATTTTTTTTATTTGTTTAGTTACTTTAGGATTAGGTTTAGGGTTTAGGGTTTATGGTTTAGGGTTTAGGGTTGTAGGTTTAGGTTTTAGGGTTGTAGGTTTAGGGTTTAGGGTTTAGGGTTTAGTGTTTAAGATTTAGGGTTTAGGGTTTAGGGTTTTTTTTGAAATTAAGTAAACCGATAAGTTTAGGTTTATTTTGTTTATTTTTTATTTATTTAAGTTTGTTTTATTTTTAATTTTTATTTAGGTTTATTTTTATTTTTTATCTAGTTTAGTTTTGTTCATTTTAGGTTTATTTATTTTAGTTTAGGTTTTTTATTTTAGTTTATTTTATAAGTTTAGGTTTAGGTTTAATTTTTTACTTTAGTTTTATTTTTATTTTATTTTTTAGTTTTGGTTTTGTTTTTTATTTTTAGATTAGGTTTAGGTATTTATTTTATTTTTTTAGGTTTATTTTATTTTTATTTTAGGTTTAGTTTTTATTTTATTTAGGTGTTTTATTTTTTGGTTTATTTTAATTTTTAGTTTAGCTTAGGTTTTTATTTATTTTATTTTGGTTTAATTTTTATTTATAATTTTATTTTATTTTATTTTTAGGTTTAGGTTTAGGTTTAAGTTTAGGTTTGGGTTTTAGTATAGTTTTTTATTTTATTTTATTATTTTATTTAGGTTGAAATTCTTATTTATTTATTTTATTTTTACTTTTTATTTAGTTTAGGTTTAGGTTTTTAGTTATGTTTTATTTAATTTAGGTTAAGGTTTTCAGGTTTTTAGGGTTTTGGGTTAGTTTAGGGTTTAGGGTTTGGAGTTTAAGGTTTAAGGTTTAGGGGTGTAGGTTTTAGGATTTAGGGTTTAAGGTTTACGGTTTAGGGTTTTAGGGTTTAGAGATTAGAATTTAGGGTTTTAGGGTTTTGGGTTTTGGGTTTAGGGTTTTTAGGGTTTAGGGTTTAAGTTTAGGGTTTTTAGGGTTTAGGGTTTTGTGTTTTGGGTTTTGGGTGGGTTAGTTTAGGGTTTAGGGGTTAGGTTTTTGTTTAGGTTTTTATTTTATTTATTTAGGTTTAGGTTTTATGGTTTAGAGTTCAGTGTTTATGGTTTAGGGTTTTATAATTTAGGGTTTATGGCATAGGGTTTAGTGTTTAGGGTTTAGGGTTTTTAGGGTTTAGGGTTTTGGGTTTAGGTTTTTATTTAGGGTTTAGGGTTTTGGGATTAGATTTTATGGTTTTAATTGAAAAAAATCAGATTCAACATCTCTTCTTTCGATTTCATCAACCAAATATTACACCAAGTTTTTTAAGACATAAGTGACAATATAGAAAAATGAGAATGCATAGAACAAATCAAAAACCCTGGATAACTAGAATTTCCTCTGCTATAAAGACACAGTTCCATAAGCAACATATTGGATTGGTTGTTCTTGAGTTTCTTTAGTTCCCATCAGAACCACCCCCGCCTCTCGAGTAGCGAGATCCACCATCAAATCCATGATCTCTCCCTCTGCCACTACCACTACTGTAAACTCTATCATTCCTCCCACCTCCATAACTACCACTACTCTAACCACCATATCCATAACCATCTGCGCCACCATATCCCCCTCCACCTCTGTGATAACCACCACCTCCACCTTCGCCTCCATCGCTAGATCAAGACTGAGCCTGGTTGATAGTAATGTTGTTGCCATCAAGGTTCTACACATTCTTAAGCTTTAGGTTTATTTTTGATTTATTTATTTAATCACTTTAAGTTTAGGTTTAGGGTTTAAGGTTTAAGGTTTAGGACTAGGGATTAAGGTTTAGGGTTTAGCACTTAGGGTTTAAGGATTAGTGTTTAGGCTTTAGGATTTAAGGTTTTTAGGGTTTAGTTTAGGGTTTAGGGTTTAGTTTAGTTTAGGGTTTTAGGGTTTTTTAGGGTTTAGGTTTAGTATAGGTTTTGGGTTTATGGATTTGTATAGTTTAGGGTTTAGGGTATAGGGTTTAGTGTTTAGTGTTTGAGTGTTTAAGATTGAGGTTTTAGGGATTAAGGTTGTAAGTTTAGGGTTTAGGGTTTAGGGTTTAGGGTATAGGGTTTAGGGTTTAGGATTTAGGGTTTAGGGTTTTAGGGTTTAAGGTTTAAGGTTTAAGGTTTAGGGTTTATGTTTTTTTTAAAATTCAGTAAACTCATACGTTTAGGTTTATTTAGTTTAGTTTTTTTTATTTATTTGAGTTTATTTTATTTTTTATTTTTATTTAGGTTTATTTTTATTTTTATTTAGTTTTGTTTGTTTATTTTAGGTTTATTTATTTTAGTTTGGGTTTTTTTATTTTTGTTTAGTTTTTAGGTTTATGTTTAAGTTCGGGTTTATTTTATAGTTTTGTTTTAGTTTTATTTTATTTTTTAGGTTTAGGATTTATTTTTTAATTTTAGGTTTAAGTTTTGGTTTTTAATATATATATTTTTGGTTTATTTTATTTTTATTTTAGGTTTAGTTTTGAATTTTTTTAGATTTTTTAGGTTTTTTTATTTTTTATTTTATTTTAAGTTTTATTTATTAAATTTTAGTATAGTTTTTTTTTAATTTTATTTCTAGTTTTTTGGTTTTGGTTTTAGTTTAGAATTTTATTATATTTTATTTTATTTAGGTTTAGGTTTTATTTAGTTTAGGTGTTTTGGTTTTTTTTTAGGTTTAGGGTTTAGGGTTAGTTTAGGGTTTAGGATTTAGGGATTAGGGTGTGGAGTTTAAGACTTAGGGTTTAAGGTTTAGGGTTTAGGGTTTAGGGTTTAGGGTTTTGGGTTTAGAGTTTAGGGTTTATGGTTTAGGTTTTGGGTTTAGGTTTTAGTTTAGGTTTAGGGTCACAATTATATGTAAGCATCCAAACTTCAGAAGAAGGGTCACAATTATATATAGTGCTACTAGGCAAAATAAGAAATAGAGGGAAAGATCAAGGCCAACATTGACATACCTCATATAGGCAATCATCCGAGATCATCATCCAATGTCAAAGTCTTCCAACTAGCAGAACATCCAAACACAAAGCCATAAAATAACCAAGCAAAAAGAGGTAGACCAAGATCCATCCATTAGGGACAACAAGAAAACCACCAAATCTAACACCAAAAGTGAGGATAAATACCAAAAAGAGCAAGCACCATTAATAGGGATAGCAACACAGTCCAGAAAAGATAGGCCCAAATCCAAAGAACCATCCCAAGCAAATCAACAACAAACCAATACCCCAATAGAGGGGACAACTAACACCAATAGTAGCCATCAATCCAATTCAGTAAGAGGATAACCCAAGTAGATAAGCTAAATATAATAGGGTGTGCCGTACAACCACCAAGACAGATAAGCAAAAAGACTAAAGGAGCATCCAGCAAGGCTACCATGAAGAATACCAAGTGTAATAGCAAAACCACCACCACAAACTAAGAGGCCGGTATTAGGAAACAAGGAGAGCAAAATACACCTAAAAGAGGTAATACCCACAAAATAAAATCCAAGACACCAAACCAAGTCACACCCAAGGAAAACAATGACCACTAAACCTTCAACCCAGCAAATGACATCAAACCAAAAAGCAAGATAGAAAAACTATAAGAGCTCACTAGCAACAAAACAGAAGGAAAAAACTAATAAAGCCACCTAGCCCACCACCAAACAACATTTATGGCAAGAGAAAATAAACCCACAGCTAAGCTGCCACCTAAATAGGAGAAAATGCAAAAGAGAAGCAGTTGCAACCAATAGAGGAAGACCATTACAAGAGGAGGCTGAAAACATAACCAAAAGAACCAAACCAAAACCAACAATACTCATCATGAAGCCCTGATCAATAAAATAGAAAAAATAATAGCCAACAAATAGCCTCGACCAGGACAAATCCAAACCAAGGATAAACCACCAACAACCCACAAGATCTGCCACCAATGGAGGAGGTAAAACCAACCGACCACCAGGTCAACCAACATAACCAACCACCAACTCCCAAGAGGCCAACCAACCACCACAATAGCAACATATCTAACTCAGATAAGGAAGTAATGAACCTAGATATGAGGCCAACCTCATTTAGATGGAAAGATAGATGGCAGGTATAGCCAAAACCTAATTGTAGGCCACCAAAAATAACCAAGAAATAATTGTGGTAATCACCTAGCCAGAAAAACAACCATGGAAAAGAAAGCCTAGTAGGACCACCAACCCACCAGCTGAAAACCAGGGAGGAAAGGTATATGACCCGAGAAAAATAAAGTCCCTTCCAGACTCCAGAGAATGAATAGCCACCACCAAAGAAAAAATAAGAAGGCAACAACTACAAAACATCAAACTTGCACAAGTAAGAGGAACAACCAATCAGAGCCAAAAAAAAAAGAAAGCAGCAAAAAAGGCCCAACACTAAGATAGAAATGAAGACTAACAATAGCCTTCAACACCACCCAAGACAACCAGTGGTAGAAACAAAACAACATTCAAGGTAGCACTCATAAAGAATGAGGTTAGACCTAAGAAGAATAGCAAGGAACAATTTCAATATGGAAAGCACAAAAGCAGCAATCAATAAAAAGGCTCAAAGAAAACACCATAGCCAAAGACCAACAAAAAAAAGCCACAAGCTAAGGTCTGAAGTAAGGTAGCCCAGAGCAATCTAGATTAACCAAGCCTATCAAAAACTAAGGTAAGTTTTGATTATCTAATATAGTGAGCTCATTTAATTCAGCACCCAAATTGGCTAGGAAATCTGCACAAGCATTACCTTCATGAAGAATATGAGAAATTTTGTAGCAAACTTAAGAGAGGAGGGTTTTAGTGTGATTAAGGAGATAAAATAAGTCAGTAATTCCCATTTTATTAGAAGTGAGCATATCAAGTAAAAGAAGAGTGTCAACTTCATTCCTAATATTAAAGAGGCCTTTGTTTAAAGAACTATCAATAGTTTTATTAACAACCATAAGCTAAGAATAAATAAAATAACATGCTTTGAGGGGATAAGCAAATGCACAAATGATGGTATCTTTGGAATCTCTAATAATGCCACCACAATCTTATTTATTTGGTGAAACTAAACCATTAATATTGACTTTAATAAAGTTCTCATTAGGTGTTATCCAATGGATATATCTAATAGCCTTATTAAGAGAAAATTAGGCAGAATGAGACCTATTTTTTAGCCACAAATTTGTAACTTCTAAAATGGATGTTACTAATTAAATTAGCATTAAACAAAGTGTGAATTATTTCTTTAGTTCTAGCTAGGATCCTTTTATGATTCATAAGAATACCACGATATTTAGCATCATTTCTATCCATCCAAATGAACCAAAATAAAAGTAATAGCAATTAAGATTTTGATATGACCTTTCACTATTTTTTGGAAACAAGCTTCAAGAAGTTGATATAAAGAAAGGAAACCATGAAAATAGTTAGTGTTAAATAAATCATCATACCATATTCATAATTTGGAAGCAATGGCACCATTGAGAAAAACATGATTAACATTTTCAATATGAAAGCAACAATAGCACTTAGAAGGTAAATAAAACCCTTTATTCGAGCAAGAAATCTACAAGAAAAGTTATTCAAAATCCTCCAAGCTAAAATCAAATAAGAAATGGGAATAATATTGTTCCAAAGTTTAATGAAAACATTAGAGGAGTTCTGCTTATCTCTAATAAAATTCCAAACCTCTTTAAGAATGAATTCACCATTGTAAGAGAGCTTAAAAAAAAATTTGATCAGGTTTGTTAAAAAAATAGAGGCATTTCTAAAGTTATCAAAAAGAGAAATAGAGATATAATTTTTAAGTTTGTTTTCATTCCAATTGTTATTAAGCCAAGAAAAGTTAACTTTGATAGTAGTAGTAAAGTGTGCAGATAAAAGGGAGTAAATAAATCTATTGCCAATCCAATTTTCTTACCAAAAGAAGGATGAACCCGAATGAATACCCCAAGATATTAAGGATTTAGCAACCCATTTAATGGAGCAATGCCATTTCCAAATTGGAGAGTCACCAAATTTATAAGCACAGATTTATGTAGGATCTCCAATGCATTCTTTTAATAGAATTATTAGATCCAAAAAAAATTTATTAAGATAGCAATCAATTTTGATAAGAGTAGAATTAGTTGGAATAATAGTTTGAATCCAATATAGAGGCATTGAATTGAGAGTGCTTTTAAGAATAGTGAGCTTGCCACCAAATGAGAGTAAATGAGATTCCTAAATAGAAATTTTATTTAAATTTTTTGAATTAACTCATCAAAAAAATGGGATCATTTTGGACCTTCAAAAGAGGAGCACCAAAGTACTTAAGTAGGTAAATGTTGATGTTTAAAATTAGTGATATGCGATGTGATTGATTTTATTATTGGAGATACTGGAAGAAGTAATAAAATAGCTTTTATTATCATTGATAGTAAGACCACTTTCTCTTTGAAATATATTTAAAAGATTTTTAAGATTCTTGATATGATGAATAGAAGCATTGCAAAAAATAATGGAATCATGCACAAAGCTTAAATGGGAATTACAAAAATCACCAAGAGTTTTGTAATAGATAATAATATTATTTAAGAATAATTCATTGATGCTCCTAGATAAGTATTCAAGAACAATGATAAATAAAATAGAAGATAAAGGATCCCCTAGTCTTAAGCCATGGGAGGAAGGAAAGAAACCCAAAGCTTCCCCATTAAGAAAAATAGAAAACCAAGCATTATTAATACAATTTTTAATAGGAAAAATAATTATATCAAAACTAAATAAATTCAAAATATCAAAAGGAAATCAAGAGATATTATCAAAGCTTTGGTAATATCTAATTTGAAAAGAATGTTTCCACCTCTAGTCTTAGCATCTAAATCATAAATTAATTATTGGGCAAGTAAAATATTATAAGAATTATATTTACCTCTAACAAAACCAGTTTGGTTGAGAAAGGTAATCTTATGAAGAAGAGGACTAAGCCTATTGGAAATAATTTTGGAAATTAGCTTACTGAAGAAGGTGCAAAGACTAATAGTTATAAAGTCACTCCAATAGTCTGGATTATCTTTCTTAGGTGTGAGAATAATTGAAGTGCTATAAAAATATCTAAGAAAAAGATTACCATTAAAGAAATCAACCACAACATCAATCAAATCATTTTTAATAATAAACCAACAATTTTGAAAAAATTGAGTAGTGAAGCCCTCCAATCCAACAACATAATCTATGTTCATGCTATTAAGAACTTTAAAATTTTCATCTTCATTAGGAAAAATTGTAAGCAAAGCATTGTCATCATTGGTAATAATAGAAGGAATCAAGTGTGATTTAGAAATAGCATCATACGAGCAACTCTTTTTGAGCATATTTCTAAAATAATTAATAACCAAATCCTTAATATCATTATTCTTCATAATCCATTGTCCATTATCATTTTTACTTTTCTAAGTAGCATTTAAAGCTCTCTTTTTATTAACTAAAGCATGTAAATAGCTAGTATTCTTTTTACCATCTATAATATGTTTACTAGAAGCTTTTTTATGCCAATAAGTTTATTCCATTTTTTGAAAATTAATAAGTTTATCCTTTGCCTCTTTCAAGTCCAAAATATTGGAAGGTTTCATCATAACAAAAGCTTCAAGATCATAAACCAAATTTTCCATTTCCTTCATATTAGCAAAAATAATTTAAAAATAATGCTTGTTCAACAAAACCAAATTTTGTTTAAGTCATTTCAGTTTAAAATAGAGTCTATTCATCCCCCTAATCAAATTATTTGGATGTGAAGGAGCTTTCCAATTATTACCCATAACATTAAAAAAAAAATTATGGTGTTTATTTTTGAGATCTGGTACACCATGTAGATCTTAGGAGGTACTTATTAAAGTGAATGGGTACAACATTAATGAATCATGCACTATCTCAAAATGTAGAAATCATCAACCTATAATGGACCTAATCACCTAATAAGGACTCCTAAGGTATTATGGGTCTTCAAATATACTAGAGATCTTTCCCCTACTTTCATAAAAAAGTAAAGTAGGGTTTATTTTAAGTCAGGTTCATTAAATTTCTTATGGAGGCAAGCCCCCTAAGTTAAATAGATCCTAAGGAATGGGAAGTCCTTAAGAATACTCTTGATTAAAGTAAAAATTAAGGTCTCCAAAGATTTCAAGGCTAGACTATCAAAGAATTATTTGTACTAGAAAATTAATTGGGATTGCTCAAAGAGAAGACTTATTACTGAAGCCAAAGGAAATGAGTAGGAAATGCTCATGATATTAAAAATACTAGTGAGCATTCCAATCTATCCTATGGTTGGGCTTTATATGTTTAAAGTTGAAGATATTAATTTTATTGATATTAACATTTTAATAGAATGCTTGGACTTATAATCCAAGAACACAAGGCTGTGGAAATGCTGAAGAGGTGAGGATTTATGCTAGTAGCTTGAAGGAAATAGAAAACTCAGACCTCTATCTAGGAAGCTTTGGCATAAGCCAAAGCACGACCTATGACTAAAAAATGGGCATATGGTTCACCTCCATAAGAGAGAATAAATAACTTGACTGCTGGGCTTATAACTACTTGGAGTGACCGCTAGCTAACTCCTCCTATGATTTTGAAACCATGTAGGCAAGTCTTATGCATTTGCAAGTTAGTAGAGCTATTATTAATTTAAAAAGAGACAAAAGTCCTTAAACCCACTCTCTAAGGGACTAGAGCATGAGTGTAATGAGTAATGACTTAATCTACAAATGCAAATCTTTTCAAATTTTATTTGATTTTGGACACTTCATTTTGACCAAGGTTTTGGAATTTTGTATGCCTATATGCATGATGAAGTTAGATTATTAGCTAAATCAATGGGAAAGAGGTGTTTTCCACCATAGAGGAGGACCTCCAAGGTCAAGCCTTCCCATATCATGCAAGGATGGAAACCATCTCTTAGCAAGAGTGAAGCAATATGCGTGCATGATGTGAGAAATACAACATTCTGCTAAGAGGCTGCTAAATATTTTAATTATCTTAATTTAATGCCTAGGCCTTATGCCAGGTTATGAATTATTTAAAACATTATTTATGAGTTATAGTTGGGTAAAATATTTATTTTTTCCTAAGAGCCTAATTGCATCAACCACATTCATTTAAGAAACTAAGAAAAGCATGTCATTTCTAGTACACATCCTTGACAAATTATCAACCAATTTTTATAACTATCATGAAAGAATAAAAGGCCAATGCTTTATAACATAAAAGATTTTCAATCTGGTAAAATAAGAAAATGAAATAAATCATATATTTTTATTGTAGACACTAGATGAATCAATGATTTATAATAATCTTAAGAATTAATCTATTTTTTAATCTGTTATGATAAAGTAATCTATTTATAATAAAGGGCCAAGATACTTTGATTTTCATTTCAATAACCATTAAATATGAGAATATGAGTTTACAAATTCAATTCATGTAAATTTTACTATATATTTATATAGATATAGAAATCTAATATTTTAGAAATAGAATAGAATATAGAAATATAATTCATGGTATGATAATATATTATATATCAGATGAATACATTTATTATTAGGTTAGTGATAGAATAGGTTAGTAACTCTAAATAATAAATCTATATGAAAAAATATAAGAAAATAAATAAGAAAATAATATGAATAGAATCTAATAAAATATTCTATTCTATTTAATTCTAATTCTATTAGATTCTATTTATTCTATTTAGAATATTTTTAGAATTAAAATATTTTTAGAATATTTTAAAAGTCTTATTAAAAGTCTTATGTTTATATTTATATGGGAAAATAGAAGAATCATGACTAATTATTTAGCAAATTTGATTGATTGATACGAGTTGATTTTCTGTTATGATGGATCGATGAAACATTAGCTAGCCCAATAGCTACTTCAGCAGCTGCAATGGCTATAACAAAGATTGCCAAAATTTCTCCCTAATTATCGACTATCAAATATATCAAAAAATGTGACAAGATTTATATTCACTGAATTCAGTATAAGATCAAGACACATAAGTTCTACCATGCTTGGTTGTGATATGATATAGAGAAAATAAATATACTTAGACAAAGTACATGTTCTAACATTATTGATAAATTCCTCATCTATCTCAATTCATTTCAATATGTGGACAAAAATTAAACCGATTTAGTTGACTAGAATATAAGAATTACAAAACAAAAGAAGATATTCACAGTAGATTGAGCTTCAATCCATTTTCATTCTTGAAATTTCAAGAATGAAGTTCTTAAATAGATTATTGATATTGATTGATGAGCCATAGTAATTTACTATCAAAGAAACTAAAAAGAATTATAGAAATGAGTTCAAAAGGAAGATAAAAATCTATGGATAAATGAATCCCAATTTATTGAATGTTACTTATTAAGTCCTTTTCTATAATCTGATTTGATCTTGTAGTCTGAAAAATTATGTACCACAATGTATTTGGGATAGTAGTCCTTAATGAAAAAAAATACTTGTAAAACCAATGAAGTGATTCTATCTCCAATGGTCCACAAATAAGAATCATTGGAATATTCTAAACCATTCATGAATATCACCATAAATATGATTAATACATTTATGGCTCCCACATAAATAAAGAACTACGTGGTAGCTACAAAATAGGAATTCAATGATATATAGAATAAGAATATACAAACGAGAACCAATCCCAATGAAAAGGCTGAATCAATGGGATTGGTAAAATACTACAGACCTCTAATATAATTAATCCCAATACTACATGAATATCATGTATTGGTCCAGTAAATCTATTAAAATAAAAGATAAATAAATAAGTCAAAATATTTCATGACCTCACTAAGGATTCAGCAAAGGAACCATTTTTTTATATGATACCTTTCTAATTGAATGAAAAAGAATGAAAAAAATGAATATCATTAGATAGATAAAATAAAATTCTTTGGCTAATCCTACTTTATTCTAATTTATTCTAAACCAAAGCTTAGTAATTGGTAATCATTCTTGAACCAAGGAAGGGGTTTTATTTTTCATTTGATTTGTTGAATCCATAGCTTGTTTGAATTGTATAATCTCCAATTATTAAGCTGTTTCGACCTAATGAAATTTGATTATAATTCAATTCGTGATGATCATAAGTGGAAAGTTCATATTCCTCAGTCATTGATAAATAGTTTGTTTGAAAATACTCGACACAGTTACCACAAAATATACAGACACCAAAATCAATACTATAATGAAGCAGCTATTTTTTCTTAATATCTTTTTCCAATTTCCAATCAATAATAGGAAGGTCTATTAGAATTACATAAACACATACTTCATAAGCAATACATTTATCAAATCAAAGTGGATTAGACCATAAAATTGCTCTATTCATGAACAGTTCAGAATATTCCAATGATTCTTATTTGTGGACCATTGGAGATAGAATCACTCCATTGGTTTGTACAAGTATTTTTTTTTCATTAATGACTACTATCCCAAATACATCATGGTACAGAATTTTTTGGACTACAAGATCAAATCAAGTTATAGAAAAGGACTTAATAAGTAACGTTCAATAAATTGGGATTCATTTATCTACATATTTTTATCTTCCTTTTGAACTCATTTCTATAATTCTTTTAGTTTCTTTGATAGGTGAAATTACTATGGCTCATCAATAATCTAATCTCAATAATCTAGTCTAATAAGAACTTCATTCTTGAAATTTCAAGAATGAAAATGGATTGAATCTCAATCTACTGTGAATATCTTCTTTTGTTCTGTAATTCTTGTATTCTAGTCAACTGAATTGCTTTAATTTTTATTCTCATATTGAAATGAATTAAGATATATGAGAAATTTATCAATGATGTTAGAACATGTACTTTGTCTAAGTGTTTATCTACTTTCTATCTATCTATGGGTGATCACTCAAGCATGGTTAGAGAACTTAGTGTCTTGAGCTTATCTTTGAATTGGTGAATATAAATCTCATCACATTTTGATATATTTGATAGTCAACAATTAAAGGAGAAATTTTTGCAATCTTTGTTATAACCATTGCATTTCGAAGCATATTGGGCTAATATTGTTTCTTATCCATCGTAAGAAAATCAACACATCAATCAATCAATTTCTTGAATAATTAGTCATAATTATTCTATTGAATAGTGGTCATAATTATTCTATTTTCCCATATAAATAAAAACATAAGACTTTTAATAAGACTTTAAAATATTCTAAAAATATTCTAATTCTAAAAATATTCTAAATAGAATAAATAGAATCTAATAGAATTAGAATTCAATGGAATAGAATATTTTATTAGATTCTATTCATATTATTTTCTTATTTATTTTCTTATAATTTTCATATAGATTTATGATTTAGAGTTACTAAGCTATTCTATCACTAACCTAATAACAAATGTATTCATCTGATATATAATATATTATTATATCCTGAATTATATTTCTATATTCTTCTCTATTTCTAAAATATTAGATTTATATATCTATATAGATATATAGTAAAATTAACATGAATTGAATTTGTAAACTCATATTCTCATATTTAATGGTTATTGGAATGGAAATTAAAGTTTCTTAGCCCTTTATGATAAACAGATTACTTTATCATAAACAGATTAAAAAATAGATTAATTCTTAAGATTTTTATAAATCATTGATTCATGTGGTGTCTACAATAAAAATATATGATTTATTTTATTTTCTTATTTTACCAGATTGAAAATCTTTTGTGTTATAAAAAAACAAAATAAAATAAAATTTAGAATTAAAATTAAAAAAATAAAAAAATAAAATAAAAAAAGAATAAAAAAATAAAATAAAAAAATAAAAAATAATAAAATAAAATAAAATAAAATAAAATAAAATAAGATGTAATACATACAATAATTACAACCCTACAAAATAATAATTAATAATAATGAATGAATGTTATGGGTCTTCATTATTCATTCTTCATGTCTTTATTTCTTTCCTTTGATTTAATTTGTTCCACTCGAAGACATCACATGGCCTTCCAGGACAAAGCCTTCAAACCAATGCTCATCCTTATCCCCCATAGCACTAGTGCTAATTCCTAATTGCAAAATTACATTAAGAATAGAAAACATAAATCTAATTACACCTACAAAATAGAGGTTAGTTAAACATACATACAATCTCGAGCAGATATATCATAATTAGGGCTTGGTACCTTGCACATGGGTAACCAAGCCCACCTATCCTAACTTGAATAATGCTTAGGGGCTTAAACAACCTGCAAAAAGAGCATTTATATTTTTTTTAATCAGCCCCTTAAATATAATCCCTGTAAAAAATATGATTAGGCTAATCATGGCCTACCATCCAGTCTCAAAGCATACACCCTAACATCCAGCCTACAATAATACATCACAAACCAAAACATACATTATACCAAGTACCTCCCTAACATAAAGCTAGAAGTAGTGACTTAATTCTAATGTGTGTGTTAAGGCTTGTGTGGTATGTCTTGCTATGCATTAGAGTTATAGTTCTTTAAGTTTAGAAGGATTTATTTAACATGAAGGGTTGGTTTCACTTGAAGTTATTTAATTGATTTAAGAATTTTAATTTGTGCTTTCTTTTGTTTCATTTGCTTACACTTAGCAACTAAGTTTTATAAAGAAAAGAAAAGAGGATTTCCCTCCTTCATCCCTACCTTAAGCCACTTTCTAAAGCATGTAAATTTGATTTAGTTCTCTTTTGTGAATGGCTTATTATAAATTTTAACTTAATTCTAAGTTCAGGCTCACTTTAATAATCTTATTTAATATGAAAGGTATCTTAAGATTAATTCAATTGAATTACTATCACATGGCATATGTTCAATTATTCCTCTGTCACATGTAACATATGATATTAATCCTAAAATATACACATACAATAATTTTTTAGCACACTTAGATGATGAATGTAGATTTGTATATTTATAGAGAATGAGATTTTTATTCATCATCTAAATGCACATACAAGTGTGTCAAAGATTTAAGTAGATACTTTGCCAATGTTAAACTATGGGAATGAGATAAAGACCTCCTTGGGGCAACTTAAAGCCTTGCATCACCGATATTTCCAGATTATATATACCTGTTATTCTTGAATACACATGAATGTACAAATGACTATATAAATGGAAAATCATGCACAAGTTGTATTTATTTCAATTGAATTATTTATACATGTAAACTAAAGTTAAAAAATGAGATTTTATTCATTATCTAAATGCATGTACAAGTGTATAAAAGTTTTAAGTGGATAATTTTCCATTATTAAACTAGGGGAGTGAGGTAAAGACCCCATTGGGGCTACTTAAAGCCTTGCATCCCCAGAATGTCTAGACTACATATACCCACTATTGTTGAATACACATGAATGTACAAGTGACTACAAGAATGGAAAATCATGCAAAATTTGTATGTCTCTCAGTGGAATTATTTATACATGTGAGATAAACTTGAAAAGGAGATGTTCATTAATTAGCTAAATGCACATACAAGTGTATAAAAATTTTAAGCAGATACTTCACCATTGTTAAACCAGGGCAGTGAGTTAAAGACCTCATTAGGGCTACTTAAAGCCTTGCATCCCTGGAATGTTCAAACTAGATATACCCACTATTCCTGAATACACATGAATGTACAAGTGACTACAAGAATTAAAAATCATGCAAAAGTTGTATTTATTTCAATTGAATTATTTATACATGTATGCTAAAGTTGAAAAGAAGATTTTCATCAATTAGCTAAATGCATATACAAGTGTATAAAAGTTTTAAGCAGACACTTCACCATTGTTATACCAGGGGAGTGAGGTAAAGAACTCCTTGGGGCTACTTAAAGCCTTGCATCCCGGTATGTCCGGACTAGATATATCCACTATTCTTGAATACACATGAATGTACAAGTGACTACAAGAATGGAAAATCATGCAAAAATTATATTTCTTTCAATTAAATTATTTATATAATTGAGCTAAAGTTCTATCTAAATTCAAACATAGAAATACATTGGAATGAATTCAAACAAATGTTGTGTCCTTTTCAAATGGACTATACACTTGTTAACATTTAACTTTATGTAAATTCATATAGAATAAAGACAGAGAACTCCATATCACGTGTTCTAAGCAATAGACACATGCAAGCTTATAATTATTTATAAATATTATCACTCCAAATGTTGTAGTTGACTTATATACTTTCAAAAATAACTTTGGTTTAATAGTGATAATAGCCACACTTATATTAAATAAAATCAACACATGGAAGCTTGACATAAAGGGAACCATTTGATTCAGTTAATTTTGCAAAAGATGAATGCATGAATCAAATGACATACAACATTTAATATAAATGGAGAGGAATAACTAAACATAAACACATGATTTTATTCAATTAAAATAATTCCTAAGGACAATCATATCAAATAAAAACATTTCAAGCAAATTAAAGTTTCTTATGTCACTTTTAAATTTTATGTTTCAATTTGATTTAATGAAATGAAGGAAAGTTTGTTGAACCTAACCCATTCCCATGTTTGTGAATTAATTTGGTTTAATAAAATGTAATTAAGTGGATTTATGGATTAATTAGGTTGTAATATGCATTAAATCCACTAATTAACTCTTACCTACCTTAAAGTAATTAATTTAATTATTATGAGCCAACATCATATGCATGTAAAATAACTTACAATGATCCTAAGAAATGAAAGGGCCTAATGTAATTAATTCATAATTATTGATTAATTAGATTAAGAAACTTAATTAATTACTTTTATGATTTTCCAACACATATGGGTAAATCATAATTTCATTAACTCTCTTTAGGCTATTAAACACCTAATGATCTATCCATGAATTAATTAATGAAGATCAGATATGATTGTAATTTTGAGTTTATTAATGAACTAATTAATTAATCAATTTTAATTACTTAATTTGCCAAATTGATTAATTATCCTCCAAATGAAATGGATTTAAGGAATGGGTTGACAAAGAGGTTCCAATCATATTCCATAAATCCAATCTTTTAATGAAATAAATTATAAGAAATAATTAGGAAAGAAGTCCTAATCATTTTCCCTTAACATTTTATATGAATAACTAATCAAATAAAGCTTAGTCAATTGCAATTAATAGTTAAATTAAATATAATTAAATATATGTCTCATAACTAAATTTTTTTTTTGACTTTTGATCAATATATAATAATTAGATTGAATTGATTTTTTATAATTGACATTAATAAATTGTGTTCAAACAACTTTTTTTGATTAGAATATTTATAATGTTATTTGTTTAGTTAATTTTTTTATATAAAGTTTTACTTAAATTTTATGATAATTTAAATTGTACATTTTTTTGGAATTTGTTTGATCACATATTCTTTCTTTCTTTTTTTATTCTAAAGATTGATTAACTCCATTTTTTAGATCCGATTAAATTTATTAATAAATAAAATATTGTATTAAATGTGATCATTTGATCAAAGATCAAATGGCACACGAGTTAATCATGGATTGATAGGTGCAATCAAATCACTACACTATTCAGCCTAATCAAAACTATTCACTTCTAACACATAAAATGAATAGTCTTACATTTGTCTCTAAACTCTCGTTGAAAGGATTAAAAAGTAAAGTGCACGGGCTATAAAGGTTGGATCCTAATGACGCTTACATTCAACACGTCAAACATGAGATCCCTAAGGCCTTTTAGAATTATACCTCATCAGAGCTAATGTTCGATGGATTTTGACCAAGTGGTGGCTTCGTTTGGAAGAAATAAAGCTCTATTAAGGTGTTTGTTGGGTTGGATCAATACTTCAGCTATCATTCCTTTTATTTTCTCATATGGTTTCCTTCCTCCTCACTTTCTCCTAGACAAATGGCTTTAGGCATCCAACTGGATGAGGCAAATCTAGATTCTTGACTTTTTTGAATGTTCTTGGAACAATCTTATCCACATATATAGTCCCATTTAGATGATCAAACTCATGTTGTAATATGCAAGCCATCCATCCAGAAGCAGCAATTTTGATGGGTTGACCAAAATGATCATGAATTGTCACCTCCACCTATTGATGCCGCTCTACCATAGCTCTAAATTTATCAATGCTCAAACATCTTTCAGAGAATAAAGTAAGTTTTGCTTCCCTTCTTCTGAAGCTTTGGATTAATTAGTACCACCAGATCAAAAGGTCGATGGTCTTGTGCATCAATTTCACTCTTAGGAGCATAGCTAATGTACTCCTTTATTTCTTCAAGAATAATAATCTTCACCTAGATTATATATATATGATGTCTTAGGGCATTGAGAACAATAGGTTCAAAAGCCTCTAGAAGCTGAGCATATCACTATGGATCATTAAATAACCCCAGTCTACCGGGTGCCTTTGATTTGGAATTTTTGTATAGATCATTGAGGATGGCTTTCAGGGCAATTAAATCCCTGGCATACTATTCTGCATCAATACTTGCACCTATTCCATGTTCACTCAGCTCATTTCCCTCAAAGGAATACCAATCTATGGAGCAGCAAGGTTGACACTAGGGGCCTTCTACAAGACCGCAATCATGTCATCTATGATCTTCTGGATCTTCTTCAAACTGATCTCCTCATTTAGACCTCAATGGTGGGCTCATGGAGGACCAAATCACTAGCCTTGACAATTTTAGGTAGGGATTGTTTCTTCACACTGAATCCAAAGAACCATCCATCGGAGACCTTCAAAGGGGCTTTTTTGTGACCAGCGATGTAATGGGAGAAGCGATGAAGAATGAATCGATGCTTGGGGATGGAAAGTAGTGGTCTTTATGAAAGAGGATGGAGGCATAGAGGGAGCGTCCACTGGTGGATAGGCTATGTGAGTGGCATGGTTTGATCGATCAATAGAAAATTCATGGGATGTCTCATGTTCTTTTGCAAGTAGCGTTTATGGGGGCTAGTTGGGATCAAGTCTCGATCAAATACACGCTACATGCTTCTTGTGTGTCTCAATTTTGGAGAAAGTGAGGGAAGAGAGGTCACCTCTTGGAGGAAGAATGAGGCGTGGATCTTTGCTTGGGTGTAGGCTTCACTTGGTTGAGAGGAAGAGATGGATGTCAGGGAGAGTTCACTTTCAGATTTTCATCTAGTGAGGGAGAGGTGTTCAGAGAGGATTTTTATTTTTATTTTCTTAGGGCCGGTTGGGATGGGAGAGCTGCTCTTAAGTGAAGTAGGAATGAGAGGGCTTTGGCTTCTCTTGCCTGAAGGGAGATGAGAAAAAAGATGGGGCCTCATTTTTTTTACTGTGTCATTTTTCTGCTACTTGAGAGAGATAGAGAGAGAGACAGAGAGAGAGACAGAGATTCCAACTTTGTCCTACATGCTCAACTTCTCCCATATTCCCTCTTTTTATTTCTTTTTATTTGAATTTTTTATGTATTATCATGATCACATAAATTAGCAAGGAGTAGGTCATTTAATAGTTTTGTCTTTTTCATATTTTTTTTAAATTTGGTGAAACATGATTTTTTTTAAAAAAATGATTTTAAAAAACATAATTTTAATAACTTTAGTAAATAATTGAATGAAAATTTTTAAGTTGTGTATAAAATAAGATAATTTTAATTATGATTGATAATTGTTGATAATATGGATTCATAATTTGATAAATTAATTATTTTGAGTTAATGGTTAATATATTATATATATAACATTTATTTTTAGTTTTTATTTTGATTTAGTTCTAAATAAATTTTGTTTGATGTTTAGAACTGGTTTAATCTCTCTCTCTCTCTCTCTCTCTCTCTCTCATTTCAATTTTGGATTCAATCATGGGCTTTAATCATTTGATTTGGATTTGAATTTGGTTTTTATATTTGAATTTAATTTGAGGTTTGGTTTGAGAAGGTGAACATAGGTTGAATTAAGGCTATATAGTAGGTTAGTCTCCTTAATCCCTAAGGCATAGCCTAATCCTATGATTAACCTTTCTAAGTCTTTAGGTTTAGGTTAAATGTTCACCTAATCACTAATAGTGTCCAATGACTAAGGAACTCTGAATGTCTAGAAGATCCCTAGGTCTAAGAAGAGGAGATTGAGAACTTACTTTAAAAGTGAGGTCAACATTAATATGTTGAATCCACTTGTTCTAAAATGTAAATGGAGAGAATTCTTTAATCTATTAGAATTATTTTTAATAGAAACCAAAAGAAGAGCATGGTCAGACAAGGTTCTACTTAAATGATCTATAGAAGTAATAAGCCAATGACGAATCCAATGAGTATTAAAAAGAATCTGGTCCAACCTTTGCCAATGTATAAAGTTTTGCCAAATATAATTAGAACCGTTAAAACCAATATTATTAAAATTGCAATCAATGATCATCTTGGAAAATTCTTCCATGGAATGAATATTAGGAGAGCAACCACCAATTCATTCAGATCATAACAAAATAGTGTTGAAATCACCACCAACAAACCAAGGTTTAGTGACAAAGGTGGCAAAATTAGTCAAGTTATCCCAAATAAGATTTCTACCAGATCAATTACACGATGCATAAATAGAAGAGCCCACAACACAATAACCACCATAAGAGATTTGAGCATTGACAATTTGATGAAAATCATCAGAATAGAAAACATCATAAAGTTATTCCAAAAACACCTAATCTTATTAACATTAGAGAAAAGTTTATTGAAATTGATCATTCTAGCAACATGGTTAATTTTATTAGCATGAATAAGTGGCTCAAGAATAATAAGTAAGCAAATATTATGGATATGATAAATATTTATATTATGGTTACGAATAGAGAGGGTATCAATCCCTCTAACATTGGAAATTAAAAATTAAACATAATGAAAAGATTTTAGGGTGGGGAGGGGGGAGTAAAAGTTAATTGAGGGAAGAGAAGGAGGCTGAAGTAGCTTTAGTGTTTCTTAGCAATTTGGGAAGAAAATTTTTAACATTTTTTTTTCCCTTTCGAATATAAGGTTTGGAAGCCATTTTCATTGCCCTTTGAAACATCATCCGAAAAAGATTTATCAACATTAATCATAAATTTAGGAGAAATATCCTGATTAGAAGTGAATTCTCTTTCTTCCAAGACACTAGAATTTATTAAAGATAAATTAGAGTCAGGAATAACAAGGGAGGGAGCGGCGATTTATTAAGAAGGCAAGTGGGAACACCAAAACCTTCCTCATCATTAACCAAATTATTAGATAAAATCAAATCTTTTGAGAAGCTAAATCATCCTAAATTTGGAATATGGAATCAGTTTATCAACTTGATTATCATGAGGTATTAAAACCATATTCACCATTGAATTAGAATGATGCATAGTATTAAAATCCTCATTTATGTTCTCCATTAAAGCTTCATTTTTATATATCAAAGCTAGTAAAGATGCAAGGATTGAATCAGAGGAAATAAAATCCTCATTCAAAAGTTTATAAAAGTTATTATTGTTCACATTAGAAGCCTTCAATTGCTCAAAAGAAGTGAAAGGTAAATCAGCCTTATTTGAAACATTCAAAGAATCCTTTTTTCCAAAGTAGTTTTTTATATTTAATAGTGGTCAGCCTAGGGTTAAGAAAATAAGTTTCCTTAATAGGGATTTTCTTTTTAAGGTAAAGATGAAGAATAAAACATTCAGAATTATCGTGCCCGTAGATTTTATATTGAGAACAAAATACATGGAAATTTTCAAATTCAATTCTTTGCATGTAACCGTAATTTTTAGATCCCAACTACATTTCTTTGGGGTGATTCTTGGTAATGTCCAATTCAACAAGGATTCTAGCCACTAAAGGATGCAATTTTGTAGTTGTTTCCTAATCAATTTAAAA
The DNA here is from genome assembly GCA_021442155.1 of Cymbidium sinense. Classification (NCBI taxonomy): domain Eukaryota; kingdom Viridiplantae; phylum Streptophyta; class Magnoliopsida; order Asparagales; family Orchidaceae; genus Cymbidium; species Cymbidium sinense. Next base: position 98,184 of record JAKCPB010000623.1, read on the forward strand.
AAATGAGCAAACAAAGCACCAATAATAAAAAGGAATTGATGGTTGACGAAATAGATTTACATATTAGGGAGAGAAATCTCAACCAGAATGATTAGCGATTAGGGTTTAGGGTTTAGGGTTAGGGTTTAGGGTTTAGAGTTTAGGGTTAGTGTTTAGGGTTTATGGTTTAGGGTTTATTCTAGTTTAAGGTTTAAGGTTTAGGGTTAGTGTAAGGCTCAAGGTTAAATTAGGGTTTAGGATATAGGGTTTTAGGGTTCAAGGTTTACTATTTAAGTTTTAGGTTTTAGGGTTTAGGGTTTACAGTTTAGGGTTTAGGGTTTGGGTTCAGGGTTTAGGGTTTAAGATTTAGGGTTTAGGGTTTAGGGTTTTATGGTTCAGGGTTTAGGGTTTAGGGTTTTTTAGCATTTAGGAATTAAGGTTTAGGGTTTAAGGGTGTAGGTTTAGGGTTTAAGGTTTAAGATTTATGATTTAGGGTTCAGGGTTTTTAGGGTTTAGAGTTTAGGGTTTAGGGTTTAAGGTTTTTTCTTTATTTATTTATTATTTATTTTTTGTCTTATTTTTATGAATTAAGCAAATTGATAAGTTTAGGTTTATTTAATTTATTTATTTTATTTTTTATTTATTTTATTTTTTATTTGTTTTATTTAGTTTAGTTTATTTATTTAAAGGTTATTTATTTTTATTTAGGATTTTATTTTAGTTTATTTTTTTTAGGTTTAGGTTTTTATTTTTTATTTTAGTTTTAGTTTTATTTTATTTTAGTTTTAGACTTATTTTATTTATTTTAAGTTTATTTATTATTTTATTTTTTTTTAGGTTTATTAATTTTATTTTTTTATTTTATTTTTTTAGTTTTTTAATTATTTTTTTTAGTTTTTTATTTTTTTTATTTATTTTACATTTTATTTAGTTTAGTTTAGTTTTTATTTTTTTTTATTTATTTTTTATTTTATTTTATTTTTTAGTTTATTTTATATATTTTAGTTTTTGGGTTATTTATTTTATTTTTTTTTTATTTTTTTTTTTTTTTTTTTTTTTTTTTTTTTTTTTTTTTTTCTTTAGGTTTAGGTTTTAGGGTTTGGGTTTAGGTTTTGATTAGGGTTTGGGGTTTGGGGTTTAGGGTTGTAAGTTTTTGGATTTAGGGTTTAAGGTTTAGGGTTTAGGGTTTTTTTATTTTATTTATTTAGGGTTTAGGGTTTAGGATTTATTTAAAATATAATAAATTCAGATTCAACATTTCTTCTTTTCAATTTCATAAATCAAGTAGCACACAAAGTTTTATAAGACATAAGCGATGACATAGACAAGAAATTAGCACACATAGAGCAAATAAAAAACTCTAGATAACTAAAACCATCTCTACTATAAAGACATAGTTCCATAAGTAGTAGATCGGATTGGTCATTCTTTAGTTTTTCTATTTCCCATAAGAACCACCTCCCGACTCAGTAGGATTTGCCATCATGTCCCCTCTCTCCCTCGCTACCACCATGGTTGTAACCTCTATGCTCTTTGCCACCTCAGTATCACGCACCTCCAAATCTCCCACCACTATGATACTGTCTCCTTCACCTCTAACACGGATATGGACCGAGCCTGGATTGGGGTGATGTTCCCACCATCAAGGTTTTGCCCATTCTTAGGGTTTAGGTATCAATTTATGTTTATTAGTTTTAGGATTTAGGTTTATTACTTATTTATTTAGTTATTTTAAGTTTATGTTTAGGGTTTACATTTTATGATTAGGGTTTAGAGATTAGGGTTTAGGGTTTACGATTTATGGTTTAGGGATTTGGAATTTAGGATTTAAGGTTTTAGGTTTAGCATTTAAAGTTAGGGTTTAGGGTTTAGGGTTTAGGGTTTAAGGTTTAATGTTTAGGATTTAAGGTTTAGGGTTTAGGGTTAGCTTAGGGTTGAGGGTTAGTTAAGTTTAGGGTTTTAAACTTTAGTGTTTAGGGCTTTAGTTTAGTTTAGGTTTAGGTTTTAGGTTTAGGTTATTTAGGGTTTAATTTAGGTTTAGGTTTAGAGTTTAGGTTTAAATTAGTTTAAGTTTAGGTTTAGGTTGTATATTTAGGTTTAAGGTTTAGGTTTAAACTTTAAGTTTAGGGTTTATTTTAGTTTATAGTTTAGGTTTAGGTTTTAGATTTTAGTTTATAGTTTAACATTTAGGTAGGGATTAGGTTAGTTTAGGTTAATTATTTTAAGTTTAGGTTAGGTTTAGTTTAGTTTAGGTTTAAGTTTTTTAAGGTTTAGGTTTAGTTTAGGTTCTGTTTGGGTTGAGAGGTTGTAGGTTTAGGGTTTAGACTTTAGGGTTTAGGGTTTAGGATTTAGGATTTAAAGTTTAGGGTTTTTAGGGTTTAGTGTTTATGATTTAGGGTTTAGGGGGGTTTTATATTGATTTTTTTCTTAAATTAAGTAAGTCAATAGGTTTGGGTTTATTTAGTTTATTATTTATTTATTTTAGTTTATTTTATTTTTTATTTTTATTTAGCTTTATTTTAGTTTTTATTTAGTTTAGTGTATTTACATTAGGTCTATTTATTTTATTTTAGTTTATTTTAAATTTATTTTTAAGGTTTAGGTTATATTTTTTTATTTTTAGGTTTAGGTTTCCATTTTTATTTATTTTTTTAGGTTTAGGTTTCAAGTTTTTAGTTTAGGTTTATTTTTAAGTTTTATTTTTTAGTTTAGGTTTATGTACGTGTTTAGTTGATTTTTAGTTTAATTTATTTTATTTACTTTAGGTGTAGGTTTAGGTTTAGTTTATTTTAAGTTTTGGTTTTGTTTTTATTTATTGTAGTTTAGGTTAAGGTTTATTTTATTTTTATTGTAGGTTTAGGGTTTTTTTTTAGTTTAGGATTTAGATTATATTTTTTATTTATTTTTAGGTTTGTTTTGAAGGTTTATTTTTTTCTTTAGTTTTTTATTTACTTTTTATTATTTTTTATTTAAGGTTAATTTTTTTATTATATGTTTAGTTTTATTTTATTTAAGTTTTTTATTCTTAGGTTAATTTTATTATTTAGTTTAGTTTAGATATTTATTTATTTTATTTTAGATTATTTTATTATTTTATTTTATTTTATTTGTAGGTTTTAGTTTAGGTTTTGATTTAGATTTTTATTTTATTTTAATTTTTTATTATATTTAGGTTTAGGGCTTAGGGTTTATTTTTTTTTAGGTTTTATTTTATTTAGCTTTAGGTTTTTAAGATTTAGGGTAAGTTTAGGGTTTATGGTTTAGGGTTTAGGGTTTGTGGTTTAGGATTTAGGGTTTGGGTTTTAGGGTTTTGGGTTTAGGGTTATAGGTTTTTGGATTTAAGGTTTAGGGTTTTTGCTTTAGGGTTTATGGTTTAGGTTTGGGGTTTAGGGTTTAGGGTTTAGGGGTTTGGGTTTAGGGTTTAGGGTTTAGTGTTTAAGGTTTATGGTTTTTTAGTGTTTAGTGTTTAGGGTTACATGTTTAGGGTTAAGGGTTTAGGATTGTATGTTTACAGTTTATATTTTAGGGTTTAGGGTTTAGAGTTTAGGGTTTAGGGTTTAGGATTTAGGGTTTAGGGTTGTTAGAGTTTAGGGTTCACAGTTCAAGGTTTAGGGTTTTTTTAAAATTTATTTTTTTCTTAAATTAAGTTAGCCCGTAGGTTTAGCCTTATTTAGTTTATTTTTATTTATTTTAGCTTATTTTATATTTTATTTATTTAGGTTTATTTTTATTTTTTATTTAGTTTAGTTTATTTATATTAGGTTTATTTATTTTAGTTTAGTTTTAATTTTATTTTATTTTTTAGGTTTAGATTACAATTTTTATTTTTAGATTTAAGTTTCAATTTTTATTTTATTCTTTTAGGTTTAGGTTTTAGGTTTTATTTTTTATATTAGGTTTAGGTTAAGTTTAGTTTATTTTAGTTTAATTTATTTTATTTAGTTTAGGTCTAGATTTAGGTTTAGTTTATTCTAGGTTTATGTTAGGTTTTATTTATTTTAGTTTAGTTTATTTTATGTTTTGGTTTAGGTTTATTTTATTTTTATTTTCAATTTTAGTCTTTTTTAAATTAGGGTTTAGGTTTTATTTTTTATTTATTTTTAGGTTTTAGATTAATGTTTATTATTCTAGTTTAGGTTTTATCTAGTTTTTATTTTATTTTATTTTCATTTTATGTTTTTATTTTATTTTATTTAGGTTTTTTATTCATGGATTTATTTTATTTTTTTGGTTTAGTTTAGGTTTTTATTTCTTTTATGTTTGTTTATTTTTATTAGATTATTTTATTTTATTTTTTATTTTAGGTTTAGGTTTTAGTTCAGGTTTTTATTTTATTTTATTTTATTTTATTTTATTTTTATTTATTATTTTATTTAGGTTTAATGTTTAGGGTTTTATGTTTTATTTAGTTTAGGTTTAGGTTTTTTAGGTTTTGGTTTAGGTTTAGTTTAGGGTTAGTTTGGGTTTATGGTTTATTTATGGTTTAGTGTTTAGGGTTTTAGGGTTTAGGGTTTTAATTTATATGATTTAAATTTGATTTAGTTTAGGGTTTTGGGTTTAGGGCTTAGGGTTGTATTATTTAGGGTTTAGGGTTTAGGGTTATAAGGTTTAGGGTTTAGGGTAGGTTTTACGATTTTAGGTTTTTTTAGTTTAGGGTTTAGGTTTTGGGGGTTTAGGGTTTAGTGTTTAAGGTTAGTTTAGGGTTTAAGATTTAGGCTTTAAAATTTAGGGGTTAGGGTTTAGGGTTATTTGGGTTTAGGGGTTGTTGTTTAGGGTTTAGGGTTTATGGTTTATGATTTTTTTGGGATTAAGGTTTAGGATTTAGTATTGAGCGTTGCATGTTTAGGGTTGTAGGTTTAGGGTTTTAGGTTTAGGATTTAAGGTTTAGGGTTCTTAGGGTTTAATGTTTACGGTTTAGGGTTTAGGGTTTTTTTAATTTATTTTTTTCTTAAATTAAGTAAGTTAGTATGTTTAGGTTTATTTAATTTATTTAGTTTAATTTTATTTATTTTTAGTTTATTTTTATATTTATTTAGGTTTATTTTTTATTTTTATTTAGTTTAGTTTATTTATATTAGGTTTATTTATTTTAGTTTAATTTTAATTTAATTTTGTTTTTTTATTTAAATTTTATTTTTTATTTTTAGATTTAGGTTTCAATTTTTATTTCATTTTTTTAGGTTTAGGTTTTAGGTTTTTATTTTAGGTTTATTTTTGGGTTTTATTTTTTTATTTTATGTTTAGGTTTAGTTTATTTTTAGTTTAATTTATTTTATTTAGTTTAGGTCTACGTCTAGGTTTAGTTTATTTTATGTTTAGGTTTAGGTTTTATTTTTTTAGTTTAGTTTATTTTAGTATAGGTTTAGGTTTAAGTCTTTAATTTAGTTTAGGGTTTTGGTTTTATTTTTTTTTATTTATTTTTATTAACATTTATTTTTAAGTTTAGGTTTTTATTTAGTTTTTATTTTATTTCATTTTAGGTTTATTTTATTTTCATTTTATGTTTAGTTTTTATTTTATTTAGGTTTTATTCTTAGGTTTATTTTATTTTTTTGGTTTAGTTTAGGTTTATAATTATTTTATTTTAGTTTATTTTATTTTATTTTTAGGTTTAGGTTTAGGTTTTATTTATCATTTTTATTTTATTTTATTTTATTTATAGGTTTAGGGTTTAGGGTTTATTTTATTTAGGTTTTATTTAGGGTTTAAGTTTAGGTTTAGGGTTTAGGGTTTAAGCTTTAGGTTTAGTGTTTAGGGTTTAGGGTTTAGAGTTTGGGGTTTAGTTTAGGATTTAGGGTTGTAGGTTTTAGGTTTTAGGATTTAGGGTTTACGGTTTAAGGTTTACAGTTTTAGGGTTTATGATTTAGGGTTTTTTTTATTTTTTTATATGGTTTAGGGTTTAGGGTTTAGGCTTTTGAGTTTAGGGTTTTGGTTTTAAGCTTAGGGTTTATGTTTTTGTTTATGGTTTGGGGTTTAGGGTTTAGAGTTCAGGATTTATGGTTTTTTTCTTAACAGAGAACAAACTCATATTCAACATTTCTTCATTTTGATTTCATCAAGGAAGTAGTACACCATATTTTGTAAAATACAAAAGAAGAAATAGACCAAAAATGAGCATGCATAGAGCAAATAAAAACCCTAGATAACTAGAATCATCCTTACTATAAAGACATAGTTCCATAAGTTTTACATCGGATCAGCAGTTCTTCAGATTCTCTAGTTCCCATCAGAACCTCCCCCACCTCTAAAGTTGTTGGATCCACCATCAAATCCCTGATCTCTCCACCACCACGACTATAACCTTCATCACTCGTCCCACCTCCATAATCTCCACCTTCATATCCGCCAGCACCTCCAGATCCCCCACCACCACTGATGTCGATCCAACTTTGCCTCCCTGGTATATTTAGATTGAGCACTTGATGGTGATGTTTCTTTGTCAAGGTTCACCATTCTTAAGGTCTAGGTTTAGGTTTTAACTTTTAGGGTTTAACTTTATTTTTTAGTTACTTTAGGTTTAGGTTTGGGAGTTTAGGGTTTAGGGTTAGGGATTAGGGTTTAATTATTTGGAGTTTAATGTTTTGGGTTTAAGGTTTTAGGTTTAAGATTTTAGGTTTAAAGTTTTAGTGTTTAGGTTTAGGGGTAGAGTTTAGGGGTTTAGGGTTTAGGGTTTAAGGTTTACTATTTATGCTTTAGCTAGGTTTATTTATGGTTAGTTTAGGGTTTAGTTTAGGATTTAGGGTTTTAGAATTTAAGGTTTAGCTTAGGTTTAGGGTTTAGTTTAGGTTGTTTAGGGTTTAAGGTTTAAGTTTAAAGTTTAAGTTTAGTTTAGTTTAAGTTTAGGATCTGATATTTATAGTTTTAGGTTTAGATTTAAGATTTAGTTAGGAGTTTAGCATTATAGGAGTTTAGGTTTTAGGGTTTATCTTTTTAGGTTTAGGGTTTAGGTTTAATTTAGGTTTAAGGATAGGTTGGTTTAGGAGTTTAGGGTTTAAGGTTTAAAGAGTTTAGTTTATAGTTTAGGTTAGTTTAGTTTAGGGTTTAAAGTAGGGTTTAGTGTTTAGGTAGTTAAAGTTTAGTTAGGTTTAAGATTTAAGTTTAGGTTTCAAGTTCTGATTTTAGGTTGGTTTAGGTTTCTGTTGATTTTGGTTGTAAGTTTAGGGTTTAGAGTTTAGGGTTTTGGGTTTTGGGTTTAGGATTTAGGGTTTAGGGTTTTGAGCGTTTAGGGTTTATGGTTTAGGTTTTATGGGTTTTATTTATTTATTTATTTCTTAAATTAAGTAAGCCGATAGGTTTAGGTTTCTTTAGTTTATTTTTTATTTTGTTTTTTTTATTTTAGTTTTTATATTTATATAAGTTTATTTTTATTTTTTATTAGTTTAATTTATTTATTTTTGCTTATTTTTATTTTTATGTTTTTTTTGTTTAGGTTTTATTTTTAATTTGTAGGTCTTGGTTTCAATTTTTATTTTATTTTTTAGGTTTAGGTTTTAGGTTTTTAATTTAGGTTTATTTTTAAGTTTTGTTTTTTTATTTTAGGTTTAGGTTTAGGTTAATTTATTTTTAGTTTATATTATTTTATTTAATTTAAGTTTAGGTTTAGGTTTAGTTCATTTTAGGTTTTGGTTTATGTTTTATTTATTTTAGTTTAGTTTATTTTTAGTTCCTCTTTATTTTATTTTATTTATTTTATTTTTATTTTAGCTTTAGGTTTTTTTTAGTTTATGGTTTGGGTTTTATTTTTTATTTATTTTTAGGATTTTTTTTTAGGTTTAAGTTTTTATTTAGTTTTTATTTGATTTTATTTTAGGTTTATTTTATTTTTATTTTAGGTTTAGTTTTTATTTTATTTAGTTTTTTTATTTTAAGTTTATTTTATTTTTTTAGTTATGTTTATTTTTAGGTTTAGGACTAAGTTTAGGTTTTCATTTTATTTTATTTTATTTTTTATTTATGTTTAGGTTTTTTTATTTATTTTCATTTTAGGTTTTATTTAGTTTAGGTTTATGTTTTTTAAGTTTTAAGGATTTAGGGTTTAGGGTTTACAGTGTAGGCAAAAGGGTTTGGTGTTTGGGGTTTAAGGTTTAGGGTTTAAGGTTGTACGGTTTAGTGTTCAGAGTTTAAGATTTAGGGTTTTAGGGTTTAAGATTCATGGTTTAGAGTTTTAGGGTTTAGGGTTTAGGGTTTTTAGGGTTTAAGGTTTAGTTTAGGGTTTAGAGTTTATTGTTTAAGGTTTTAGGGTTTAGGGATTTTTAGTTTAGGGTTTAGGATTTAGGGTTTAGGGTTTAGATTTGTTTGGGATTTAAGGTTTAGGTTAGTTTAGTGTTTAGGACAAAAGATCCCAAAACACAATAACCACCATAAGAGATTTGAGCATTGATAAGTTGATTAAAATCATCAAGAATAGAACGCTATAAAGTTATTCCAAAACACCAAACCTTATTACTAACATTAGAGAAAAAATTTATTGAAAATCATTCTAGCAATATGGTTAATTTTATTAGATGAATAAGTGGTTTAAGATAAGGAAATATTATGGATACAACAAATATTTAATATGGTTCTGAAGAGAGGGACCAATCCTCAAAATTCAAAACTAAAAACTAAACATAAAAAAGAAAAAGTGGGAGGAGAGTAAAAGTTAATGAAAAGAAGATAGAAATCGCATAACTATAGTGTTTCTTAGCATTCTAGGAAGAATATTTTTAACTATCTTTTTTTTGAATATAAAGTTTGGAAGCCATTTTCTTTACCCTTTGAATCATCATTAAAAGGATTTAGCAATAAGTCACGATTTAGAGAAATCTCTTGATGAGAAGTGAATTCTCTTTCTTCCAAGACACTAAAATTTATTAAAGACAAATGATCTTCAGGAATAACAAGGGAGGGAGCAGAAATAGATTTATTAAGAGGACAAGTGGGTACACCAAACCCTTCTTCATCATTAGCCAAAATATTAGATAAAAGCAAATCTTTTTGAGAAGCTAAATCATCTTGAATTTGGAATATGGAATCTGGTTTATCAACTTGATTATCATGAGGTATTAAATCCATATTTACCATTGAATTAGGATGATGCATCGTATTAAATTCCTCATTTATGTTCTCCATTAAAGCTTCATTTTTATCTATCAAAGCTAGCAAGGATGTAAGGATCGAATTAGAGAAAATTGAATCCTCATCCAAAAGTTTAGAAAAGCTATTATTGTTCACATTCGAAGCCTTTAGTTGCATAGTAGAAGTAAGAGGTAAAACAACCTTATTAGGAACATTCAAAGAATCCTTTTTTCCAAAGTAGTTTTTTGATATTTAATAGTGGTCAGTTTAGGGTTAGGAACATAAGTTTTCTTTAATAGGAATTTTCTTTTTTAGGTGAGGATGAAGAATAAAATATTTAGAATTATCATGCCCATGGATTTTGTAGTGAGAACAAAAGACATGGAAATTTTCAAATTCAATTCTTTGCATGTAACCATAATTTTTAGATCCCAACTACATTTTTTGGGAGGTTTCTTGGTAATGTCTAAATCAAGAAGAATTCTAGTCACTGAAGGATGAGATTTCTTAGTCATTGCCAATTCAATTTACAATGAACAACCAAATAAAGCATCCACAATAAAAAGGAATTGATAGTCAATGAAATGGATTTGCATATTGAGAAATCCAAACAAAATGATTGGGAAAGGGTTTAGGTTTAGGTTAGGTTAGGGTTTAGTTTAGGTTTAGTTTAGGGTTTAGGTTTGTTTAGGAGTTTAGGTTTAGATTTATTAGTTTAAAACTTAAAGTTAAATTAGGGTTTATAGTTTAGGGTTTAGGTTTTAGAGGTTTTAGGTTTTAGGTTTAGTGTTTATAGTTTAGGTTTAAGGTTTAGGTTTAGGTTTAAGTTTAGTTTAGGGTTTTAGGTTGAGTTTAGGTTAGTTAGGTTTTAACATTTATGGTTTAGGGTTTAGGATTAGGGTTTAGGGTTTAGCTTGAGTTATTTGTAGGTTTAAATTTAGGATTTAGTTTAGAGTTTAGTTTGGGTTTAGGGTTTAGGATTTAGGATTTAAGGTTTATGGTTTTTAGGGTTTAGGGTTTGGGCTTTAGGGTTTAGGGTTTAAGGTTTTTTTCTTTTTTTTTTCTTTTTTTCTTTTTTAAATTAAGTAAATAGGTAGTTTTTTTATTTTTATTTATTTTAGTTTATTTTATTTTTAATTTTTATTTTTTATTTTTTATTTAGACTAATTTATTTATTTTAGGTTTATTTATTTTGTTTAGGTTTTATTTTAGTTTATTTTTTAAATTTACGTTTAAGTTTAGGTTTTTTTTTAGTTTTATTATTATTTTTTTAGATTTTATTTTTATATTTAGGTTTAGTTTTTTATTTTAAATTTTAAAGTTTATTTTATTTTTATTATAGGTCTAGTTTTTATTTATTTTTATTTTTTATTTTCAAATTTATTTTTTTTAGTTTGGTTTTGGTTTTATTTATTTTATTTTAGTTTAGTATTTATTTTTTATTTTTTATTATTTTAGGTTTAGGTTTAGGTTTTAGTTTCTGGTTTTTAATTTAATTTATTTTTTATTTTATTTAGATTTAGGTTTTTTATTTATTTTATTTATAGATTTTATTTAGCTTTAGTTTAGGTTTTTAGGTTTTTAAGGTTTAGGGTTTAGGATTTAGTGTTTAGGGTTTATGATTTGGGGTTTAGGGTTTAGGGTTTAGGTTTGTAGGTTTTTGGATTTAGGGTTTAAGGTTTAGGGTTTAGGTTTTTTTTATTTTGTGGTTTAGGATTTAGGGTTTAGGGTTTTTAGGGTTTAGAGTTTAGTGTTTTGGGTTTAGGGTTTAGGTTTTAGGTTTAGGGTTTATGTTTTAGTTTAGGGTTTAGGGTTTAGGGTTTTGGTTTTAGGTTAATGGTTTATATTTTATTTTAGGGTTTAGGGTTTAGGGTTTAGGGTTTAGGGTTTATGGTTTTTTTTAACAAAGAATAAATTCAGATTCAATATTTCATCTTTTGATTTTCATCAAGAAACACATGTTTTCTAAGATATAAGCGATGAAATAAATAAAAATGAGCACACATAGAGCAATGAGAAACTGTAGATAACTAGAATTGTTTATATTAGAAAGACATAGTTCCATATGAAGTAGATCGGATTAGCCATTCTTTACTTTTCTAATTTCCATCAGAACCACCTCTTGGCAGGGATCCATCATATCACTTATCTTTGCCTCTGCCACCACCATGGTTGTAACCTCTACTGCTCCTCCGGCCTCCATAATCGCCACCACCATATCCACCAGCACCTCTAGATCCCTAGCCACCATTGTGATAACCGTCGCCTCTGCCTTCGCCTCCAATGCCAAGTATAGACTGAGCCTGGTTGACGGCGATGTTCTTTCCATCAAGGTTTTGCCAATTCTTAGGGTTTAGATTTCAATTTAGGTTTATTAGCTTTTAGGGTTTATATTTATTTTTTTATTCTTTTAGTTATTTCAAGTTTATGTTTAGGGATTAGGTTTGGGGTTACAATTTATGATTAGGTTTAGGTTTAGGTTCAGTTTATGGTTTTTTGGGTTTTAGTTTTAAAATTAGAGTTAGGTTTAGGTTTAAGGTTTAGTGTTTATGATTTAGATTTAGAGTTTAGAGTTAACTTAAGTTTAGTTAGTTTAAGGTAGTGTTTAGGAGTAGGTTTAGGTTTAGTTTAGGGTTTAGGTTTATAGTTTAGGCTTAGGGTTTTTATAGTTTAGGATGTTTAGTTTAGGGTTTAGGTTTAGGTTATAGTTTAGGGTAGGGTTTAGTTTAGGGTTTAGGTTTTAGTTGTAGGTTTAAAATTTAGGGTTTAGGTTTTAGTTTAGGGTTTATAGTTTAGGGTTTAAATTTTTTAGTTTAGGTTTAGGTTTAATTTTAGGTTTAGAGGGTTTGGGTTTAAATTTAGAGGTTTATGTTTTAGTTATTTTAGTTTTTTTAGGTTATTTAGTTTTATTAGGTTTATTTTATTATTTAGTTTATTTATTTTATTTATATTTTATATTTAGATTTTTATTTATTTATTATTATTTTTTATTATTTTATTTTATTTATTTATTTATTTATTTATTTTTATTTTTTAGGTTTAATTTATTTATTTTTATTTATTTTAGTTTAGTTTATTTTTTTTAGGTTTAGGTTTATTTTATTTTTATTTAGGTTTATTTTTGTTTAGTTTAGGTTTATTTTTATTTATTTTTTAGGTTTTTATTTTTTTATTTATTTTAGGTTTATTTTAAGGTTTATTTTATGTTTAATTTTTAGTTAATTTTTTTATTTATTTTAATTTAGGTTTCTTTTTTAATTTTATTATATGTTTAGTTTTCTTTTATTTAAGTTTTTTCTTCTTAGGTTTATTTTATTTTTTAGTTTTTTTTAGGTTTTTATTTATTTTATTTTAGTTTATTTTTATTAGTTTATTTTTTTTTTTAGGTTTAGGTTTAGGATTTAATTTAGGTTTTTATTTTTTTTATTTTTTTATTTTTTATTTTTTATTTTATTTAGGTTTAAGGTTTAGGGTTTATTTTATTTTTAGGTTTTATTTAGTTTAGGTTTAGGTTTTTAGGTTTTTAGCATTTAGGGTTAGTTTGGGGTTTATGGTTTAGTGTTTAGGGTTTGGGATTTAGGGTTTAGGGTTTAGGGTGGTGGGTTTTAGGATTTAGGGTTTAGGGTTTAGGAGTTTTATTATTATTATTATTTTTATATAGGGTTTAGGATTTTTAGTTTAGGGTTTAGGGTTTTCAAATTTTATGGTTTAGGGTTTAGGGTTTTGGTTTTAGGTTTTAGGTTTCGGGCTTTAGTTTTATGTTTTAGATTAGAGTTTAGGGTTATTGGTTTTTTTAACAAGGAACAAATTCAGAGTAAACATTTTTTCTTTTCGATTTTGTCAATCAAGTAGCACACCAATTATTCTAAAATGCAAGCAACAACACAGATAAATAATGGGCACACATAGAGAAAATTAAAAACCCTAGATAAATAGAATGGTCTCTACTGTAAAGACACAGTTTCATAAGTAGCAGTCGGTCGTCTTTAGTTTCTAGTTCCCATAGAACCCTGCCTTCTGAGTAGCGGGATCCGTCATCATATCCTTGATCTCTTCCTCCACGACCACCTTCGTTGTAACCTCCGTCGCTCATCCCTCCTCCATAAACCTCCATATCCACCAGTACCTCCAGATTCCCCACCATCACGTGATAACCACTACCTCGCTTTCACCTCCTTGACCATTTAACACTTTGGTTGACGGTGATGTTCTTGCCGTCAATGTTCTGCCCATTCTTAAGGTTTAGGTTTAGGTTTAAGTTTATTATCTTTTAGAGTAAATGTTTATTTTTTAATTTATTTAGTTATCAGGTTTAGGTTTAGAGTTTAGGGTTAGGGTTTAGTGATTAGGGTTTAGGGCTTTGGGTTTTGGGTTTTAGGGTTTACCGTTTTAAGGTTGTGGTTTACGGTTTAGGGTTTAAGGTTTAAGGTTTAGTGTTTATAATTTAGGATTTAGGGCTATCTTAGGATTTAGTGTTAATTTTGGGTTTAAGGTTTAAGATTTATGGTTTTAGGGTTTAGGGTTTGGGTTTAGGGTTTAGGTTTAGGGTTTAGGGTTTAGATTTATAGGGTTTAGGGTTGTTTAGGATTTAAGATTTAAGGTTTAGGGTTAAGGGTTTAATGTTTAGGGTTTAGGGTTTAAGGTTTAGATTTTAGGGTTTAAGGTTTAGGGTTTAGGGTTTGATTTTTGTAGTTTATAGTTTAGATTTTAGGTTTAGGTTTAGTGTTTATCTTTATAGGATTTAGGGTTTTAGGTTTTAGGTTTTAGGTTTAGTTTAGGGTTTTATTATTTAGGGTTTGAATTAGGGTTTAGCGTTAGTTTAGGTTTAGGGTTTTGGGTTTAGACTTAGGGTTAGGGTTTAGACTTTTGATTTATGGTTTAGGTTTAAAATTTATGGTTTTAGGGTATAAGAGTTTAGTGTTTAGGGTTTAAGTTTAAGAGTTTAGGGTTTAATTGGATTATTTAGGGTTTAGGGTTTAGGGTTTATTATTTGATTTAGGATTAGTTTAAGGATTTTATGGTTTAGGGTTTATAGTTTAGGTTTCAGGGATTTTATTTTAATTTTTGTAAAAAAAATTAAGTATGGGTAGGTTTAGGTTTATTTAGTTTAATTTTGATTTATTTTAGTTTATTTTATTTGTATATTTATTTACGTTTAATTTTAATTTTATCTTATTTAGTTTATTTATATTAGGTTAATTTATTTTAGTTTAGTTTTATTTTTATTTTATTTTTAGTTTAATTTTATTTTATTTAGATTTAGGTTTCAGTTTTTTTTTTTTTTTAGGTTTAGGTTTAGTTTTTTATTTTAGGTTTATTTTTAGGTTTTAATTTTTAGTTTAGGTTAAGGTTCATGTTTAATTTATTTTTAATTTAATTTATTTTATTTACTTTAGGTTTAGGTTTAGGTTTAGGTTTAGTTTATTTTAGGTTGAGGTTTAGGTTTTATTTATTTTAGTTTAGGTTTAGGTTTATTTTATTTTTATTTTAGGTTTAAGTCTTTTTTTGAAGTTTAGAGTTTAGGTTTTATTTTTTATTTATTTTTAGGTTTTAGATTAATGTTTACTTTTTAGGTTTAGGATTTTATTTAGTTTTAATTTTATTTTATTTTTTATTTAGTTTGTTACTTTAGGTTTATGTTTTGGGTTAGGGTTTAATTAGGGTTTAGGGTTTAGGGTTGAGTTAATGGTTTAGGGTTATGATTTTTTAGGTTTGGTTTTATCATTTAGTACCTAGAGTTAAGGTTTAGGGTTAGCTTATGGTTTAGGTTTAGTTTAGAGTTTAGGATTTAGGATATAGAGTTTTAGTGTTTAGGGTTTGCTTTAGTGTTTAGGGTTTGTGTTTAGAGTTTAGTTTAGGATTTTAGAGTTTAGGTGTTTAAATTTAGGTTTAAGGTTTTGAATTTAGGGTTTTAGTTTTAGCTTAGGGTTTAGGTTTAGGGTTTAAGTTTAGGGTTTAGTTTTAAGTTTAGGTTATTTGGTTTAGAGTTTAGGGTTTATGGTTTAGGCTTTTAGGGTTTAGGGTTTAGGGTTTAATGTTTAGGGTTTAGGGATTAGGGTTTAAGGTTTACAGTTAGTTTAGGGTTTAAGGTTTAGGGTTTAAAGTTTAGGGGTTAGGGTTTAGTATTTAGGGTTTAGGGTTTAAGGTTTATGGTTTTTTAGGGTTTAGGGTTTAGGGTTTAGTGTTTAGGGTTTAGGGGTTTTTTTATATTGATTTTTTTCTTAAATTAGGTAAGGTGGTAGGTTTAGGTTTATTTAATTTATTTATTTATTTTTATTTATTTTAGTATTTTTTTATTTTTTTTTTTAGTTTTTATTTTATTAAGTTTATTTATTTATATTAGGTTTTTATTTTATTTAATTTTTTTAGGTTTAGGTTTTATTTTTTATTTTTTACATTTGTTTCAATTTTATTTTATTTTCTTAGGTTTAGGTTTTAGGTTTTTTATTTTATGTTTATTTTAGGTTTTATTTTTTTAGTTTAAGTACATATTTAGGTTTAGGTTTAGTTTATTTTTAGTTTAATTTATTTCATTTAGTTTAGGTTTAGGTTTTCTTTATTTTAGTTTGTTTATTTTTTGTTTAGGTTTAGATTTATTTTATTTTTATTTTAGGTTTAGGTTTTTTTTTTAGTTTAGGGTTTAGGTTTTATTTTTATTTATATTTTTAGGTTTTATTTTAAGGTTTATTTTTTATGTTTAGTTTGATATTTAGTTTTCCTTTTATTTTACTTTATCTTTATTTTATTTTTATTATACATTTAGTTTTATTTTATTTTGGTTTTTTATTCTTAGGTTTATTTTATTTTTTAGTATAGTTTAAGTTTTTATTTATTTTATTTTAGTTTATTTTTATTAGTTTATTTTATTTTATTTTTAGGTTTAGGTTTAAGTTTTAGTTTATGTTTTATTTTAATTTATTTTTATATTTTATTTAGGTTTAGGTTTAGGGTTTATTTTATTTTTTTAGTTTTAGTTTAGGTTTTTAGGTTTTTAGGTTTTAGGTTTTAGGGTGTAGAGTTTAGGGTTAGTTTATGGTTTAGGGTTTAGGGTTTAGGGTTTGGGGTTTTGGATTTAGGGTTTATGGTTGTAGGTTTTAGGATTCAGGGTTTAGGGTTTAGGGTTTAGGCTTTAGGGTTTATGGTTTAGGGTTTTTAAGGTTTAGGCTTTAGGGTTTAGGGTTTAGGATTTAGGTTTTAGGTTTTAGGCTTAAGGTTTATGTTTTAGTTTAGGGTCTAGGGTTTAGCTTAATGGTTTTCTTAGAATAGGTTCAAGATTTCTTTTGAATTCAATCAAGTAGCACACCATGTTTTATAAGATGCTTTAGCGATAAAGATAAAATTAACATAGAGTAAATAAAAAATCTTAGATAACTAAAACTATCTCTATTGTAAACACACAGTTCAATAAGTAGTAGATCAGATTGGTCATTCTTTAGTTGGACTAGTTCTATTAGAACCACCCTGGCCTCTCAAGTAGCGGGATACCATTATCTCTCCACCATACCACCATGATTATAATCTTCATGTTTCCATAAATGCCACCACCATATCCAAGTCCAGATCCCCACCACCATGATAATGCCTTCACCTTCTCACGGTTAGATCTAACCTAAGCTTGGTTAATGGTGTGTTCCTACCGTCAAGGTTCTCCCCATTCTTAGGGTTTAGCTTTAGGTTTAATTTCATTAGCTTTTAGGGTTTAGGTTTTTTTTTCTTTATTTATTTACTTTAGGTTTAGGTTTAGGGTTGGGGTTTAGCAATTAAGGGTTATGGTTTAGATTTTATGGTTTTGGGTTTTAGGTTTTAGGGTTTAGGGTATTTGGGTTTAGGGTAGGGGGTTAGGGTTTAGGGTTTAGGTTTTGGTTTAGTTAGTTTAGGATTTAAGTTTAGGGTTTGTTAGGTTTTAGGGTAGGTAGGGTTTAGTTTAGTTAGGTTTAAGATTTAGAGTTTATTTTAGGTTTTTAGGTTTAGGTTAGTTTAGGATTTATTTAGTTTTAGTTAGTTAAGTTTATTTTAGTTTTTTAGTTTAGTTTTAATTTAGTTTTTTTAGGATTAGGTTTTAGGGTTAGATTTAGGTTTAGGGTTTATTTAGGTTTAGGTTTATTATTTTAGGGTTTTAAGTTTTATTTTTTAGTGTTTAGTTTAGTAGGTTTAGGGTTAAGGTTTAGTTTAGGTTTGGTTTAAATTTATTTAGGGTTTAGGTTTAGGGTTTATTTAGGATTTGATTTAGGGTTTATAGGGTTTAGGGTTTAGCATTTTTATTTTTTTCCTTTTATTTAGTTTAGGTTTATTTAGTTTATTTTTAATTATTTAAGTTTATTTTATTTTTAAATTTATTTAGTTTTCTTATTTTTTATTTAGTTTAGTTTATATATTAGGTTTATTTATTTTAGTTTAATTTTGTTTTATTTTGTTTAAGTTTAGGTTTTATTTTTATTTTAGATTTAGGTTTAGTTTTATTTTATTTTTTAGGTTTAGTTTTAAGTTTTTTATTTTAGGTTTATTTTTAGTTTTTATTTTTTTAGTTTAGGTTTTGGGTTAAGTTTAGTTTATTTTTAGTTTAATTTATTTTATTTAGTTTAGATTTAGGTTTAGGTTTAGGTTTAGGTTTAGGTTTATTTTATTTTAGGTTTAGGTTACATTTATTTTAGTTTAGGTTTAGGTTTATTTAATTTAATTATAGGTTTAGGTCTTTTTTTTTAAAATTTCGGTTTAGGTTTTATTTTTTATTTAAATTTAGGTTTTAGATTAACATTTAGTTTAGTTTTAGGTTTTTATTTAGTTTTTATTTTATTTTCTTTTTACATTTAGTTTTTATTTTATTTAGGTTTTTTCTTCCTAGGTTTATTTTATTTTTTACTTTAGTTTAAGTTTTTATTTATTTTATTTTAGTTTATTTTTATTAGTTTATTTAATTTAATTTTTAGCTTTAGGTTTAGGTTTTAGTTAAGGTTTTCATTTTATTTTATTATTTTATTTTATTTAGGTTTAGTGCTTAGGGTTTATTCAATTTTTTGGTTTTATTTTGTTTAGGTTTAGGTTTTTAGGTTTTTAGGATTAGGGTTTAATGTTTAGGGTTAGTTTAGGGTTAACGGTTTAAGTTTTAGGGTTTGGGGTTTGGGGTTTGGGGTTTAGGGTTTAGGGGTGTAGGTTTTAGGACTTAGGGTTTAGGGTTTAGGGTTTAGGGTTTTAGGGTTTCGGGTTACGGGTTTAGGGTTTAGGGTTTCGGGTTTATGGTTTTTTAATTTTTTTAAGTATAGGGTTTAGGATTTAGGATTTAGGGTTTAGGGTTTAGGTTTTAGGTTTAGGGTTTATGTTTTAGTTTATGGTTTCGAGTTTAGGGTTTATGGATTTTTTTAATAGGGAACAAAATCAGATTAAACATTTCCTCTTTAGATTTCATCAAAGTAGCACAAAGTTTGTTAGACACAAGTGACGACATAGATAAAAAATGGGCATGCATAGAGTGAAAAAACTAGATAACTGAAGTCCCCATTGTGAAGACATAGTTCCATAAGTAGTAGATCGGATCGTCCGTTCTTAGATTCTACAATTCCCATCAGAACTACCCCCGCCTCTCAAGTAGCAGAATCTGCCATCATATACCCTCCGCCACCACCACGGCTATAACCTCCATTGCTCATCGCCTCCACCACTATATCCACCCAACCTATCCCCCGATAACCATCCACTGCCATCGGTGGATCTAGGGGCTGGTTGGCGTGATGTTCTGCCATCAAGGTTCTACCCATTCTTAGGGTTTTTTAAATCAAAAGTGGGAGAATTTTATTCCGAAAGGGATAAAAGGTCCTTAAAATGGATAAATCTCTAATGAGAGTTATAATTAGCCTAAAGATAACTCCCTACCTATTACAAGAAAACCAAAGCCAAAGAAAGAAAAGACAAAAACTAGAAAAGAAATAGCACAAAATTCCAAGAAGGCAGCCAAACATCTATATCCCAAAATCTTCTAAGAGATGCACAAACTACAAACCCAAATAACTTAAGATAGAGATAAGCATCTAGAAATAAGGACAAAAAAAGGAAAAAAAAATGATAAAATTATTAGATAAGGCTCAGCTCACATTCATCTGGGGGCAATGAGATATGTGAGCATCCAAACTTCAAGAAGAAGGTTACAATCACATATGGTTCTTAGCCAAAAGGATAATAGGGAAACATCCCAACAGCCAACTTACCTCAATTAAACCAAACAACCAACAGTAAAGAGATAGCCAAGTTCCAGTATCTATCATTAAGATTAAATAAGAAACTTATCAGCAAAACATACAACCAAACCAGAGTAAACAAACCAACCAAACAAGATAGCAGCCAAGAAATATCCACCCAAATAAACAAAGACCAAAGGTAAAGAACCAAAAATTTTGTAGATCCACCAACCAACATCACAGCTGCAGCTAACCATTAAGGCCACCCAACCAACCATATTAACAAGAATTAGCAGAAATAGCAACAGAGCGAAGAATAGCCAAAACCACATACAAGTTTATCCCATAATAAAAAAATGACAAAATGGGCCATCAACTATGAGACAAAAAACCATAAAAAACTTTAAAAAAACCATAATAAAAGAGGAACAAAAACTAAATGGTAGGTAATAACTCCAAAGAGAGCAACTCAGCCCAAGAAGGAACAAATCCCATGGCCAGGCACAACCAATAATCAAGATGCCATATAGCTAAAAATGAAAGCAAAATGCTAGAAAAGACCCCAACTATAAAGCAACCAGTATCCAATAAACCTTCAAGGGAAAAAAGAGATTAGGGAAAAAGGAAAACAAGTAAGCTCTAAAGCCTTCCAATCACTAGACCATCCTAAAACCAACACAATAGGAGACCAACAAGAGGAGAGAGCCACCAAAACTAGAGGGCAACCAAAGCTCAGCAGTACCAACCAAAAATAATCACGACCTCGATTAGAATGAGATACCATTCTTAGGGATTAGGTTTAGGTTTAGGTTTATTTGGTTTTAGGGTTTAGGGTTATTTCTTAATTTATTTAGTTACTTTAGGTTTAAGTTTAGGGTTTGGGGTTCAAGGTTTAGGGTTTAGAGTTTAGGGTTTAGGATTTATGGTTTACGGCTTAAGGTTTAAGGTTCAAGATTTTAGGTGTAATGCTTTTAGGGTTAGGGTTTAGGGTTTAGGGTTTTTTAGGGTTTAGGGTTTAGTGTTTAGGGTATAGCATTGTAGGTTTTAGTTTAATGGTTTAGGGTTTAGGATTTAAGGTTTATGATTTTTTCATAAATTAAGTAAACTAGTATGTTTATTTAATTTATTTTTATTAATTTTAGTTTATTTTATTTTTTATTTAGTTTAGTTTATTTATTTTAGGTCTATTTATTTTAATTTCAAAATTTTATTTTAGTTTTTTTTTTAAGTTTAGGTTTAGGTTTAGGTTTATTTTTAAGTTGAGTTTTATTTTCATTTATTTTTTAGGTTTACTTTTTTTTTTAAGGTTTAGGTTTAGGTTTTTATTTTATATTTTTAGGTTTGGGTTTTAGGTTTTTAATTTAGGTTTATTTTTAGGTTTTATTTTTTTAGTTTATATTTAGCTTTTTTTTAGTTGATTTTTTTATTTAGTTTAAGTTTAGGTTTAGGTTTTATTTATTTTAGTTTAGTTTATTTTAGTTTAGGCTTAGGTTTATTTGATTTTATTTATTTTATTTTTACTTTAGGTTTATTTCTTTAGTTTAGTGTTTGGGTTTTATTTTAAGGATTATTTTTTAGGTTTAGGTTTTTATTTTATTTTATTTTATGTTTATTTTATTTTATTTTAAGTTTTTTATTCTTAAGTTTATTTTATTTTTTAATTTAGTTTAGTTTTTTATTTATTTTATTTTAATTTATTTTACTTTATATTTAGGTTTAGGTTTAGGTTTTAGTTAATGTTTTTATTTTATTTTAGGTTTTATTATTTTATTTAGGTTTAGTTTTATTTATTTATTTTAGTTTTAGGTTTTATTTATTTTATGTTTAGGTTTTTAGGTTTTTAGGGTTTAGGGTTAAGGGTTTAGGGTTTGGGGTTTAGTGTTGGGGATTTAGGGTTGTAGGTTTTAGGTTTTAGAATTAGGGTTTAGGGTTTAAGGTTTAGGGTTTAGGGTTTAGGGTTTTAGTGTTTAGGGTTTAGGGTTTAGCATTTAGGGTTTAGGGTTTAGGGTTCAGGTTTTAGTTTAGGTTTAGTGTTTTTGGTTTTTTTTTTAATTGAGAACAAATTTAGATTCAACATTTATTCTGTTCGATTTCATCAATCAAGTAACACACCAAGTTTTTTATAACACAAGCGACGGTATAAATAAAACATGAGCACGCATAGAGCAAACCAAAAACCTTTGATAACTAGAACTGTCTTTACTATAAAAACATAGTTCCATAAGCAGCTGATCGGATCAGCCATTCTTCAGTTTCTCCAGTTCCCATCTAAACCACCCGACCTCTCGAGTAGTGAGATCCACCATCATATCCCTGATCTCTCCCTTCGCCACCACTATGGCTATAACTTTTGTCGCTCCTCCCACCTCCATAACTACCATTACTCCGACCACCACCTCTATATCCACCAACACCTCCAGATTGCCAAGCAACACTATGATAACTGCCACCTCCACCTTCACCTCGACTGCCATATCTAGACTAAACCTAGTTGACAATGATGTTCTTACCATCAAGGTTCTTCCCATTCTTATGGTTTAGGTTTATATTTAGGTTTATTTGGTTTTAAGGTTTAGGTTTACTTTTTTAATTTATTTACTTACTTTGGGTTTAGGTTTAGGGTTTAAGGTTTATGGTTTAGGGTTTAGGTTTAGGATTTAGAGTTTAGGTTTTATGCTTTAGGGTTTAGGGTTTAGGGTTAGGGTTTAGGATTTAGGGTTTAGGGCTTAGTGTTTAGGCTTTTAGGATTAGTTTAGGGTTTAGGATTTAGGGTTTTAGGGTTTAGGGTTTAGCATTTAGGGTTTAGGGTTTAGGGTTTGGGTTTAGGGTTTAGGGTTTACGGTTTTAGGATTTTTTTTTGGTAAAAGTTGGAATTTTATTACCATAAATGGAAAAGTTATATTGTCCTTAAAAAAGGTAAAGCTCTAAATTTTTATTGCTCTTAGAGCTACAAGAAACCTAGAGAGCAAAACCCCCATCTAAGTACATTAGAAAAAGAAAAGAAAATAAAAGAGCAAATACAACGCCCACAAAGCATAAGAGAAAAATACATAGAGTAAAACTAAAGCAAATCCTAAAAATTAAAAAAGGATGTGTCAGCAGAGGTTCATGATTCTTTTAAGAAAGCAAGATAAGCAAGATCCATAGCAACAATACTTAGGTTGACTGAACAATGACCATTCCCTCTATAAAGTTCTAATATGTAAACAAAATCTACAAAACACTACAAGGGCAAAAATCATAGCTAAAAAGGATAAGGATAAAGAGAAAAAAATGAGAGAGTTGAGAAAGAGAAGCTCAGGCTAAATCAGGATCATCTTAAGGGGAAACAATACATATGTAATGCTACTAGCAGGAGAGAAGAGGTTAGTAACATCAAAGCCATCATAGCAAACATACCTGATACATGAAACTTCCAGGGCCAGTAGTCCATAGAGTTCTAAATCCATCACCATTAAAAGAAGAGCAACCAACCAACAACCAGCTAGCAGCCAAACCGCCAAATGAATGCCATAATAGAGTAATCATAATAACCTAGAGAGAGGACAAAACAAAGTTAGAACACCAACAATAACCACTAACCAAATACCCATCCAAGCTCTAAACTAGGGAAAACTAGAAGTAGCCATCAGCAAGCACCAGCCCAATGTTAAACCTATCAGTTTTAGGTGATAGGTTTATTTTTTAAATTATTTAGTTACTTTAGGTTTAGGTTTAGGATTTGGGGTTTAGGGTTTAGGATTTAGGGTTTAGGGTTTTGGGTTTAGGGTTAAGGTTTAGGGTTTAGGGTTTAGGGTTTAGGGTTTAAGGTTTACGATTTTAGGGTTTATGCTTTTAGGGTTTAGGGTTTAGGGTTTAGGGTTTTAAAGGATTTAGGGTTTAGTATTGTAGGTTTAGGGTTTAGGGTTTAGGGTTTAGTGTTTAGGATTTAGGTTTAAGATTTTTTTTTATATTAAGTAACCAGAGTTTAGGTTTACTTAGTATATCTAGTTTATTATTATTTAATTTAGTTTACTTTATTTTTTTATTTTTTTATTTTTATTTAGCTAGTTTTTTTATGTTAATTTAGGTTTTTTATTTTAGTTTTTTTTGTTTAGGTTTAGGTTTATTTTTTAGATGAGTTTTATTTTTATTTTATTTTTTAAGTTTAGGTTTAGGATTTTTTTTATTTTTTTAGGTTCAGGTTTTGATTTTATTTTTTGGTTTTATTTTTTAGTTTCGGTTTAGGTTTATTTTTTAGTTTATTTTATTTTATTTAGATTTGGTTTAGGTTTTGGTTTAATTTTATTTAGGTTTAGGTTTAGATTTTATTTATTTTAGTTTAGTTTAGTTTAATTTAGGTTTAGGTTTATTTTATTTTGTTTATTGTACTTTTATTTTAGGTTTAGGTTTTGTTTTAGTTTAGGGTTTAAGTTTTATTTTTTATTTATTTTAGGTTTATTTTTTAGGTTTGGGTTTTTATTTAGTTTTTATTTTATTTTATTTTAAGTTTATTTTATTTATGTTTTAGGATTAGTTTTTATTTTATTTAGGTTTTTTATTCTTAGATTTTTTTTTTTTTTGGTTTAGTTTAGGATTTTATTTATTTTATTTTAGTTTTTTATTATTTTATTATTTTATTTGATTTTTAGGTTTAAGTTTTAGTTTAGATTTTTTATTTAGGTTTTGGTTTTTTATTTA
This sequence comes from Cymbidium sinense, assembly GCA_021442155.1. Classification (NCBI taxonomy): domain Eukaryota; kingdom Viridiplantae; phylum Streptophyta; class Magnoliopsida; order Asparagales; family Orchidaceae; genus Cymbidium; species Cymbidium sinense. The sequence continues at coordinate 122,069 of JAKCPB010000623.1, forward strand.
TTTGATTTTTAGGTTTTATTTAGTTTAGGTTTTGGTTTCTAGGTTGATAGGGTTTAGGGTTTAGGGTTTAGTGTTTTTTTCTTAAAGAAAACCCATAGAGGGGAGAATTTTTTTTTTCCACAAATAAAGGTGTACAAGTTCCTTAAGAGGGAAAATTTGTGTTAATTACTGCTCAAAGTACTACATTCAGCTAAGAGAGAAAAGTCCCCTATCTAATACAACAAAAGCAAGGAAATAAAAACCTAAGCAAAAGAAATAAAAGACCAAAAAATAATTAAGCAACAACATAGTAAATAGGAGGATCACCGAGCCTACTAGAATCGATGTCTTTGAGAGTTGCATAATCCACATCTAGGATCTGAAACCTGTAAAGAAGCTATAAAAGAATCTTGCAAGCAAATAGAAGATGTAATTAGCGCAACTACAGAAAATCAAGCTTATGCACATAATAAAGAGTAATATAAGAGAAAATTTCAAATAAGGTCACCTTCATCTTAAGGGACAACCACAAATGTGAGCACCCAGACTTCAAAAGAAGGGTTACAACATGTCGCTACCAACCAAGAGATAAGGAAATCATCCCAACCATCATCACACACTTACCTCAATGAAGGCAATTTGCCAAAGAGTGAAAGTCAACAATTCTCTAGTACATGCTACCCAAGCAAGCAACTAAACCACAAATCACCCAGATTAAAGGTCACAGAAGGAAGTAGAATCAACAAACCACCAAAATAGAAATGAAAGAGTAGCTGCCAAGATTTCACCCAGAAAGCAAAGCCACCACAAATAGAAACCAAACCCACTAGTGTCCCCAGACAAACCTTAAGCAACAACCCAAAACCAAAACATCAACCTACAACTAGCACTAAGAAACCAGCAATTCCAAACCAGATTAGAGAACAAGGCCAACATTAACAACAACCACCTGTCCAACCCAAACATTAGAGGCAAGAAATAAAAAAGGCAGTCGCAATACCTCTTTTAGGGATAGAAAGATAACCACGAGAAAATAGTAGCACCAGAGAGTGGAAAAACAACTCATGAGGAGACCAAAGGGGCATCCAATAAATACCAGAAAATCACCACCAAGAGTAGCAGGGAAAATAGCCAAGCCCACCTTACCAACCAAGAGGCAAGCATAAGGAACAAAGGGAGCCAATGAAACCAAAAGCAATCCAAATCCTCAGCCAAAATAATAGACCAATGAGCGACTCAAGGATAAATAGTACCACATCTACAAATCGAACCAACAAACAACCATCATAAGGCTAAAACTAAAACAAAGAAAAACCACCAAAAAGGCAACCCTGGCAGCTAATAATCATTCAGAATGAAAACCAACCAAACTAGGCAGTGCACAAAGCCACCCATCTCATTAACAAAGCAGCAGATGATCCAACTCTGATATGGATGCAACCAGTCCAAAGGGGAGGCAATCCCAACACAGAAAAAGATAGGCATAGTGACAAACCAATATGAAGCCACCAAAAACAATAAAGAAACAATGGTAATCACCCAACCAGACAAAAATTTGTAGCCTCGGAGGACCACCCAACCACCATTAACAAAGGAAAAGATACCAACCAAGGTCCCTTCTAATCCCAACTGTAAAAGATCAAACAAATAGAAGCCACCAAAAATAAAGAAAAATGTTACCACAAATCAGAACCCTTGCAGCCACAAGGTAAAGGTAGAAACCAACAAACAAAAGCCACCAAGCCTAAAAAGGATGAAGAGACAAAAACCACCAAAAGGCCTAGCATAAACTCAAGAGTGAAAAGATCAATAGTAGCCATCAAATAATAGTCACCCAAGCCAGCTAGGTAGAGGGTAGTAGCAAACAACAGCACCCACCAGACCCAAAAATAGTAGCAGAAAAACCTTCCTAAGTAAGGAAATGACATGAAAAATTATAGGCAAAACCAATACCAATTAAGAAAAGGGAAAAGCCAAAACCAAATAGAGGCATAACCTAATAGGAGGCCACCACAAGTTCAGGGAAGCACTTGAAGAAACTGTTGACGTTCAGATCCCTAAATAAATGAGAACACTTCAACAATGAGAATCTTCTTCCAAATATTACAAAGACAAGAGAGTGAACAATGATAAAAACATAAAAAACTACAAAAACACAAAGCAAAATTTATTTTTGAGATAAGGTAATTTGGTGTTATCCAGATTAACCAAGCTCACAATTATTTAGGTAAATTAAGATGATCATAAAGAGTGAGATCATTTAATTTAGCACCTAGATTAGCCAAAAAATATACAAAGACATTTCCTTCATGCCAAATGTGAGAAATTTTAAAGCATACTTGAGAGAGGAGTGTTCTAGTATGATTAAGAAGATAGAATAAATCTGCATTCCCCATCTTAGTGGAAGTCAACATGTCAATTAGTAAAAAGCATCAACTTCAATCCAAATATTGAAGAAACCTTTTTGCAAATAAATGTCAATAGCATTGTTTACAGCAATTAATTTAGCATAGATAGCAAAATAAGCTTTAAAAGGATAAGCAAAAGCTCAAATGCTATTACCTTCAAAATCCCTAAAAATACCACCACAACCAAATGTATTCTGAGAGATAGAGCCATCAGTATTAATTTTAATAATATTATTATGAGGTTTTATCCAATATATAATCATATCTTCTTTATAGAAGGTGATCTCATGCAGGTAAAGACCCAATTTTTTGGCCACAAATTTGCAACCTCTAAAATGTGTGTTACTAAATAAATTAGCATTAAATATAGCATGAAATTTTTTCTATGGTTCTAGCAATAATCCTTTTATGATCCATAGGAATTCCATGATATTTAGCACCATTTCTATCCATCCATATGGACCAAATAAAGGTAACAACAATTAAAACTTTGATATGACCTTTCACAATTTTGTGGAAACAAGCTTCAAGAAGTTGATATAAAGAAAGAAAGCCATGGAAATGGTTATTATTAAAAACATACTAAACCCATAATTTGGAGCCACTAGCACCATTGACAAAAACATGATTAACATTTTTGAAATGAAAACAACAATAACATTTGGAAGGAAAATGAAATCCTTTATCCCAAAGCAAGGAATCAACAGGAATGAAGTTTTTCAAAATTTTCCAAGCAAGGATAGAATAAGAGATTGGGATGATATCATTCCAAAGTTTAACAAATACATTAGAAGAAATATAAGCAGCTTCAATATAACTCCAAGCCTCTTTAAGAATAAAATTACCATTATAAGATAACTTAAAAAGAATTTGATCAGACTTGTTGGAAAAAATAGGAATATCACTAAATTTATGAAAAAGAGAGATAGGAAATAATTTGCTAAGTTTACTATCATTCCACTTGTTATCAAGCCAAAAGGAGTTAACTTTAGTAGCAGCAGTAGAATGGGTAGATAAAAAAGAATCAATAGAATAACCACCAATCCAGTTGTCTTGCCAAAAGAAAGAAGATCCCAAATTTATACCCCAAGATATCAAAGATTCAACCTCCCATTTAATGGAGCAAAGCCTTTTCCAAATTGGGGAGTCACCGACTTTATAAGTATAGATTAGGGGGTGCTTACCCTGGTAGTATTTAGCTATCATAAAATTAGCTTAGAGGCTATCCTTTATTTCTAAAATTCCAGCGGAGTTTATGGGAGAAGGTAGTGATAGCTTCACGAATAGGTTTGCAGTCAAGTCCACCATCACCCAGAGGACCACAACATTTAAGCCAAGAAGTCCAATGCATCCTTTTAACTGTTAAGGTTTAAGGTTTAATTAGTCAATTTTTCTAATTAAGGGAGCAATAAATCCCAAGACAATCATTGGAGCCATAGGTCATCCCATTAAATTAACCCACAAAATTTGGGATTAATTACTCAAGTAATTAAAGAGTAATTAAGCTAATTAATTTTATAATTAAACTTTAATTAAACATTAATTACTATTTAACTATAGTTAAAATCATTGTTAATTAATTCTCCTCTGAAATACCTCTAAAATGAGTATTTAATTGCATTTTTTATTTCTCTATGATTTTTTATAATTTTTAGAAGTTTTGACCATTAAAAATGATTAATTACTAATTAAAATGAACATGGCGCTATACCCACTTTCCACTTGGCACTGCAGGATTGGCTACTTTAAACTTATCCGACTCAGCACCTACATGGCGGCGGCGGATGCACTTTCTCATCTGATTGATGTGATTTCTCCCTCGCATTCGATTTAAGATCGGACTGCTATGATTAATCCCACAACTTAATAGGATTAAATCAGATCGATCTAGCAGATCTAATCACGACTATCTATTTTGATCACGTGGAATGGACTGTGTGTGATATAACGTCATGCGAGTGAGGGAGATTGGAGTCCGTCCACCATTACTCACTTGATACAAGCATACCCCGAGCTTATATCAACTCCAAAAAGATCCCACACCTTCACAACATCGATCGGAGGGGATCCAACAGTCAAGATCACATGAAATGCAAGTTTTCTTCAAAAAGCTCCAACCCATTCTTGCCTAAGGATCAGTTTTGAAAGCATACCTCACCGAAGCTCAAGACTAGCGGCTCAAATGATTAAGGAAGCTTCACATAGTGGAGATGAAGCCTATTGAGTAGCAATTTGATCAATTCATCGACATTTGCTCGGAAGGCCACAAATTAATGATTTGGAGCTCAGCTTTGATCAAAGTCCCACCTCTGGTGCTCAAGAAGTTTGGGAGATGATTCATTCTTTTTGATGAGGCCAAAGGAAGGTGCGTGCAAAGTTAATTTGAGTTTTATGGAGAAATGGTGAAGTTACATCAGAAATGGGAGTGTTCTATTTTGAGATGGATGAAAATGGTATTTTTTAATCAAGGAACGATCTTGGGAGCCTAAGGAATGGCTCTAGCGGCTCGTCTTGGGTGGATAGGGCTCTGGGGAATGATTTTTGTGTGTGTTTAAGTGGAAACGAGAGGGTGTATACCACCCTTCATCTTGATCGAATGGTGGGATTAAGCTTAGCTCCTAGTGATCGTCCGACCATCTTAGGGAGTCATGGGAGGCAGGGAGGAGGTGAGTTTTCTTTGCTTTGTTGGTTAAAGGTGTGGAGGTGGTTACCAAGGAGGAATTATGGGTTTCAGATGCTCCAATGGGGAGGATGAGGTGATTTCACCTCTCATGGGTCATGGCCAACCCAACCACCCCTTGGGTCAAGTTGGGCAGTGTCTTAGGTGCTTAGGTGGACCATTGAGAGAGTACCAAATGGCCAATGAATGGAAATGATCACTTAAATGGGTGATTTATCACATGTTATTCCTTTGACCTAAGGGTAGAATGATCATTTGGCATTGGATTTGATTTGGGTAGATTTAAAATAAGCCAAAAGTGGGTTAGCCCAAATTTCTACTCAATTGGAGTTGATTTGGTTAGGTTTTTCTCAATTTGACTCATTTAGGTCAAATTGGGTTAGGTTCGATCAAGTTGACCAATTGGTCAAATTGGGTCAAACCAAAGGTTGGGTCAAGATCATGATTATTTAGGATGTTTTGTTTCAATTGGTTTGTTTTTTTTTTTTTGGCTTAGATTTGATTTTGGCTCATTTGAATTCATTTGGGTCAAATGGTTTAAGTTGACCAATTTGACCAAATTGTCCAAATTGGCTTGGGTTGGGTGTTGGTTTGGGTTTAGTTGACCAATTGAAGATGACTGTAGGATTTGGTTATAATTAATTTGGATTTGGTATTGATATAAGAAAACTTGAATCTTTAGGTCACTTTAGGTCACTTTGGGTTTAATTGGGTCCAATCATGTCTTTCGTCAAGTTTAACAATCAATCTTGAATGAACGTGAGCCATTGGTTGCAATCAATTTGGTTTATATTTTGATTTGACCTAATTTGGTCTTTTAGGTCAATTTGGGTCAACTTAGGTCAAGAGGGCCAATTGGGTTTGGTTTGACTCAATTGAAGGTCAAGTCATATTCAAATATTGATTTTGATTTGGTATGAATCATTAGTTTCAAGGGATTTATCTTAGGTTACAATTTGGCTAGTTTGGGTTCATATGTGTTAATGGGTTAACTTGGTCAAATGACCAAGTTGACTTGGTTTGACACAATTTAGACAATTTATCAACCTAGGGTGATCAACAATCATGATGGGAGGTTTAATGGGCTTGATTCAATCCAATTTTAGTAGGATTAGAACTTAGCTCAAATAGGTCAAATTAGCCACTTTGGGTCAAGTGGACTAATTGGGTTTAGTTAACTTGATTTTGGGATGAGTTTGACTTAGTTGAGTTTATTTATGGATTTGGGATTGATATATAAATTCAATTTCAATTAGCTTGGATTCAAATGGGTTTTGGTTCATTTAAACATTTCAAGTCAAAAGGGTTAAGTTTGGTTTGAGTTTGGTTTAGCTTGATGATTGTAGATTTCATTTATATTTGTGAGTATGATTGAAGGTATGATTGATTCATGAGAAAATCAATTAAATTTGGGTTTTCAAATGAAGGAATTTGGCTAAATCCACGGAGTTGGGTCATGTGGCTTAGTTTTGGATTTTGATTTGGTTTGACTTAGTTTTATTAATTTAATTGTACATTTCATTTAAATTTGTGAATATGATTGAAAATATCATTGACTTGTGAGAAAATCAATTGAGTTTGACTTGAGTTGGATTAAGATTTGTCGAAGTCCATGGGATAGGTCATATGGCTTAGGAAGGGCCTTGATTTAATTTGATTTAGTTTTGCTTTTTTTTAATGTAGATTTGATTTATATTTAAGAAGATGATTGAAGATATAAATTCATTGTGGGAAACTTAATTGATTTTGGATTGATTTAGATTTAGATTTGGCTAAGTCCATGGGATAGGTCATGTGGCTTAGGAAGGGTTTCAAATTTGGATTTGATCATGGGCTTTAATCATTTGGTGTTGAAATTTTGGTTTGGATTTAGATTTGAATTTGATGTTTGAACTGGACCTGAGATTTGGTTTGAGAAGGTGAACATGGAATGTATTTGGGTTGTAGGGTAGATGGATTATCCTAATCCCTAAAGCATAACCTAGTCCTATGGTTAACCCTTCTAAGTCTTTAGGGTTAAGTTAAGTGTTTACCTAATTGTTAGAAGTGTCTTATGACTAGGTAAGTCTTTGTGTCTAAAAGACTCCTAAGTCAAAGATGGGAAGATTGAATTCGCACTCCAAAAGTGAGGTCAACAGGCCTTAGGCTCCATAGTGTTGCCCTTAGAGATAGATGAATGGAAGACTGAAGCCAAGTTTCACATTATAGACTCATATACATCTTTCAAAGCTTTAGTTGGGAGACCATATATACATGAGAACAACATAGTTCCATCCTCTCTACATCAGTGTATGAAGTTCATGAGAGGTGGGATCATCTAATGTGTCAAAGGAGATCTCAAGCGATTTATAGTTCACGAGGTCAGTATATATGAGGATGCGGCTTAATACCTCCCTCAAAATCAATAATTGTATTCTCGCAAACTTGGCCAAAGTTTAAAAATAAAAGAAAAAGAAAAATTAAAAGAAAAAAGAGAGAGAAAAAAGAAGAAAAGAAAAGAGAAAATAAAAATAAAATAAAAGGGAGCGGTAATTGAGTTAGAGAAGGAAGTGGATCCTAACATTAGATTTCATCCACAGTTTGTTACTCCATTAAAACATATGGGTAGGATTACTTGACCTCCACCAGGAAAAGGAAGAGGCCAGTTCAGAGGCAGTCCAAGGGTGAAAAACCTCCTTATTGGCTACCCAATAGAACATGTGTCATAGCTACTAGGAGTACACATGTTATCCATATAGACTTAGAATCTAGTTCATAGGATGAGTCTTATATGGTTAGTACCCCGACCAGCTCTTCTTAGTAGTGGATTCCTTTGGAGGTGAAACTTGAGTTAGATAGTGATGAAGACCATGATCCAAAGCAAAGCATAAGTGTATCAAATTTTATATGTGAAACAATTAAACATTAGTTTGGAACCTTAGCTCTATCCCCACTTTCATCTCCAAAAGCTGAGGGTTTGGTAGTTAAGGAAGCCCCTAAGTCATCCACAGGTGTGAAGACTCAGAGGTTCTTTCTGGGAGCATCATCCTAAAGTTAAGAATTTTATGTAGACCTTGAGGATGATTCATATAAAGATTTAATAGAATTACCTTTTGATTGGTACTTGCATTGTGTCCATAATTTAGCAAAGAAAGGGCTAATCCCACATACTTAGTCAAAGTATGAGTCAGACTACTTTGAAGCAATATGGAAGAACAAATGCAAAAGCTCTCAATCAAGACCGGGACTAGGATTTGGTACAGTGGATCCAATTGATGATGATGATTACTACTTAGTCATCATGAATCATTTGGAATCTAATAGGTTTTTTTCAAATCACATTAACTCATATGAGGAGTTGTGCTTAGAAACTTCAGCTGATCTAAATGATTTTCAAGTCAAGGATGCACTGCCAGAGTTCAAAGAAGAGATCAAGTCAACCATTGATGAGCTCAAGGAATTAAACTTAGGAACTGAAGAATATCCATGCGATACATCATTCTTTGTTGAATGAAATTGAAACCAATGACTTAGTCGCTATTGATTGAGTGTAAGGAGCTTGTAAGGAGTTATGAAGAGATGCGTAGATTAGCTTCTGACATAGTGGTCCATAAACTGACAAAAGAGCCTACTACTTACCCTATCAAGTAAGCTCCTAGATGCATGTGATTAGACATAGAATAATAGGTCATTTATGAAGTCAAGAAACTAATCGATGTTGGCATCATTCAAGAAGAAAAATACCCTACCTGGTAAGCCAACATTGTCCCAATTAAGAAAAAGAATTGTCAAATTAACATATGCATCAATTTTAGGGATTTAAATAAGGCATGTCCAAAAGATGAATTTTCACTACCAATCCTAGAGTTGATGGTGGACATTGCCTCATCTCATGCAGTCTTCTCATTCATGGATGGCTTATCTCGATATAAATAAATAAAGGTGGCCCCTGAAGATGAAAGAAACACTACTTTTAGAACCCTGATCGGAATCTATTGCAATAAAGTCATTACTTTCAACCTTAAAAATGCCAATGGTACATACCAGCGAGCTATGATTTGAATCTTCGATGAACTCATTCATCATCAAGTTGAGTGCTATGTTGATGATCTTATGGTCAAAATTAGAGAAAATGAATATTGTCTCATTGACTTGAGAGTAGTTTTCAAATAGTTAAGATAATTTAACCTCAAAATGAACCCCCTGAAGTGTGCATTCGGAGTAGCTTTAGAGAAATATCCATTGGGTTTGTTGTCTGACACCAGAGAAATCAAAATCGATCTGGAAAAGATTAAGGTGATATTAGAAATGCTACCCCCTCAAAATTTAACTCAACTCAGATCATTCCAAGGGTGGTTGGCATATCTAAAATGCTTTATATCCAACCTATCAAGAAGATGTCAGGCATTCTGAGCACTTGTTAAAAAGTATTCTAATTTCAAGTGAGATGATAAGTGTGAGCATGCCTTCGAAGACATCTAGCATTACCTGATGATGCCGCCGGTTCTAGCGGCCCCTATCCCAAGCAAGCCACTCATACTTTACATTATTACATTAGATGACTCACTTGGTGCATTATTGGCCCAAGCCAATGACCAAGGGAAGAAAAATGCACTCAACTACCTCAACTGTCATCTAATCCCTACTGAGGCTAATTATCCACTCATTGAGAAGCATTGCCTAGCTTAAATCTCTACATCCCAAAAGCTACAACACTACATGCTTTTTAATAAGGTGAATCTCTAGAATCAATCCACTACTATCTCATGACATAGTGGAAGCTATCAAGCGGTTGCATGATGGTCCATGATCCTCTCACATTTGACATTACCTTTGTACCTCCGCGGGTGAAAGGATAAGCACTAGTAGATTTCTTAGTAGCACACCCACTTCCTCGACTCTCTAGTGATGATCTCCATGAACAAATCATGAACTTATGGGATACTAGCATTCATCATTGGAGATGTACTTTGATGGTGCTTCCTCTTAAAGAGGAAAAGAACCACAATCTACTATTCCAAGAAAGGTGGGTAGGAATAGTTCTCTTAACTGCACAATGTGATTGTGATGAGATTTATCATCTATCCAATCCTTGCACCAACAATGAAGTTGAATATAGGCTCTGATTGCCAACCTGGAGTTAGCCATTACTCTAAGCATCCAAAACATTAACATCTTTGGCGATTCTCAACTAGTTATCAACCAAATCATTAGGTCCTATAAGGTTATAAAGCCTGAGCTCCATCACTACATAAGTACACCATGGATTTGTTGTCCTAAATCCCAGAGGTTATAATTTATAAGATTCCTCGAGGAGAGAATTTTGTAGTGTATGATTTGGTTAAGCTTGCAAAGAGTTGGCAAGTCTGGAGGATGAGTCCATATCAATAAAGGTCTAAAATAGACAAGTATTATCCCTTATTGATATTGAACTATTTAAACAATACACTCTTAAAGGTGAGGTTGCCATTGCCAAGAAGGACAAAGAGTTAGATTAGAGGCAACCATTCATGGATTACCTAAATAAAAGAAAACTACGTCAAGAGAAGTCCCAAGCCCATCAGATGATGTAAAGAGCACTTTCCTATGCTTTGTGGATGGTGTCTTGTACCAGCAGTCTTTCGATCACATGTGGTTATTTTGTTTAGACAAGCATGAAGCCCGTAAGATCATGACTGAGGTACACTAATTTGGTCCGAAAATGAAATCCAAGATCAAGAGATTAGGATATTATTGGTCATCAATGATCAAAGATTGCATGGATATGGCTAAGCGATGCCACCAATGTCAAATACAAAGTATGGTGCTACACCAACCACCCAACATTCTACATCTTACATTGGCCTCATGGCTATTCGAGTGTTGGGGTTCCGACATAGTGGGTTTGATTGATCCTCCTTTCTCCAAGGGTCATCGGTTCATCTTAGCTGCTACTGACTACTTTTCAAAATGGGTGAAGGGATTTTCATTCAGGGAGGTCACAACTCAACATGTGCTCTAGTTTTTAAGAACCATATTAGGAGTGCTTTGATGAATTATATCGATAATGGTACGCATTCAAGAGATCAACAACTTTACCTAGAGACACAACATAGATTGGAGATATTCTACCATCAACTACCCGAGGGAAAATGGCTTAGTAAAATCCTTCAAAAAAGCCCTCATCTAAATATTAAAGAATACACTCGACAATAACAAGCGATAGTGGCATGAGTAGTTAGTTGTAGCCTTATTGGCCTACCACACCACATATAGAACTCCAACTTTATCTACTCCTTTTTCCTTAGTGTATGGGTCTGAAGTCGTTCTACCATAGAAGTCTAACTCCTATCACTAAGGATAGCTGTGGGTAGCAAGATCACAACAAAGCAGAACATAAAGTTGTGGTTAGAAGAACTTGAAGGTTTGGAGGAGAGACTCCAACAGGCATGCCAAAACCTTGAGTTGTACAAAGCTAAAATGATTCAAGCTCACAATAAGTTGGTCCATCCTAGAGCTTTCCAAGTAGAGAGCTATTTTAGTTTTAAGGAAGGCCATTTGTTGCCCATCATAAAATGGGAGGCAAGTTTGAACCCACTTGGAAGGCCCTTTTGTCATAGAGAAGGCCTACCAAAGAGGATCTTATCAGCTCATTAATCATAAGGGAGAGCACCCAATGCATCCAATCAATGGACTCTACTAAAAGAAATATTATAAATCATGTTTGAAAATATTTATCATCAATGAAAATTCCATTTTTAATTCAATCTCTTCCATGTTGAAAGAGTTCTTGTTTAAGAATGCCACGATGCTTAGGTGTAAGGAACTTGAATGCCCCATCCTTCATCGACACAACACAAACTACACATAAGCATATAAAATAAACAGATATCTTTTATCTCGAGCAACTCTGAATTGAGATAATGCCCCAATGGCACTCACTCATTAGGTGTTCTAGGTCGGGTTGATGAGTTACCCTACTAGTGTATCACCTTAGTGGTCTTCTTGCTTTGGAGGATGTAAGTCTGGTAAAGTTTCCTTCCTTACTTTTCCACTACATGCCAAAGGGTGCCTTGTTAGTTTGGTAGGCCTTACTGCATGGCAGGTAAGCTACCTCATGATGGCTTCATTTAAGAGGATGTGAGTCTACTACAATTTCTTCTTGGATTAGCCTTCGTGCACTGACTGAGTCAAGTTTCTTTAAGGTTTAGGATGAGTCCCCTAGTAGCTCCTTCTCTCTTGATAGCTTCAAGTCTGGGTCTAGTCCTTCCTTGAGGCTCCCCACTTAGTAGTCACTCTAGGCAAGATAACATTTGTCCCATTGATGATAGACTATACTGATGAGCAGTTCTGCTTGAAAAGTTGTAAGCCTACATGCTTTCTTTCCAGATTGATCATTGCACATCGACAGGCACCTTAGGTTAGTTAGTTATCACTATGCTGATGAATACACCTTATATTGGTTGGTTCTCGCACCTTAGGATACACCACTCATGGAAGATGTAAGTCTGCTATGATTTCTCCTTGATTTGGCCACTGTACACTTATAGGCTTTTTTTTCTAGGGCTCAAGATGACACTGCTAGTAATACCTCCTATGTGGACACTATATTTGGGTCATGTCCTTTGCGACCCCATTTAGACACTATGTTTGGATCACGTCTTTTGTGACCATCAGATTGGATATATTCTTTTCATAGTAACCACCCCTATGGTTGGAGATTTCATCATGTAGATGTTTAGATTCTCCCTTGGTCTAGTAAATCTAATAGAAGTCAAGGACAATAAAGCTCCTTCTCAATGTAGTCCCTTGTACAGCAAAAATGTCAATGAGAACATATAAATAAAATATATATTCACCCATGTATTAGGAGGACAATCCTTATGGTACCTTTTCCCAAGCAGGCATCCTATCTTTAAAGCAGTGTCAAAAAAACTCCCTATAGGAATTTCCTAACTACTCTTGAGTTGATATAAGTCCCCAATAGCATTCACTCAGTAGACTCCCCTAAGTCAGGTTTTATTTGTTGTGTTACCAACATGTCACTCTAACAGTTAGACCTTGCTTTATAAGATGTAGGTTTGCTATGCCTTCTTCCTAGCATAGTCGTTGCAGACTGAAAGGAAACCCCTTAGGTTAGCTAGCTCTACCCCATGATCAGTAGACTATCCCTTTGAAATTGTAAATCTTAGATAGGAAAAGTCTGATATAGACCCTTTTCAGTGGGTCCATCGCACACTAACATGGTCCATAAATTAAATTTATCAAATTTGATCGAGCTCACATCCCCAAGGGATATGCCCTCAATTCGAAATCAAACTAAACCAAATAAACCATATCAAATCACATGAAATTAAGATAAAATTAATTTTGACTTCTTTTGAGTTGACATAAGTCCCCACCAATATTCACTCTCAGTAGTCACCCTAGGTCAAGTTTGATTTGTTGTGCATGCAATAGGTCACCCCAGTAGTTGTTCCTCACTTTGGAAGATGTAAGTCAGCTATGCCTTCTTCTTAGCATAGCTATTGTACATCAAAAAGCAACCCCTTAGGTTGGCTAGCTCTACCCCACCATAGACTATCCCTTAATTTGTAAACTAGGTGTAGGCGATATAACCCCTTCCTAGTGGGTCCATCGCACCACAAATCCATACATTAACTTAGATTAAATTAAACCCAATCTAGTTTTCCCTAATGGAGTTAAATCACACCCTACTCCCTAGTGAGCCCCAAATCATATATAAACAAGTCAAGAAAACAAATCAAATTCAAAACCAATCTCCTTAGTGGAGTCAAATTAAACCAACTCCTCCAGTAGAGCCTAAATCAAAGATATCCAACCAACCTCTTATCCCCAATGAATACATCCCCAAAAAAAATCTATGAATTCAAACTCAAATCCCAATCCACAGTGGATAGCTCGAACCTGGTTCCCTAGTGCAAAATTCATATTTTTGACCCTTAGTGGATTCGAGCCCATAACTCTAGCAAATATTCCTCCACATCTTAAAATAGAATAAATTAAAGTCGATTCGATCTAAATCCTTGGTGGATTATAGATTCTTATCACTAGCAGATCTTCTTTCTGCAAATCATATAATCAAATCAAATTTCTTCTCTTCTGCACACCATTAATACTTCAACCAAAAGCTTCACAATGTATTCGTTCAAATTACATCATCTTAACTTTGTAATCAACATTTTATGATTTGTGATGGTGCAAGCTCAAACTAACTATACAATATCATGCTAAACATATTATATGTGAATTAACACACTATACTATATTATAAAATATGATGTTATATTATAATTTGCTATAATATAATATATTGTCTAACATTACCTCATTAGAATCACTTAGAAAGAACAAATAATGAAATTTTCTCAAAATATGAATAATGTTCATTTTGGATGTAAAATTATTATTATTCTATTAGAAATGGTACAAAATAGCATAATTTTGTGTTGCTTGGTTTGTGCCATGAATTTGGCCAAATTCTTCCATCTCAACCTTCAAATTAACATTTTTGTGAGTTTTGACCCAATGTATTATAACAAAACATACTAAAATGTTAAATAACATTTAGTAACACACCACCAAATTCATATATATGTGAAGTTATATTATTATGTACATTATATTTTAACATTCTTTCATATAATATTTTATTTACATTACATCTTAAAATGAATCACTTTAACCAAAAAATTTCTAAAATTTGGTTGAAAAATAAACATTTATTTTGGATGCAAAATTCTATTATTTTGGTTAAATGACACACCATAGCACACCCCTGATGAAGTTCCCTAAGGCTTACCTTAAATTTGGCCAAATCCCATCATCTCAGCCTATAAATCAATATTTTTATGAATTATACTAGTACAAACTCTACTACATCATACTATAACAAACTAAAGTATGCTAAACAACAAGTACTAATACACAATATTATGTTATAATGCATGATGCTACACTATGTTATGGCATCCTATATTATAATATACTATAACTTATTATATTATACTATATTGCATATCACATCACAAGGGATTACTTAAGATAAAGATCATAAAATTAGTCTAATAATAAAAAACAATATATTTTAGTTATCACTTTATATTTTAAATTGAAATAATATATTATGATGTCATGCTCTACCTATTATGAATTTACCCAAATTCCACCATTTTAAAGTATAAATCAACATTTTTATAAATAATACTAGTGTAGTTGAGCATGATTGTAAAATACTAAAAGAATTTAAAATGCACGTAACAATATATTATGATATATGATGCTATACTATGCTACAACATATAATATTTATTTTGAACATAAAATCTTACTTAGACTTGGCAGTACCTTTGGTACTACAACCTAATTCCCACTTCAAATTTAATAGATTTCATCATCTAATTTATTAAATCAATAATTTTAAGATTTATATTCATATAGACTATAGTACAATACCATAATATACTAAAACATTTCAAAGCATCTTATAAAAAAAAAAACATCACTACATGCTCAAATATATGATGCTACATTATACTTTAATATATGGTATTATAATATGATTTAGGTTAAGGTTAGGTATTCAAATCTCTAATAGTCAAGGAAAGTCTCTTGAAGACATTTATTTTTTTACCATAAATGTTTGATTCATTCTTTACATCTACCCTAATGACAACTTTATTCAAGGTTTAGTGTTTAGGGTTAGTTTATGGTTTTGGGTTTAAACTTAATTTATGTTTTTGGGTTTAGTGTTAGCTTAAGGTTTAGGGCTTAGGTTTAAGGTTTGTTGTTTAGGATTTAGGGTGTTTAGTTTAGGTTTAGGTTTAGGGATTAGTTTAGGGTTTAAGATTTAGGGTTTGGTTTAAGGTTTAGGAGTTTAGGGTTTAGGATTTTTGGGTTTTGGGTTTAGGATTTAGGTTTAGAGTTGAAGTTTAGTTTTTAGGTTTTAGTTTGGGGTTTAGGTTTAGAGTTTGGTTTCTTAACAGAATAAATTTAGATTCAACATTTCTTCTTTTTTGATTTCATTAACCAAGTAGCACCCAAGTTTTAAGACATGTAAGGATGACATATATTAAAAATGAGCACCCATAGAGAAAATCAAAATCTCTAGATAAGTATAATCATCTCTACTATAAAGACACAGTTCCATAAGCAGCAGATTAGATCAACCAATCTTCAATTTCTCTGATTCCCCTCAGAACCACCCCCACCTCTCAAGTAGCAGGATCCGCCATCATATCATTGATCTTTCCCTCTACCACCACCATTGTTGTAACCTCCATTGCTCCTCCTCCCACCATAACCACCACTTCTCCATCACCACCTCCATATGCACCAACACCTAAATTCCCCACCACCACTAGGATAACTACCGCTTCTACCTTCGCCTCCATCTAGATCTTTTTTAGTTGACTAGATGTTTATTTCTAAGGTTTTTCCCATTCTGGGGTCTAGATTAGGTTAGTTTAGGGTTTGGGTTTAAGATTTTAAGGTTTGTGGGTTTAGGGTTTGGGTTTGGGTTTAAGTTTGTGGTTTGTGGGTTTTAGTTTGTGGTTTTATTTAGGCTTTAGGGTTTAGGGTATAGGTTTAGTTTAGGGTTTAGGTTTTTAGGTTTAGGGTTTATTATTTAGGATTTTTTTTTGGTTTAGGGTTTTCTTTAATTAAGTAACATGGTAGGTTTAAGTTTATTTAGTTTTTTTAGTTTATTTTTTATTTATTTGAGTTTATTTTATTTTTAATTTTTTATTTAGGTTTATTTTAATTTTTATTTATCTTTAAT
This sequence comes from Cymbidium sinense, assembly GCA_021442155.1. Taxonomy (NCBI): domain Eukaryota; kingdom Viridiplantae; phylum Streptophyta; class Magnoliopsida; order Asparagales; family Orchidaceae; genus Cymbidium; species Cymbidium sinense. The sequence goes on from JAKCPB010000623.1 coordinate 138,894, forward strand.
TTATTTTAGTTTATTTATTTTAGTTTAGGTTTTTCTTTTTAATTTATTTTTAGTGTTTTTTTTTTAAGTTTTATTTTTATTTTATTTTAGGTTTAGGTTTTATTTTATTTTTTAATTTAGGTTTAGGTTTTTATTTATTTTCTTAGTGTTTTAGATTTTTATTTTATTTATTTTAGGTTTTATTTTTTTTATTTTGGTTTATTTTTATTTAATTTATTTTTATTTAGTTTAGGTTTAGTTTAGGTTTATTTAGTTTATTTTAGTTATTTAGGTTTTATTTATTTTAGTTTAGGTTTAGGTTTATTTTTTATTTTATTTTATTTTATTTTTATTTTATAGGTTTTTTTATTTATGATTTAGTTTTATTTTTTATTTATTTTAAGTTTAGGTTTTTTATTTAATTTTTATTTTATTATTTTTATTTTATTTTATTTTTTCTTTACGTTTAGTTTTATTATTATGTTTTATTTAGGTTTATTTTATTTTTTTTGTTAGTTTATTTTATTTTATTTTATTTTAGGTTTATGTTTTTTTATTTATTTTTATTTTAAGTTTTAGGTTTAGTTTAAGTTTATTTGTGGTTTTATTTATTTATTAGGTTTATTTAGTTTATTTTTTTATTTAGTTTATTTTATTTTAGTTTATTTTATTTATTTATTATTTTTATTTTAATTTTAATTTTGTTTAGTTTTATTTTAGTTTAGTTTTATTTTATTATTTTATTTATTTTAGTCTAGGTTTTATTTTTTTATTTTTTTAAGTTTAGGTTTTATTTATTTATTTATTTAGTTTAGTTTTATTTTATTTTGTTTTATTTTTTTTAGGTTTTATTTTTTTTATTTATTAGGTTTTATTTTATTTTTATTTTTTTTTTTATTTTATATTTATTTAGGTTTTATTTCATTTTATTTTATTTAGGTTTAAGTTTATTTATTTTATGTTTAGGTTTAGGTTTTATTTATTTTAGTTTAGTTTATTTTAGTTTAGGTTTAAGTTTATTTTATCTTGTTTTATTTTAGTTTATTTTTTTTTAAGTAGGGTTTTAGTTTTATTTTTATTTATTTTTTAGTTTATTTAGGTTAATTTTTAGGTTTAGGGTTTTAGAGTTTTATTTTATTTTATTTTTGGTTTATTTTTTTATTTATTTATTTTTTAGTTTTTTATTTTATTTTTTATTTTTTAGGGTTAATTTTTAGTTTAGTTTAGGTTTATTTATTTTATTATATTTTATTTTATTGGGTTTAGGGTTAGTTTAGTTTAGGTTTTAGGTTTTTTATTTTTTTTTTATTATAATTCAATCATTTCTTTTTTATTTAATCCCAGAGTTTAGTTTTAGTTTTAATGAGCATGCTAGTATTATAATTTTAGAGATCTATTTCAGGGTCTTATCTTTCTCCATTTCCCATAAACCACCTCTTATGTTATCTCATTACTTTATCTTAGTTTTACCAGATCTCTTCCTTAGACCTATCTCCATATCCACCTAATCAGTCCTGTGTTTAGACCCAGCCTTGGTAGTTTCTAGTAGATCTCAGGGTTTTAGGGAGAGAAGGTTAGTATTTAGGTTTATTTTAGGTTTGGGGTTTGGTTAGGATTTAGGTTTGGTTTAGGGTTTTTTAGTTTAGGGTTTAGGGTTTTTATTATAGAGTAAATTCAATAAAAATTTCTTTAATCAACAATGTACATGTTTTCTAAGACACAAAAATGACATAGATAAAAATGAGCATGCATAAAGCAAAATAAAATAGATAATAAATTCTACTATAAAAGAAATTCCATAGCAGATTAGATCTACCATTCAGATTTCCCATCAAAATTATTGTCTCAAGTAATCCATCATCATATCCCATCTCTCCTCCACCACCACCATTTGTAACCTCCATTGCTCTACCTCCATATCCAGCAAATCTGATCTAACACCATCAGATAACCGCATTCACCTCCACACCAAATCTAGATAGTCATTGACAAATGTTCATGCCATCATCCCATTCTTAAGGTTTAGGTTTATTAGGTTTTGGTTTACTTTTGTTTCAAATTTATTTAGTTACTTTAGTTTAGAGGGTTTGGGGTTTATGGTTGGTTTAGGAGTTTAGGGTTTAAGGTTTTTTTTAATATTTTAAACTCAAATGATTCCATAATAAACAAGAAATTACCAAATCAAATAAGACGTTATCTAACAATTAATAATAGGACAAAATAAAGAGCACCAAAAACACAAAAATAGTATTTCAAAATGATTTTATTCCAAAGACAATAAAATTTATTTTGTGAAAATCTAGTCAAATAAGTTGAAACCCATATCATAGATTTCAAGAAGCTCTTCCTTCTTTTCTTCCACTACAATAAGGGAATAGAGTTAGGCATAGTGGATCAAATTATAGGATCCTAAATTATTTAACCTTTTTAAGTATGTAATCCAATCCTAGGGACATTTAAGCATTAATGAACATTAGGTTTATATCATTTTTATTTAGGTTTACTTTTTATTTTTTATTTAGTTTATTATATTTGTTTTTAGGTTTATTTATTTTAGTTTAGGGTTTTTATTTTAGTTTAGGTTTATTATTTTTAGTTGAATTTTATTTTTATTTTATTTTAGGTTTAGGTTTATTTTTAATTTTAGGTTTAGGTTTAGGTTTTATTTTATTATTTTAGGTTTAGGTTTTAGGTTTTATTTTAGGTTTATTTTAGGTTTTTATTTTATTTATTTTAGTTTATTTTATTTTATTTTAGTTTTAGGTTTAGGTTTTAGGTTTAGTTTATTTTTAGGTTTAGATTTTATTTATTTTAGTTTAGTTTATTTTAGTTTATTTTAGGTTTTTTGTTTATTTTATTTTTATTTAGGTTTTTTTTTTAGTTTGGATTAGATTTATTTTTATTTTTAGGTTTATTTTTAAGTTTAGGTTTTATTTAGTTTTTTTTTATTTTATTTTAGGTTTATTTTCTTTAGCTATTTTAGTTTTTATTTTATTTAGGTTTTATTCTTAGGTTTATTTTATTTTGTAGTTTAGTTTAGGTTTTTATTTATTTTATTTAATTTATTTTATTTAATTTCATATTTAGGTTTTTTTAGTTTTATTTATTTTATTTTATTTAGGTTTTATTTTATTTATTTTAATTTTAGGTTTTATAAAAATTTAGGTTTAGGTTTTAGGGTTTAAGGTTTTGGGTTTAGGGTTTACGATTTAGGGTTTAGGGGTTTAGGGTTTAGGATTTTTGTTTAACTAAAAGGAATTTATTGCTCTGAAAAATAAGTACAAGAAGACCATATTAAAGACAATACTTAAAAAGAAAAATAAAACTACTACTCAAATGAGCTACAGGAGAATCCTAAAGAGTTTAGTCCCTAAACTAATACATCAAAGAGCAATAAAGAGAAAAAAAACAAAGATAAAACTTAAAAGCCAAGTAAAAGATAGAAAGGGGAAGAATCCATGGAGCTCAGAAGAACCTCCAAAGAGAGGAAGATCCATAAGAAAAGGAAACGCAACTGCAAATGTAAACAACTCCACCATCTAAGAAAAAGAGACCATCAAGAAGACTCTAGCTCCCTCCAAGAAGAAGAAGAGACCAACTAAAAAAGAGAACCTGCAACCTATAAGAAATCTCAGCTAGAAGGAGATCTAAAAACATAAAGAGAAAAAAACTCAAGCTCAAATATTAGGAAAGAAGGATAATCATAATAATGAGGGGCATTAAACCTTAAGTGTATCCAGCCACAAAAATATCAAGAAAAAAATCAATCATATCATCATGACCATCCCATCTGAAGAAAAATAAAAACCTATCATAATAGCTGCACATCTAAAGAAAAGGTGATGCTAAGGAAACATAATGAGAGAGAGGAGAGCAACATATAAAATTAACATATGATAATGCCAACAAAACCAAATATGAACACCTCTTAAAAAAAGAGGGAGAAAAGAAGCGCATAGCCCAAAAAAAAGAAGAAAATAACCCTCAAAGACAAAGCCAATAGAGTCAACAACCAAACCAAACTAGCAAGGCATCACCAATAGAGCCATAACAACACAATCTAAAGCCACCAAGCACCAACAAAGGAAAGGAACAACTAACATAACAACCATACAAAATACTAGGTTTAGGTTTAGTTTTAGTTTTATTTTATTTTATTTTTTTAAATTTTATTTTGGTTTTTTTTTTTATTTATTTTATTTTTAGATTTTATTTAGTTTAGGTTTAGATTTTTAGCTTTTTAGGGTTTAGGTTTTAGGGTTAGTTGAGGGTTTAGGGTTTAGGGCTTGTTTAGCATTTTGGGTTTACGGTTTGGGTTTTAAGGTTTAGAATTTAGGGTTTAGGATTTAGGGTTTAAAGTTTAGGGTTTATGGTTTTTGTTTTTGGGTTTAAGGTTTAAGGTTTAGGGTTTTAGGGTCTAGGGTTTAGGGTTTATGGTTTAGGGTTGAGGGTTTAGGTCTTACATCTAAGGTTCAAGTTTTAATTTAGGATTTAGGGTTTTTAGTATTTTTTTTAATAGAGAACAAATTCATATTTAACATTTCTTCTTTTTGATTTCATCAACCAAGTCACACACCAAGTTTTCTAAGACACAACTGATGACATAGATTAAAAATGAGCATGCATAGAGAAAATCAAAGACCTTAGATAACTAGAGTTGTCTCTGTAAAAGACATAATTCCATAAGTAGATCGGATTGGCCATTCTTAAGTTTCAGTTCCCATCGAACCACCCGACCTCTCAAGAGGATCCATCATATCCCTAATCTCCCTCCCACCTCCATAACCACATGCTATGACCACCACCTCCATATCGCTAGCACCTCTAGATCCCCCACCACCACTACAATAACCTCCGCCTCCACCTTTACATTCATCGCCAGATCAAGATTGAGCATGTTTGACTATGTTGTTCATGACATCAAGGTTATGACCATTCTTAGGGTCTAGGTTTAGGTTTATGCTTATTAGGTTTTATTATTTTGTCTTATTTTCTAATTTATTTAGTTACTTTAAATTTAAGTTTTGGGATCTAGGGTTTAAGGTTTAGTTTAGGGTTAGGTTTAGGTTTAGGGTTTAGGGTTAAGTTTTGGGTTTAGGGTTTATGCTTTATGGTTTAGGGTTGAGGGTTAGAGTTTAGGGTTTAGGGTTTAGATTATAGTTTAGGTTTATGGTATTTTAGGTTTAGGATTTAGGGTTTTATAATTTTTTAAATTATGAACCGATAGGTTTAGCTTTATTTAGTTTATTTTTATTATGTTAGTTTATTTTATTTTTATTTTTTATTTTGGGTTATTTTTATTTATTTAGATTTAATTTATTTTTATTTTATGTTTAGGTTTAGGTTTAGGTTTATTTTCTAGTTGAGTTTTATTTTTTTATTTTATTTTTTTAGGTTTAGGTTTATTTTATATTTTAGGCTTAAGTTTAGGTTTCATTTTATCATTTTAGGTTTAGGTTTTAGGTTTTATTTTAGGTTTATCTTTGGTTTTATTTTTAGTTTAGGTTTAGTTTTTTTTGTTTTTTAATTTAGTTTCAGTTTAGGTTTATGTTATTTATTTAGTTTAGGTTTAGCTTTATTTTATTTTATTTTATTTTATTTTTATTTTATTTTGTTTTTAGTTTAGGGTTTAGGTTTATTTTTATTCATTTTAGTTTTTTTATTTTAAGGTTTATTTTTAGGTTTACACTTTTATTTAGTTTTTATTTAATTTATTTTAGGTTTATTTTATTTTATTTTATTTATTTTTTTTATTTTTTAGGTTTTTATTCTTAGGTTTATTTATTTTTTAATTTAATAGGTTTTATTTATTTTATCTAGTTTATTTTATTTATTTTATTTTACTTTAGGTTTATTTAGTCTTTTTATTTTATTTTTTAGGTTCAAGTTTTTTATATTTTATTTTATTAGGTTTATTTTTTTATTTTTATTTATTTTAGGTTTTTAGTTTTTTTTTAGTTTTTAGTTTTTATTTTATTTTAGGTTTAGTTTAGTTTTTTAAGTTTTTAGGTTTTAGTTTTTAGTTTTTAGGTTAGGCTAGGGTTTAGAGTTTTAGGAGTAGGTAGTTTAGGGTTAGAGTTTTAGGTATTTAGGTTTAGGTTTTGTGGTGGTTTAGGGTTTTATTTAGAGTTTAGTTTATTTTAGTTTTTTCATTTAGATTTATTTATTTTATTTTATTTAGTTTATTTTTATTATTATTTATTTAGTTTATTTATTTTAAGTTTATTTATTTTTAGTTAGGTTTTAAGGTTTTGGTTTAGTTTATGTTTATTTTTTATTTTATTTTAGTTTGGTTTATTTTTATTTTAGGTTTATTTTAAGTTTTTATTTTATTTTTTTAAGTTTAGGTTTTAGGTTTTATTTAGGTTTTTTTAGGTTTTATTTTTAGTTTATTTTTTTTTTATTTTTTATTTATTTTATATTTTATTTTATTTATTTTTTAGTTTATTTTATTTTATTTATTTTATTTTATTTTATTTAGTTTAGTTTATTTTTTTATTAATTTTTGTTTTATTTTATTGGTTTTATTTTATTTTGGTTTTATTTTATTTTTATTTTTTTTTTTTTATTTTATTTGGTTTTTTATTTTTTATTTTATTTTTATTTTTAATTTTATTTTATTTTTTATTTATTTATTTTATTTTTTTTATTTAGGTTTAGTTTGGGCTTTTTATTTTATTTTTATTTTATTTATGTTTAAGTTTTTTATTTATTATTTTATTTTATTTTATTTTTTTTAGGTTTAGGTTTTATTTTAGGTTTTTTGGGGTTTAGGGTTTAGGTTTTAGGTTTAGCTTTTAGGTTTAGGGTTCAAGTTTTAATTTAGCGTTTAGAGTTTTTTGTTTTTTTTCTTACTTTAATAGAGAGAAAATTCAGATTCAACATTTCTTGTTTTAGATTTCATCAACCAAGTAACAAACCAATGAAGTGACACAATCAAATGACCTCCTTACTAAAAGCCTGTTCCCTAGATGTCCAAACTATATACCCATTACCATTCAATCTTATATAAATCAACACATGAATAACAGAAAGAGAACCCAACATTCATATACTTAAGCTATATGCACATGCATTTCTTATGTACTTATAACTAGCATCATAACAAATTATAATTCATTTATAAGCTTTTGAAAAATACATTTGGATTTAATAGTGATAATAGCCATGCATATATTAAATTAAATCAACACATGCAAACATAAAGTAAATCCAATTTATTTTACTTGATTTTGAAAAGATGGATCCATGGATTCAAATGACATACCAAATTTAACATGATTGGAAAGAAGACAATTAAATATAAACACGTGATTCATTTAACGAAACTAGTTCTTAAGGACAATCCAATCAAATAAGATTATTTAAAGCAAACCAAAGCTTATTTTATTAATTAAGTTTTCGATTTGATTTGATTTAAAGAGGAGAAGAGAAATCATCCCTTGTTGTTTTAAACCCATTCCCACATTAGTGATTTGATTTAAGAAAATGTAAGTCGATTATAAGGGTTAATTAAGTTGAACCCTTAATTAGATGAATTAATTACCCTTACCTATGTCACCTTAAAGTAATTAACTAAATAATTATGAGCCAACATGATATGCATGGAAAATAAACTTGCAATGATATTAGGAAATAAAAGGCCTAATGGGCTCATGATTAATAGTTAACTAGATTAAGGGACTTTAATTACTCTTATAGTTTTCCACATGTGGACTAACCATAATTTCATTAAACTTTAGTTATTAAACACTAAAGATCTATCACATGATTTAATTAATTATATTATGATTTCAATTTGATTAAGTGATTTAATTAATTAGTTAAATCTTAATTATTTTATTTTAAAAGGGTGAAATGAACATAGGAAAGGGGTCCCAACCCTATTCTTAGTTCACTTACTATAACAATAACTAAAAAACTTAATTGAGGAATTTATTACTGCTCATGGGATCAATTAATCATTAATTAACTTAAAAGAGTAATTAAGATTTAATTAATCAATATTCTTAATTGGGTGAGCAATAAATCCCAAGAAAATTATGGGAGATAGAGGTCATCCCACTAAATTAACCCACAAAATTTAGGAATAATTGCTCCTCAAGCAATTAAGGAGAATTAAACCTTAACTACTATTCAAAATTAGAAAAGATAATTTTTAATTAATTCTCCTCCAAAATACCTTTAAAATGAGTATTTTTTTACATTTTTTTATTTCTCTATGATTTTTTATGATTTTTAGAAGTTTCAACCATTAAAATGATTAATTAAGCCTAATTAAAGCCTAATCCTATTGGCACAACATGGCACGCTGACATGGTGCGCTTTCCACATGGCTTCGTGGGATTGGCTACTTAAAACTTACTTGGCTCAGCGCTTACATAGAGATGAAGCCTTATTGAGTAGCTATTGGACCAATTCCATGGTCTCAAGGCCATGAACCGATGATTCGAGAGCTCAACTTTGATCAAGTCCCACCGATGCTAGGGAAGCTTGGAAGATGATTTGTTCTGCTAGGACGCAAAGTTAATTTGAGTTTGATGGAAGTAAAATGTGTCATTAATAGTTTTTGATGGAGATATGGGATTATTGAGAAGAAAAGATGGGTGTTTGAGAGGAATGCTCCACGATTGGGATGTTTATCTAGAAATGCAGCTTAAGGAGGTAAATTAGTTTTTGGTGTAGGTGAGAAATTTTATGTGTTGAGTTTCATTATCTAATGAGGGTGGTGATACCTATATGATCATCATTGAGTGGGATAGTGAAGTGGATCTGAGATCTGGCTGGGGTGATTGTGGCTCATGTGGAAATGAAAAATTGGATGGTTGTAAATGAGTTTCAAATTTGTCAATGAGTTAAGAGTTTTCATTTCTAGTGGGTTATGATTAACCAATTCAAATTGGGTCAATTAGCAAGGTGTCAGTGCTGGTGGACCATTGGGAGAGTACCAAGTGGCCAAGGAATGGAAATGACCACTTACATGGGTGATTTGTCTCATGTGATGCCCTTGACCCAAGTGTAGATTGATCATTTGGCATTGGATTTGATTTGGGTAGATTTGAAATGAGCCAAAAGTGAATTAGCCCAAATTTAAAGTCAATTAGAGTTAATATGGTTAGGTTTGGCTCAATTAGACTCATTTAGGTCAAATTGGGTTAGGTTGAGTTAAGTTGACCAATTGGTCAAATGGGGTCAAACTAGGGTTGGGTCAAGTTTATATGATCATTTAGGATATTTTGGTTTAGTTTGGCTTAGATTTGATTTTGGCTCATTTGAATTCATTTGGGTCAAATAAAGTTGAAAACAAATTTGACCAAATTGGCCAAATTAGCTTGGGGTTGGGTATTGGTTTGGGTTTAGTTGACCAATTGAAGATGATTGTAGGCTTCTGTTTCAATTAATTTAGATTTAGTTTTCATCTAGGCTAACTTGAACCTTTAGGCCAATTTTGGCTAAGTAGGTCAATTGGGTTCAATTGGGTCCAATCATGGCTTTGGTCAAGTTCAACAATCAATTTGGAATGAACTTGAGCCATTAGTTGCAATCAGTTTTGTTTATATTTTTATTTGAATGCATTTGGTCTTTTAGGTCAATTTGGTTCAACTTGGGTCAAGAAGGCTAATTAGGTTTGGTTTGACTCAATTGAAGCTCAAATCATATTTAAATATTGATTTTATATGGTATGAATCAGTGGTTTTAAAGGATTTGGCTTAGGTTACAAATTGGCTAGTTTGGGTTCATATGGGTTAAGGGGTTGACTTGGTCAAATGACCAAGTTGACTTTGTTTGACCTAATTTGTGACAATTGATCAACCTAGGGTGATGAACAATCATAATGGGAGTTTTTGATGGGCTTGGTTCAATCCAATTTGGGTAGGATTAGAACTTGGCTCAAATAGGTCAAATTAGCCACTTTGGGTCAAGTGGACCAGTTAGGTTCTTGATTTTGGGTTGAGTTTAATTTAGTTGAGTTTATATATGTATTTGGAATTGATATATAAATTCAATTGATCTTTGAGTTCAAATGGGGTTTGGTTCATTGAACATTTTCAAGTCAAAAGGGTTAAGTTGGGTTTGACTTGGGTTGATTTTTGGTTTGGCTTGATGATTATAGATTTCATTTATATTTGAGAATATGATTGAAGGTATGATTCATGAGAAAAATCAATTTAATTTGGGTTTTGGAATGAAGGAATTTGGCTAAGTCCAGTTGGGTCATGTCACTTAGGTTTGGATTTTGATTTTATTTGATTTAGTTTTGATGATTTAAATGTATATTTCATTTAAATTTGTGAAGATGATTGAAAATATGATTGATTTGTAAGAAAATCAATTGAGTTTGACTTGATTTGGATTATTATTTGGCTAAGTCCATGGGATAGGTCATATGGCTTAAGAAGGGTTTTGATTTAATTTGATTTAGTTTGATCATTTGAATGTAGATTTGACTTATATTTAGGAAGATGATGGAAGATATCAATTTATTATGAAAAAATCAATTGATTTTGGATTTATTTGGATTAAGATTTGGCTAAGTCCATGGGATAGGTCATATGGCTTAGGAAGGGTTTCAAGTTTGGATTTGATCATGGGTTTCAATAATTTGGTTTTGGAATTTGGGTTTTAATTTGGATTTGAATTTGATGTTTGAATTGAATTTGAGGTTTGGTTTGAGAAGGTGAACATGGATTGGATTTAGGTAGATTATCCTAATCCCTAAGGCATAACCTAATCCTATGGTTAACCATTCTAAGTCATTAAGCCTAGGTTAAGTGTTTACTTGATTGTTAGAAGTGTCTTATGACTAAAGAAGTCTTAGTGTCTAGAAGACTCCTATGTCTAATGTGGGAAGATTGAATACACTCCAAAGTGAGGTCACGGGCCTTAAGCTCTTTAGTGTTGCCCTTGGAGATAGATGATTGAATGATCAAAACCAAATTTCATATTATAAACTTAGATACATCTTTCAATGCTTTGCTTGGGAGACCATTGATACATGAAAACAATATAGTTCCATCCTCTCTACATCAATTTATGAAGTTTATGAGAGGTTGAATCATCTACTATGAAATGAGATGAAAGCCATTTAGTCATGTGGAAGATATATGAAGATGTGGACTACCTTCAAAAATCAAAGTGATTCTAAGGAACTTGCCAAAGTTTAAAAATAAAAAAATAAAAAAAGAAAAGAATAGAAAAGAAAAAAGAAAAAAAAGAGAAAAATGAAAAAGAAAATAAAAGGAAAAATAGTTTAGGAGGAAGTGGAGCTTGACCTTGATACCCCATTCTCCATTCAATAGGCAGATGACTATATGTAGAGGAAGAGGCCTAGCTAGATATCCTGGGGTGGAAACCTCCTAAGTCATCCAAATAAAAAGAGGTTCTTTCGAGACACCTCAAGTCAAGTTGATGTAGAACTTAAGGTGATTCATAAAGATTTAATAAATTACCTTTTGATTAGTACTTGCCTTGTGTTCATAATTTAGTAAGAAATGGTTAATCCCACATACTTGGTCAAAGAAAAGACTTGAAAGAATATGGAAGAACAAATGCAAAAGCTCTCAATCAAGACTAGGACTAGGATTCGATAGGTCCGATGATGATGATTACTACCTCACCAATCATTTGGAATCTAATAGGTTCTTTTCAAATCACATTAATTGATATGAACACTTTAGAAACTTGAGATGATCTAGATGATTTTGACGTCAAAGATGCAGTTCAAGAAGAGATCAAGTCAACCATCGATGAGCTCAAGGAAATCAACTTAGGAACATCTTTCTTTGTTGAATGAAATTGAAACCAATGACTTAGTTAGGCTATTGACGAAGTTTAAGGACTACTTTATGAGTTATGAAGAGATGCCTAGATTATCTAACATAGCGATATATAAACTAGCAATAAAGGGTACTACAAACCCTATCAAGCAAGCTCCTAGATGCATGCAATTAGACATAGAATAATAGGTCATTTCTGAAGTGAAGATATTCATCAATGTTGGCTTCATCCGGGAAGAAAAATATCCTACCTAGTTAGCCTATGTCATTATAGTTAAGAAAATGAATGGCCAAATTAACATATGCATCGATTTTAGAAATGTCCAAAAGATGAATTTCTAGTACTAATCTCGAAGCTGATGGTGGACATTGTCAAATCTCATGTAGTCTTCTATTTCATGGATGACTTATCTAGATATAACCAAATAAAGATGGCCAAGATGAAAGAAAATACTTAGAACCTCGATCAAAATCTATTGCAATAAGGTCATTTTTTAGCCTTAAAATGTCCATACCGAGGGCTATGACTCAAATCTTTGACAAACTCATTCATCATCAAGTTGAGTGCTATGTCGATGATCTCATCAAAAGTAGAGAAAAGGAAGACCATCTCTTTGACTTGAGAGTAGTTTTGAATAGTTAAGACAATTTAACCTCAAATGAACCCCTTGAAGTGTGTATTCAGAGTAGCTTCAAAAAAATTTCTTGGGTTTATTGTTTGACACCAGGGAATCAAAATTGATCTTGAGAAGATCAAGGCAGTATTAGAAATGCCACCCCTTAAAAGTTTAACTCAACTAAGATCATTCAAGGGCGGTTGGCATATCTAAGATGCTTTATATCCAACTTATCGGGAAGATACCATTCTCAGCACTTGTCAAAAAGGATGCCAAGTTTAAGTGGGATGACGAGTGTGAGCATGTCTTCAAAGCCATCAAGTATTACCTGATGACGTTGTCGGTTCTAGTAGCCTCAACCTGGGCAAGCCACTCAAACTTTACACCGCATATTAGAACTCCCTTGGTGCTTTGTTGTCCCAAGGCAATGACGAAGGGAAGGAAAATGCACTCTACTATCTCAACTGTCATCTAATACCTACTAAAGCTAATTATCCACCCATTGAGAAGCATTGCCTAGCTTTAATCTTTGCATCCCAAAAGCTACACCACTACATGCTTCCTCATAAAGTGAACTTAATCTCCAGGATAAATCCACCACAATATCTCATGACATGATCGACTTATCCGATGGTTGCATGATGGTTTCAATTTGACATTACCTTCATTCCCCTGCATTGAAAGGACAAGCTAGTGGATTTCTTAGCAAAGACACCCACTTCCGACTCTCTTAGTGATGATCTCCGATGAACAACTTATGGGATACTATTCACCACTTGGAGATGTACTTTGATGGTGCAATTTTCTCAAATAGGAGAAGAACCATAATCTACTATTCTAAGAAAGGTAGGCATAGGAATAGTTCTCTTAACTCTGGACATCAATGTGATGAGATTTTCATATCATGTGTCCAATCATTGCATAATGAAGCCAATATGAGGTTCCATTCATTTGGAGTTAGTCGTTACATTAATCATCCAGAACATCAATATCTTCAAGGATTCTTATATAGTTATCAACCAAATCGCTGGTTCCTATAAGGTTATAAAGCCCAAGCTCCATCACTACCACAAGTACACCATGGAGTTGTTGGCCCAAATCTTAGAGGTTACCATTTATAAGATTCCTTGAGGAGAGAATGCTATAGCATATGCTTTAGCCAAGATTTCTAAGGAGATGTCATGTCTAAAAGATGAGTACATATCAATAAAGGTCCAAAATAGACAAGTCTTATCCCTTATTAATATTGAACTCATCAAAAAGTTCTCTATTAAAGGGAAGGTTGCCATTACGAAGAAGGACGAGGAGTTAGATTGGAGGCAGCCATTCATGGATTACCTAAATAAAGGAAAACTACCTCAAAAGAAGTCCCAAGCCCATCAGATGAAGCAGAAAACTCTTTCCTATGCTCTTGTTATGGTGTCTACGATAGTCTTTGATCATATATGGTTATGTTTAGAAAACATAAAGACCATAAGTCATGGAAGTACAGTGATTATGTGGAGCCAACTAATTCTCAAAGATGAAAGCCAAGATCAAGAGACTAGGATACTACTAGCCATCGATGATCAAAGATTGCATGGATACGATTAGGAGATGCCACCAATGTCAAATACACCGTGTGGTCCTACACCAACCATCCAACATTCTACATCCTACATTAGCATCATGGTCATTCGAGTGTTGGGGTACTGACATAGTGGGTCTGATTGATCCTCCTTCTTCCATGGGTCATCATTTCATCTTAGCTGTTATTGATTACTTTTCCAAATGGGTGAAGGTGATTCAGTTCAGAGAGGTCATAGCTCACAGATGCCCTCCGTTTTTAGGAACCATATCATATAGTTCGATTACCTCGAATATTAAAAAATGGTACTACATTCAAGTTCACCGATCAATAACTTTTCTTGAGACATAGATTGGAGATATTCTACCACCAACTACTAGGGAAAATGGCTTAGCAAGACTTCAACAAAAACTCTCTTCTAAATACTAAAGATGACACTTAACAGCAATAGTGGCATGAGTAATTAGTTGAAGCCTTGTGGGCCTACCACACATACATATAGAACTCCAACTTAGTCTACTCCTTTTCCTTAGTGTATGGAAGTCGCTCTACCATTAGAAGTCCAACTCCCATCACAAAGGATAGGGGCAATAAGATCATAGAGCGTAATACCAAGTTGCGTTAGAAGAGCTTGAAGGTTTGGGAGATATCCTAGCATGCCAAAACCTTGAGTTATAAAAGCTAAAATGATTCAACCTCACAACAAGTTCCATCCTAGAGCTTTTCAAGTAGAGAGCTTATTTTAGTTCTAAGGAGATTGATTGTTCACCGTTGTAAGATGGGAGGTAAGTTTGAACCAACATGGGAAGGACCTTTTTCCATAGGGAAGGCCTACTAAGGAGGATCTTAACAGCTTATTAATCATAAGGTAGAGAACCTGATGCTTCCAACCAATGGGCCCTACTTAAAAAATATTATAAATCATGTTTTAAAATAATAATCATCAATGAAAATTCCATTTCGAATTTAATCTTTTTCATGTTGAAAGTATTCTTATTTATGAATCCACCATGATGTGTTTAGGGTAGGTGTAAGGAACTCGAGCGGCATCCTATCCTTCATCGACATAACACAAACACAAACTTCACACAAAACATATAAAACAAACACATATCTTTTATCTGCTA
The DNA here is from genome assembly GCA_021442155.1 of Cymbidium sinense. Lineage (NCBI taxonomy): Eukaryota > Viridiplantae > Streptophyta > Magnoliopsida > Asparagales > Orchidaceae > Cymbidium > Cymbidium sinense. The sequence goes on from JAKCPB010000623.1 coordinate 153,961, forward strand.
CTCAGTTAAAATAACACCCCAACATCATTCACTTAGTAGTTTGTCGTGATGTTCTACCTTGCTAGTGTGTCACCCTAGTACTTCTTGCTTTGGAGGATGTAAGTGCTATGCTTTCCTTCCTTACTTGGCCACTGCACACCAATGAGCACTTATTAGTTTGGTAGGCCTTACTGTGTGGCTCATAAGCTACCTCATGTTGTCTTTATTTAAGAGGATGTGAGTCTACTATATTTTTTCTTGAATTTTGTAGTGATTGGGTCAAGTATATTTGAGGATTAGGATAATTCCCCAAGAAACTCTTTTCTCTAACTGCTTCTAGTCTAGGTCCCTTCCTCGGGCTCCGCTAGTAGTGCTCTAGGTCGAGATAGCATCTCCCACCGATGATAGACTAATGATCAATTCTTCTTGGAAAGTTGTAAGCCTACATGCTTTCTAGATTGATCATTGCACACCGCACCTTAGGTTGGTTGGTTCTCACTATGTCATGGATACACTCATGTTGATGGATACACCTTAGGTTGGTTGGTTCTGCACCTTAGAAACACTCATGGGAGATGTAAGTCTATGCTTTCTCCTTGAGCCACACACACCTATAGGCTTACTTTTATAGGGCTCAAGATAATGCCCCTAACAACATCTCCTGTGGGCACTATATTTGGATTACGTCCTCTGCAACCCCATTTAGACACTACCTAGGTTACTATCAGATTAGACAATTCCCCTTTCCTAGTAACCACCCCTGTGGTTGGAGAATCCATCCTGTGGATGTGCAGATTCTCCCTAAGTTTAGTAAATCTTAGATAGGTCAAGGCCAACATAGCCCCTTCTCAGTGTGGTCCCTCACACACCAATAAGGTCCATGCAAACATATAAATAAAATATATATTCACTTGTGGATTAGGAGGACACCTAGCGGTACCTTTTCTTAAGTAGGTATCCTATTTTTAGAGTGTCAAAAAACTCCCTATGAATTGACTACTCTTGAGTTGATATAAGTCCCTGTGCATTCACTCGCAGTAAGTCGTTTGATTTGTTATGCTACCAAGGTCACCCCCATTGTTCCCTACTTTAGAAGATGAAAATCGCTATGCCTCTTTCCTACGTGTTGCACAAGAAAGGAAACCCTTAGGTTGGTTAGCTCTACCCCATGGCCGAGACTATCCTTTTAGATTTGTAAATCTGAGATAAGATAAGTCTGATATAGCCCCTTCTTCGTGGGTCCATCCCACACTGACATGGTCCATAAATTAAATCTATTAAATTTGACTAAGCTCACATCCCTAGTGGATATGCCCTCAATTCAAAATCAAACTAAACCAAACAAAAAATATCAAATCACATAAAATTAAGATAAAATTATTCTTGAATATTTTTGAGTTGACATAAGTCCCTAGGGGCATTCACTCAATAGTTGCCCTAAGTCAGGTTCAAATTATTGTGCATCCAACAGGTCACCCCAGCGGTTGTTCCTTGCTTTGGAAGATGTAAGTTTGCTACACCTTCTTCTTAGCATAGCCGTTGCACACTAAAGGCAACCCCATAGGTTGGCTAGCTCTACCCCACAACCAGTAGGCTATCCTTTTAGATTTGTAAACCTGAGGCAGGTCAAAGATGATATAGCCCCTTCTCAGTGGGTCTATCACACACCCACTGGTCCATACATTAACTATTAAATTAAACCCATATGATTTTCCTGAGTTAAATCAAACCCTTCTTCCTAATGGAGCCCCAAATCATATATAAACAAGTCAAGCAAACAAATCAAATTCAAAACCAACCTCCCTAGTGGAGCCAACTTAAAGCAACTCCCCCAATAGAGTACAAATCAAAGAAATCCAAACAAATTCTTATCCCTAGCTATATATCCCCAAACAAATCTATGAAATCAAACTCAAATCCTAATTCCCATAGCATGAACCGCTTAGTGGAAGGTTCATATACCCAACTTGGAGCCCATATCTCTAGTAGATGTGCCTCCACATCAATTAAAACAAAATAAATTAAAGTTAATTCAATCTTAATCCCCGGTGGATTAAATATTTTTAAGTCCAATGGATATTTTTTCCACAAATCATATAATCAAATCAAATTCAAACCTTATCCCCAATAGAGATTTTCCTCTTTATGCCTCAACATAGACCCTCACATGTCATGTCCAATGCATGTTTGATCCCTAGTAGATCTCCCTCTATGTCCTTGACATGGAATTCTGAGCAAATCATATCTTTTTCTCTTATGCACACCTTTAATACTTCAACCAAAATCCTAACAATGTATTCATTCAAATTACATCATCTTAACATTGTAATTAACATTTTATGATTGGTGATGGTGCAATCTCAAACTAACTATACAATATCATGCTAAACATATTATAGTGTGAATTAAGACTATATTATATTATAATATATGATGTAATATTATAATTTGCTATAATATAATATATTGTCTAACATTACACCTCATTAGAATCACTTAAAAGGAACAAATAATAAAATTTTCTCAAAATATGAATAATGTTCATTTTGATGTAAAATTATTAATTTTCTATTAAAATTGTATAATAAATAGCATAATTTTGTGTTGTTAGTGTGTATGAATTTGGCCAAATCCTTCCATCTCAACCTTCAAATTAACATTTTGTGAGTTTTGACCCAATGTATTATAACAAAGTAAAACATACTAAAATGTACAATAACATTTAGTAACACACCACCACATATATATATGTGAAGTTATATTATGTACATTATATTTTAATAAGCTTTCATATATATATTATCTTACATTACACCATAAAATGAATCACTTTAAGCAAAAAATTTATAGATTTGGTTGAAAATGAACATTTATTTTGGATGCAAAATTCCATTCTTTTGATTAAATGACACACCATAGCACCCCTGATGTTTCCTAAAGCTTACCTTAAATTTGGTCAAATCCCATCATCATCTATAAAGATTTTAATAAATTATACAAGTACAAACTCAACTACATCTTACTATATTAAAATATGCTAAACAACAAGTAGTAATACACATAGTATGCTATAATACATGATGCTACACTATATTATGGCATCCTATATTATAATACACTATACATATTATATTATATTATATTGCATATCACATCACAAGGGATTACTTATGATAAAAATCATAAAATTATTCTAAACAATAAAAAACTATATATTTTAGTCGTATAACTTACATATTTTAAATTGAAATAATATATTATGATGCCATGCTCTACCTATTATGAATTTGGCCAAATTCCACCATTTTAAAGTCTAAATCAATATTTTTATAAATAATGCTAGTGTAGGCTTGATTGCATGATTGTAAAATACTAAAAAATTTAAAATGTGTTGAATAATATATTTTGATATACAATGTTATGCTATGCTACAACATATAATATTTATTTTGAACCAAAAATCTTACATTTTAGACTAAGTGTAGCACACCTTTGGTACTACAACCTAATTCCCACTTCACATAAAACAAATTTCATCATCTTATTTATTAAATCAATATTTTTATGATTTATATTAATATAGACTATAGGTCACAATACCATAATATACTAAAACATTTCAAAACATCTTATAACCTCCAAAAACATCACTACATGCTCAAATATATGATGCTACATTATACTATAATATATGGTATTATAATATGATTTAGGTTAAGGTTTTGGGTATTCAAATCTCTAATAGTCAAGGAAAAGTCTCTTGAAGACATTTTCCTTAGCTACCATAACTATGTTAGATTGTCATTTTCTAGATCTACTCCTAATGACATCTTTATTCAAGATTTAAGGTTTAGGTTTTAAGGTTGGGGTTATTTAGGTAGGATTAAGGTTTGGGGTTTAGGATTTAAGGTTTAAGTTGTAGGTTTTAGGGTTTAAAGTTTTTATGGTTTTAGGTTTAGGTTTAGGGCTTATGGTTTAGGGTTTAAGGGTTTAGGTTTGGGGGTTTAGGTTTATTTAAGGTATAGGGTATAAGATTTGGGGTTTAGTTTAGGGTTTAAGATTTAGGTTTAGGTTTTAGTTTTAGGGTTTATTTTTTTAGGATTTAGTTTAGGTTTAGGTTTAGGGTTTAGGGTTTTGGGGTTTATTTTAGGTTTTATGGTTTATAGTTAAGGATTTAAGGTTTAGGGTTTAGGTTTTAAGGTTTAAGGTTTTTTTTAATAGAAACAATTTCAAATTCAACATTTTCTTCTTTCAATTTCATAAACCAAGTAGCACCCCAAGTTTTCTAAGACATGATGACATTGATAAAAATGATCACCCATAAGCGATAAAAAATCCTAGATAAGTAAGTTTTACTATAAAGACAAAGTTCCATAAATAGTAGATCGAATTGACTATTCTTTAATTTGTCCAGTTCCCATCAGAACCTCCCCCGCCACTTGAGTAGCGGGATCTGCCATCATATCCATGATCTCTCCTCCACCACCACCTTTCATCGCCTCCTCGCCCATAACTGCCACTGCTCCAACAATCACCTCCATATCCACCAGCACCTCTAGATTCCCCACCACCACTATGATAACCGCTGCCTCCGCCTTCGCCTCCACTACCAGATCCTGACTGAGCCTAGTAGACAGTGATGTTCTTGTCATCAAGGTCCTACCCATTCTTAAGCTTTAGGGTTAGTTTATGGTTTAGGGTTTAGGTTAGTTTAAGGTTTAGGGTTTAGGGTTTGGGGTTTAAAGTTTAGGATTATAAGTTTTAGGGTTTAGGGTTTTTTTTTAGAGAACCCCATGTAGGGGAATTTTATTGCCACAAAAAGGGGGGTTACAATATCCTTAAGAGGGGATAAACTCAAGAACTACTACTCAAAGAGCTATAATCAGCCTAGAGAGTGAATCCCCTATCTAAGTACAACCAAAATAAAAGGAAAAAAGAAAAGCAAAAAGGAAAATAGTAAGAGATACAAAAGTAGCAAAAAAAAGAAAAGCTAGAGGATAGCCTTCAGCAAAAGCTTGAGAAGATGAGAGAAGTATTTTCCACCTCCATAGAAGAAACATCTAGAAGAAGGAATTAGCACAAGTAAAGAGATACAAACAAAATTAACTAAAAAAATAAATGAAAGTGAGAAATTTAGAGAAGTGTGTGAAGGAAAGCTCAGCTCTCGCACAGAATGGGGCATCCAAACATGAGCATCCAAACTTCAAAGGAAGGGTCACAAGTGCTACTACTAGCCAAATTAAGTGAAATCATCCCACCATCATAGCTTACATACTTGGGGAAGGTACCGCCATCGATGAAAATCATATGATCTTTAATACACATACCAAGCAATAGCAAAATACACTCTAGAATGAAAGGAAACACTATTCAAGATGGCAAAGGATGCCACCAATCCCTTCTAAGAGAAGCATCACCTAAGTATTCCACCATAGCATGAGAATGAATAGCCAATCAAAAAACCCCTACCCATATGAAACATCAAGGAAAGGAAAATCCATAATGATGAAAGCCAATCGAGTAACAACCTATTAATAGCTAGATCAACAATAATTTTACTGTCTAATAGAGCCAAGAGTAACCTTAGCCAATATGAATAGCCAAGGGTTTAGGGTTTAGGGTTTATTTTAGTTTAGGTTTAGGGTTTAGGGTTTAGGGTTTAGGGTTTTGAGTTTAGGGTTTAGGTTTGTTGGCTTTAGGGTTTAGGGTTTAGGGTTTAGGGTTTGATTTAGTGGTTTTTTTTAAATTAAGTAACCGATAGTTTAGGTTTGTTTAGTTTATTTTCATTTATTTGAATTTATTGAATTTTTTATTTTTATTTACTTTATTTTTTATTTTATTAAGTTTATTTATTTTAGGTTTATTTATTTTAGTTTGGTTTTTTTATTTTATTTTTTTTAAGTTTAGGTTTATTTTTTTAGGAGTTTTATTTTTATTTTATTTTTAGGTTTAGGTTTTATTTTTAATTTTTAGGTTTAGGTTTAGGTTTTCTTTTTTTTTAAGGTTTAAACTTTAGGTTTTTATTTTAAGCTAATTTTTAGGTTTTATTTTTTTAGTTTAGGTTTAGGTTTATTTTTAGTTTATTTTATTATATTTAGTTTAAGTTTAGATTTTTTAAGGTTTAGGTTTAGGTTTTATTTATTTTAGTTTAGCTTTAGCTTTATTTTAGTTTAGGTTTTAGGTTTATTTTATTCTTATTTTTATTTTTTTTATTTTTTTAGGTTTTTATTTATTTTTTATTTTATTTTAGGTTTAGTTTTATTTATTTTTTATTTTATTTTATTTTATAGTTTTTATTTTTTTTAGGTTTTATTTTTTTAGTTTAGTTTAGTTTTTATTTATTTTATTTTAGTTTTTATATTTTTATTTATTTTTAGGTTTAGTTTAGTTTAGGTTATATTTTATGTTTTTATTTTTATTTTTTATTTTAGTTTAGGTTTTTAATTTATTTTACTTTTAGGTTTTATTTAGTTTAGGTTTAGGGTTTTAGCTTTTAGGGTTTAGGGTTTACTTTAGGGTTAGTTTTGGGTTTAGGTTTGGGGTTTATGGTTTAGGGTTTAGGGTTTAGATTTTAAGTTTAAGGTTTAAGTTTTAGTTTAGGGTTTAAGGTTTTTTTAATAGAGAACAAATTCAAATTCAACATTTCTTCTTTTTGCTTTCATCAACCAAGTAGCACAGGTTTTCTAAAACACAAGAGGTGACATAGATAAAAAATGAGCATGAGCAAATCAAAACCCTAGATAACTAGAATCGTCTCTACAATAAAGACACAATTCCATAAGCATCAGATTGGATCGACCATTCTTCAATTTCTCCAGTTCCCAATAGAACAACCCTGACCTCTCGAGTAGCGGGATCCTCCATCATATCCCCGATCTCTCCCTTCGCCACCACCATGGCTATAACCTCTGTCTCTCCTCTTGCCTCCATAACCACCATTGCTTGACCACCACCTCCATATCCACCAAAGACCTCCATCCACAGTGATAACCACCTCCACCTTCCCTCCACTCCGCCTAGACTGCTTGGTTGATGGTGATGTTCCTACAAGGTTCTCATTTTATGGTTTAGGTTTATTGGTTTTATGGTTTAGGTTTATTTTTTTAATTTATTTAGTTACTTTAGGTTTAGGGTTTAGGGTTTAGTGGGTTTAGGGTTTAGGTTTAAGGCTTAGGGTTTAGGGTTTGGTTTAGGGTTTTGGCTTTATGGTTTATGCTTTTGTGGGCTTAGGTTTGTGTTGAAGTTTAGGTTTAGGGTTTTATGTTAGGTTTTCGCTTATGGTTTGTGGTTTAGGTTTTGTGGGGTTTGGGGTTTAGGGTTTTTTTTTTAAAAAATTAAGTAAC